>CM018692.1:72200531-72511178 GCA_009363875.1 Mikania micrantha
AATTATGGGAATATCATCACACATGTGGCTATAACCAAAGTCTAGCTAGGACTTCTAGAGGTACAGGACTTCTTGTTTTGTCTCGTTTGTCAAGATTTGTCTCTTTTCATTCTTGTTTCATTCGCACATGTTGTCTTTGATATTTTCCAGATATTGCTCCTTGATATGTACTTGATACACACTCAAAATCTAACCTCAAGAAAATAATTTTTATTCTAACATAGTATTTGTTAGAAATCATTTTAAATTTGATAATAATCAGTATATGAACACTTAGGGATGCCCTAGATGTTCCTGGATACTTAGCATAATAGGTTTTGAAACCCCACATACACTTTTAATCATGACATAGTAAATTAGAAAGCATTACATACATTTTATATTCAAAATAAAGTATATGAGCATGCTTCTCAGCCTTGCAGTTATAAATCAAAAGATTTGAAAAGGGGCATTCAACTCACATGTGTCGTGTTAGACTGTTGACTTAGTTCAAGAATGTCTGCGCTCGTTGTTTGTAGATGGAGTGTATTCAACCTGTTTTTCATTGGTTTATGTTCAATGTTATCAGTATTCTTATGTGTTTATCACTTGTATTTAAAATTTGATAAATCATTATTTGCTTCATCCTAAATTAAGTGGTTTATGTTATAATTAACCTTAGTGTATGATTTAACTTGTCATAACCTCTCATTATTTAGCTTGACTTTAACCTAACAATCATACTCGTAATATATTGAAAACCTTTAAAATTATAAGTTACAACTTACGATACTAATGATATCAATTTGTTTCCCAAAAGATTTTGTGGTTAGTTTAAAATCAATTAAATAATCTTGTCTAAGTTATTGACCATTAATCATTATGTTTCAATCTATTTTGAAAGATTTATTTAAAACCGTGATACTTTAAAAATTCTATGTTCAAATTATTAGAATTGTGTAGATTCTAATCAACTCAAGCATCCTTTATGTTATTTATTTTTCTTTTTATTACATCTTACATTGTTTCTCCTTAACTTTGTTGTACCACATAACCATAGCAAGATGGTTTTACTGCGCATATGTTAGTATTGATGAGTCTTAGGATTGGTTAACTCTTGAGTAAACCCTAATAGTTTCCAACCGATACTATCACATTTAACCTGACCCTATGTCCTTATGTTCGACGATTAATACTTAGTTTTAAGTTTATTTTACTTGAATTATCATGAAGTAATAGTATCGATGATGAGTTGTTTATTATCGATGGCCTTATCTCATCCAACACTTAGAAACATTAAGGGTAGGCTGTCAATAATATTAGTATCGGCAGCCACCCTAGTATTGATTGTTGGCCCGCAATACCTACTGATATGCATGATTTCTGTACTCAACAGGCTTGGATAACATGAATGTAACTAACATTGATGATCCATGATAGTGACCAACAAGTTCCAAGTAGTATCGACATGGTTAACATTAGTGGAAGTTGTATATGTGTAGGCTGTCGATGGTAATAGTATCGGCAGTCCTTACCATCGACTCTAAGCTTCGAAATTGATTGTATAGACTAAACCTTGTTCAAAAATGGTTGAATTTTGAGTGATTTATAGTTAGGTTTTTAGTGAGAGAAGTTAGAGAGCGAGAGAGAGCTTCCAGCTTTTAGAGAGAGAGAGAGAAGGCTGTAAATGAGAGGGAAAGGAAGAAAAATGGGTTTTATAGTCCCGTTTTTTTTTGCACGCGTATTCGATCTCAATCGGTTTCGTTTAACTACGTTATTATGACACGATACATTAATTACGTAACATTTTTATAAAATAGTTAAATTTTAAATCTTTTTAGGTGGTGATTCCTAATAAATATTATTTCATTTTATTTCTAGTATTTTAAAGTTCGAAAAAGTTTATTTTCATCGGTTAGTTAGAAAACACAACTTACACGCCTTTTCATACAGTGCGCTAACTGTACGAACCCGATGTCAGTTTCACAATCTGATTTGGTTTCCTATTTACCAAATATCATTTAAGATATTGAATCAACACATATAGTCATATGAATCGTAACCCACACGAATACGATGTTTGCTTAACATTTTCGTAATGATATCAGGTTATTGTTAATAATTGATATCCTCACATTCGTTGGTAGGTCTCATCATAATGATTCTCATTCATTTGTTTTCCCATCATGTTTTCATTTATCTGATCTCATTATTGAATGTTTGTGGGACGACTATTGTGATTTGTTGTTCTGCTCACATTGTTACTTGCATCGTTTTCTATTCATCATGTTCTATGATATCATATTTGTTTCCATTTTAGTGTACATTGTCCTTATTTTATCATATAAATACACTTAGATATTAATTCTAAGGCATGTAATTGTCGTATTACCGTAAAGTTTCCTCACGTTCCGTACCGGATGTCAGAACTCCTTGATCTTACATAACGTTGTTTTGAAAAATATGCAGCAATAAGGGTAACGATTGGGATTTGCTCTAAGATTAAGTTATATGCTGCTAAAGGTATTATATAATCTTATATAGATAAGAGAAGATATTCGGGCACCCTTGTTGATTTAAGCTAATGTAAATGCATGGCCACGCTCAAACTAAAGTAGATTGTTAGATAATTTTAAATTGAGAACGAGAATAAGAATGCTTGAACAATATATGAGATTGAAAACATATCCATTTCTCATGTTCAAGGAATACCAAATAGAATGGATATACATATAAAGATTATCTGAGACTGTAATTGCTATTTAAAGTAAAGAGTTACTCAAACTGAGGAGTTTTAGTCGACTTAAGAATTCATACCTTACTAAGGCCAGAGTAATGCAGCTACGCGTCCAACACTATCTATGTTGAAACACTCAGTCGATGAATCGTCTAAGTGTGAGTCTGTTGGATATTGTATGTCCGATTCACGATAAGTTCAACGTTACTACAAAATGTATGCATCGTCCAAATGTTTTATTAGACCTAGTTTCTCTCCTTGGGGAGCACCAATTCTTTTTGTGAAAAAGAAAGATGACTCATTCAGGATGTGCATTGACTACAAAGAACTCAATAAATTAACAATCAAGAACTGTAATCCACTACCACGTATCGATGATCTATTTGATTAGTTGCAAGGTGCTACTTATTTATCTAAGCTTGATTTAAGGTTTGGATATCATCAGTTACGAATTCATGATGATGACATTCCTAAAACAACTTTAAGAACCAGATACGTACACTATGAGTTTTTGGTAATGCCATTTGAATAAACGAATGCACCTACAGTCTTCATGGATCTGATGAATCGAGTGTGCAGACCTTAAATGGACAAGTTCTTGATTGTATTTATTGACGGCATTCTCATTTACTCTCGAAACCAATAAGAACATGCACAACACTTGAAACTAATTTTGGAACATCTAGCACATGAAAAGCTATATGCCTAATTTTCCATCTGTGAATTCTGGTTATCGGAAGTCCAATCCTTGGACATGTGGTAAATGAAAATGGCATACAAGTGGATCCCAACAAGATTAGAGCAGTAAAACAATGGGAAAAACCAAGAACCCCAACTGAAATCTGTCAGTTTTATGACTCGCAGGTTATTACCGGCGATTGATTAAGAATTTTTCTAAAATAGCCTTGCCATTAATTACTTTAACTCAGAAAAATCAGAAGTTTATATGGGATTCTCAACACGAGGAGGAGTTCCATCTATTGAAGCACACTACAATGAAATCCACTACTAGAAGGTATAGAAAACTACACAGTATATTGTGATGCTTCTCGTCATGGTCTCAGATGCGTGCTAATGTAGAGTGACAAGGTAATTGCTTATGCTATCAACAGTTAAAAAAATACGAGAAGAACTATACCACTCATGATCTAGAACTTGGTGCAGTGGTGCTTGCACTTAAGATCTGGAGACAATACTTATACGAAACAAAAGTGTATTGTATACACTATCCACAAAAGTCTTCAACATATTCTAGTTCAAAAGATGTTAAACATGAGACAAAGGCGATGGGTAGAAGTTCTAAATGAGTATGATTGTGAAACTTGTTATCATTCAAGTAATGCGAATGTCATAGCCGATGCCTTGAGTCGCAAAATCGAGCCAAACCTTTACTTTTGATAAATTAGGAATGACTATTCAATCAAGTTTGATGCCTCAAATTAGAAAGGCTCAGCAACAAAGTTTACAAGCAACAAACTACCCAGCTGAGGAGCTAAGAGGATTAGAGAAACAATTAAAAACCAAAACTGATGGAGTGTTGTATTCGAAAGTTGAATATGGATTCAACAACATTAGATCAATCGTTTTGGATGAAGCACACAAAACCAGGTATTCTATTCATCTAGGTACCGACAAAATTTACAAAGACCTTAGGGAATTTTATTAATGGCTCGAAATGAAGAAACATGTAGCAGAATACGTGGACAGATGTTTAAGGTGTCTTAAAGTGAAGGCAGGACATCAACGACCTTCTGGATTATTGCAACAACCAGAGGTTCCCATGTGAAAATGGGATCAGATCTCTATGGATTTTATTACTAAACTACCCATAACGTCGCACAATCATGAATCTATATAGGTTATAATTGATCGTCTTACAATACCCGCGCACTTCTTACCAATTTGGGAAGACTATTCCATGGATCGACTAGGTAAACTCTATATATCAACGAGATTGTATCCCGAGATGGAGTACCAATCTCAATCATTCATGACATAGATAGTCGATGTATGTCACGATTTTCGAAAACTTTTCAAATTGCTCTGGGCATACAAATCAAATAGAGCACAGCTTTTTATCCGCAAAAAGATGGACAAACAGAGCATACAAATCAAACCTTTGAAGATATGGTTAGAACCTATGTGATTGATTTTGGAGGTAGCTGGGATATTCATCTTCCACTTGTTGAATTCTCATACAATAAAAGCTACCATACGAGTATTCAATGATCTAATTTTGAAGCACTTTATGGACGCAAATGTCGATCCCCCATCTGTTGCTCAGAGGTAGGTGAAAGTCAAATCATTGGCCAAGAATTAATACAAGAAACTACGGACAAGATCGTACTGATTCAAGAACGAATCAAAGCAGCTCGCGTTCGTTAAAAGAGTTATGCTGATAATCGTCGGAGACCCCTGGAGTTCCAAATAGGTGATAGAGTTATGTAAAAAGTATCTCCTTGTAATGGAATATTCTTATTCGGAAAGCGAAGTAAACTTTCAGAAAGATTTTCTGCACCATTCAAAATTCTAGAATGAATTGGAACGGTAGCCTAAACTTGAATTACCTCCTGGCTTAGCAACATTCATGATGTCTTTCATGTTTTGAATCTCAAAACGTTCTTAATGGACGAATCGTTGATTGTACACGTTGAAAAAATTCAGATTGATGATAAACTCCAGTTCACTGAAGAACCAATTGAGGTAATGGATTGAGAGGTCAAAGTGCTGAAGCAAAGTCGAATTCCAATTGTCAAAGTTAAGTGAACTCTTAGCATGGACCTGAATATTCATGGGAACATGAGGACCGTATAAATGAAAAGTATCCTCATATGTTTTTGTAGGTCCGTGTTGAGGATCTAAGTGAATCGGCATCACACAATTGTACGTGCGGAATCCATAACAAAAGTGTGTGATTTAAGATGAAAAGAAACAATAAAAAATAAAAATTCAATATTCTTGTATCAATACTTGAGTTGAGATTGTAAAGTAGAAAGAAAACAATATCTGGAAAATATGAATTCTAAACAACTTCGATACTATTAAGTTAGAAAATAAGATATAGACTTTACTATTGGTACTGTTAGTATCGATGGCATGACTACTGTCGATACTAATAGTATCGATGGTAGCAGTGTCGATACAATTAGCATCGACGATACTAGCACTTAGACAAATTAACAAGTTTAAAACAAAACAAACTATTTCAACACAAAATCAAAAAGATCTTCACTTCAAATTAGCAATAGCTTCAGTCTAAAATTCAAGATCTGAGGCTGATGCTATCAGGGTATTAAAAGAGTCCCGCTTAGCAATAGCTCAGTCTTGGTCTTCATTCTTCCCACTGAGAAGGTAGATGACTACTAGCATAGATTTTGTGCTTGATGCATACATGTATAACATTCTTTAATTGCACTGCCTCATCTCTGTGATCCTTATGATATTGTATATGTTTTATTTGTAAGTTTTTCTGATCATCTTCTGAAAGATTTATTAAGTGGATAGGATAAAAAATTATGCATATCTCCACTTTATTTACATCTTGACAAACTGCTTTAGAAGTATAACCATCTAAATACCACAGGTGGAGGTTATTCATAATACCTAAGTTAAAATTTAAAAGAGGAATTCTCTTTAAAGATTTAACAAGTTAAAATTCATATCGAACCTTCCACTTTTGGGAATCCAGTCTAAATTCCCAATGATATGAATTTTCTTCAACTTCTAAGGTCTTATTAACTGAAATTTCGTGGTTCTGACCTCTTTCCTTATTGTTCTCTCAATCATTCTAGCCATATAGTCATTTGCTGGATTTATTAATCGAATTTCTTCCCACACCCTTAACTCACATAAAAGAAAGTGATGAAAATTTTTATTGGTTTCTTTATCTACTGGACCCATCTAATTTTATTGGTAAATAACCTATTTTTCAAAATTATAAAATAAATATACATAAATAATATGTATATATATAATAAATAACAATAATAAAAACACTAAAACAAATACTAATAATAATAATAACAAATACAACAACAACAACAACACAGATAATAATAATAATAATAATAATAATAATAATAATAATAATAATAATAATAATAATAATAATAATAATAATAATAAGAATAATAATAATAATACGTTTGATTTATAAAGGGTTTTTATAAAATCTTATGTTTTATACAAATTTATATAGTCTAAATTATTATAAGTATGTAAAAGGTTTTATAAATTTAGAATTTTAAACTATATATTTAAGTTGAGGGACTGAAAGTGTTCACCTTATAAACCTAAATGTGAGAGGGGGAATTTAAACTCAAGAATGTTAACCACAGTAAAAATGAGGGACCAGATCAGAAAAAATCCCAAGTTTCCATCCTCTTGTTTTTCCCCACGGATACCCACGAGCCGAACGCTACCCATATCACATGCAAGCTTGTTTAAGCGAGTTTACAACTCAATGAGTCGTCATTTTGGCAATAATTCGAATGCATTAACAGTCCTAATCACGAATTAATACAAATAAATCACGAATCTTGTGTTGAAAACATTCCAAAGATATCCGTTTGAACAAAATATAGAATTCAACTAAAACGCGTATAAAAACCCAATTAAACCATTCAAAAACTTTCCTTTCCATTCTACAAACTAGTCTAGGCTAGAAACAACCATCATCAACACTCCCAAATGCGATTCAAGCTCAGTAACGATTTGGACCTACCATGCACTCAAACTCTCACAATCCTATGAACAGTCAAGCTCGCGCCCCGAGGTATTCACCATCGTCGTGATGTGACAGATTGGTATCAGAGCCATGGTTATAAGTATTTAGGTTACTAGAAATGGTGACCTAGACTATAACTAAGTTTACCGAAATATGAGTTACCTCATATAACACTTAATTGTTCATTACCATCTTATGTGCTATGTGTTATGTTTATTCATTACGACTTGTAGTTATTCATTAGTTATTTATATTTTTTTACCATAGAGCACATACATAGTTATTAAAATGCCTTTGCTTACACTTAGCTAAGGATGCCTTAGTTTAAGATAACTTTATATCATGGGATTACTTAGATTAAGCAAATGCCTTATAACTTGATTTTAAGTAAACTCCATTCCAAACACACATATTATGTGCAAACAATCCTTAGATACTAGGAATTTCAACTCATTTTGTTTAATGCCTAATATTATTCCTTAGACAAACTAGGAATTTTAATATTGATTTTAAGATACCATTAGAATTAAGTTTGTGAGGTGGATATGTACTTACTCGAAGAGTGTAGTACCGTTAGTTGGAACTCCTGCCTAGGAAAGCTATTCGTATAAATCCCTGAGGTACTGTGGGACCTGTCTAGTATTCCTAGAGACTTATGATGAGAGTACAATCACTTATAGGCCAAAGCACATCATACCAAACACTTTACAAACTAAATGATTTTAATATGTCACCCGATATTCAATTTTGAATACCATTACTTATGTTTTCAAACGGGTTCAACCGATTTACTGATTGTGATTCTAATATTCATTCAATTTTGATTTAAGTGCTCGTTATAATTGAGTTATTTAAGATTAACATGTAGTAATTGGAAGAGTGAATACCGGTAGTTGAGACTCCTGTCTACGTAAGCAATTCATAATCCCTTACGAGGGACCAGTCTAGTTTTCATGGGGATTATCATTATTTTATCTATAGGCCAAAGCATGTTACAACATGCAAATAAAATTAATTCTAATAATCCAAAAGATGTCCAGCTTGGATACTACTCCTTAATATTTTTAATCAAAATCAAAATGATTTCAATACGTTTCTTATAAAATTCCAAACCTTAGGATATCATACCTAAGATTAGTGATGAAGATTCATCACTACATCTCACAAGTTATGATGTCAATTTCCAATGATGAATAGTGATATATATGTTATGATTGAAGAAAGTTAATATTTTCATTCCTAAGATTGTGATAATGATACATCACTACATCTAAGGGTTATGAGGTTATCTCTCTTGGATTGATAATGTATATGTTATGATTCAAGAACTAAAATATCATACTTGAAATGCCACTTTTTTTCCTTTGTTGAATAATTATATGTTATGATTTAAGAAAGTTAATAATATCATTCCTAAGATTGTAATGGTGATACATTACTACATTTAAAGGCAATGTGTTACCTTTCTTTGAATTTATAATTTATATACTATGATCTATACCTCCATGATTCATACTTGAGGATAGTGACGATGATTCATTACTATTCTCACAAGATATGATACCATTTGCCTTTGTTCTATGTTTCCTATGTTATGATTCAAGAAGTTAGTAACATTATATATAAGAGTTATGACGGTGATACATCACAATATCAAAAGGTTACGGTGTTACTTTTCTTTGGTTGATGTAGGACCTCATAAACAACACGGTTCCTTGCAGATTCTGCTCGGCGGGCCTTCGAATAGTGCAGAATCCTATTCTAGGGTTTTCCAATGGAAATCTAGAAGCACCGGTAATCTGATGATTAGGAATCAACGTTTTGCTCGAAATCGAGCACCACGAGTCTGAGATAGAAGTTGGAATGCAAGGGGTGACTCTAAAACCTTGGAGACTTGATAGGGAATGTTCAGGAGATCGAAATATTCTATTTTTGCATACATTTATAAGGACCTGCAGATCGTTAGGTGTTCATTCTTGGGAATGAATTTAACTTTAGGTTCATTCATACGAATGGTCCTGTTTTCCATATACAGTCAAAGTCAAACATGTTAAACATAAACATACATTATAAAATACTTGATTCCGTTAATCATATCAAGTTTGTACAACCAAGATAGACTATTACATTGAACTAGGGACATTGTATGCATCAACATACTCCCCCTTCGACCTAGTTCTACACTTTGTCAGCATCAGTCTTCAAAAACTTCTTTGAAAGAGCTTTCCAATCAGCACCAACATAGACATCAAAAGCAAAGCAGAGTCTGATCACTCTCATGTATTGTAGTGCTTGCTCCATATCTGAAATAACAAAGAAAATGTGACACTTGAATAGGGCCTTGACATCTTCCTCTATCAATTCTGTCAACCACATAGGGTCAAATACCCTAATAAAATCCCCCTTGCCTTTCCTGCACAGAACTATCACTGCCTCTGAAGTTCTGTCGTCGTAATACCACCATTGGAAACTACTCGCAAAGCCTTAAGGCATCTTCCTTAGAGGAATAGTCTTCATAACTTTGGGAGGTAGCCACCTTAGGATGACTTTGTGCTTCCTTGTCTGAGAATCAATCTTTGGCACGTAGAATCTTTGAGGTTGTTGAGGTAGGAAGTTCACCCATCTCTTTCTGTATTCTAACTTGCTTTGCCTAGCAAACCAAGACGACATACCAGAGTCTTCACAATAAAGCATGTTCAGACGTCCTAGTTGTTTACCTCGAAACCTGGCAATGTCTTGAAGACATGCAGGAATTTGAAATACTGAATTCGCCTTTCTCTCTTCATTCCATAGCATCCCAAGTCTTTGAAGTACGCGCAACTCAGAAAACAACCTCCGGATTTGGTATCTTTTGCTCTTGTAGACTTTCATGTATTGAACTGGAGTGGGAGGGATGCTATCCTTCTTAAGTGTCTGCCGGTAAGCAGCCTACTCTTCCTTTCTTTTCTGAGTGTCTTCTGCAGCAGCCTCTTTATCACCTTCCTTCTCGTCTATCTTACGTTTGAGTTCCTCCTCTAAATGTTGATGGAATAGATCAGTGAAAGTAGGAAGCTCTTCTTCTGCAGAGGTGTACTTTACAGCCTCATCACCATCCAGATCTTCTAAGATGACCTCATCAATGTCATCGAATGATTCTTGAATTGGGATATCTGAAGCAGGAACAAAGGAGTCATCAATGACAACCTCGTCAAGATTTAACCTGAATAACTCAGCAATCTGCTCCTTTGTCAGGGAGTGAATGATCTCTCCCTCTACCTTGTCATAGCTCACTAAGTGCTGCATAATGCCCTGAGCGTCAAGGATCATGGTCAACGTGTCGTCAAGACGGCGTCTCAAGGGCACAGCTTCTACTTCCTTAGTGGTTTTGCCTTCTCCAGCTTGCTTTGAAGATGACTCGGGAGCCTTATCATGTTTCTTCTTGGTTCTGATCTCACCAGTAGAAGACTACCCTTAAGTGATAAATGAACTTGCAGCGGCATCCCCAGCTTCGTCATTGTCATCTTTATCATCATCATCATCAGCGCTATCATAATCCAGCTTTTCCTCATCAGATTTTTCATCTTCATCTTCTTCGTCTTCTTTCTCTGAATCATCGGAATCAGGATTGGAGGCCTCAATCCTGGGTGTAGACTCCTTAAGGCTTTCAACTGCCTCAGATAAGCGTTCGTTCGTTGTTATCATCATCATCATCAGCGCTATCATAATCCAGCTTTTCCTCATCAGATTTTTCATCTTCATCTTCTTCGTCTTCTTTCTCTGAATCATCGGAATCAGGATTGGAGGCCTCAATCCTGGGTGTAGACTCCTTAAGGCTTTCAACTGCCTCAGATAAGCGTTCGTTGTTAGTCTCCAGGGTGAGGATCCTCTCATTGTACCCATAAACAGTCAGGGCGATTTGGTTGCGCTCATCAGCATACTTGAGCAAACGATCCTCAAGATCAACATTTGGGGCTATCAAATTAGCCCTCTGATCAGCATCATGCAACAATAGAGCAACCTGCTCATTAACTCTTTGTGTCAGTAGGGATTTTCATCAACTGAAACAGTTGGTATGTAAGGATCGGTACGTGTAATGGAGGGAACAGAGGAGGCAACTGTAAAAATGGCAGCAGTACCAGCGGAGGAGGTCTGGAGTAAAGCAGCAGTATGACGTGCAAGAAAAACCCTAGACCAGGACAGTGAAGAAGTCATAACTGTTGTAGAAGCTGCAACAGTGGAAGCTGCAAAAGAATGTTACTCTGTCCTTCTCTGCAGTACAAATCTAGTCCTCCTATTCTTGGCGGTTGGTGGGAACATGTCTATGTAGCAGTAAAAGTAGTGGTACAAGGAGTTAGAGGAATGTCAAACTATGGAATGAAAGAGGGATCCACAATCTCCTCAATACTTGAGGATTTTTCCCTCGTCCTCTTCCTCTTCCAAATAACCTGAGATCTGATACTACCAATGACACACTCATGTTCAGTCTCTTTGGAGTCTGTGTCATCTACAGCAGCATTAGATCCACCCTCGGTGTTCTCCATGTTAGTGCTTTTGTTATTCTCCTCCTCATCACCAGACGTAGGCACACTGATCTCAACTAAAGCAGATGCAGTAGCCGTAGAGGCAATAATAGTGTCCACTCCTTGACGAGCATCACCAGCACCAGCAACATCACCAATATCACCAGCATCTCCACTAGTATTTTCACGATGTCCTCCATCACTATCACCATCTTCATCATCACTATCTCCCTGAGGAACAATCATGTCCTCAACATCAGAATCGGAGTCTTCATGTCTCCATCTCCTCCTGGGAGGTACCACATACTCTGGGTTGATGAGATGTCTAAAGAGACGATGATCTGTAGGCCTGGCATCCTTCTGCCTGTAAGTCTTGACATGGTTCAGTGTAGTATCAGTCATATGTTCCAACCGGATGATGTTTGCATTTATCTTGGGGAAATCGGGCAACTGTGAATCAAAGATCATCTGGAGGAGCATGGGATACATAAGATACTTCTTGCCTCCTTTCGACCAGACAGTCTCCTTCATGTGCGTCAAGACCATTTCAGAGAAGTTGAATGGAATGTTAAGCATCAATGCTACAAAAGCAGATTGAAGTGTGTCTCTAAGCTCATCAAATCCTCCCCATCTTGATCCCAGGCAATATAGTAGTACATAACACAAATACTTGAACTGCGGACCCAGGCAAGCCTTGTCCAGTACTCCAATAGTAAGATCTCCATCGTACTTGCACCTCAGAAAACATCCTTGTACAAGGTGCTTGTCCAAAAGGACAGGATGATCAGGCATATCCTGAAACCTGCATATTCTCCTTATGTGCTCTACAGAGACCACTACGTCTCTTCCACCAACTACTCCCCGAATGACAGAAGGCTCCACATTGCAATCAATATCAGCTGACTCCCAAGATGATCTCTGGTGTGACAGATGCAGAACATGCATCGTAAAGATCGTGGTGAAAATCCGAGAGCGTCTAAAAAATGTGATGATCTCTTTTAAATGAGCAGCATTTTTCGTGGACAGGTCAAGGTATGCACAAATGTTGTTCTTCGGAAATGCTCTATGATCAGCCATTCTGCAATCAGTAAAAATAATCGATTCGGTTCAGATTGACATAATTGAAAACAATTGAAAACATTTAAACAAGGTTCTTCATTCGTGCGAATGAATACAACGAATTCTTAATAGGCACGAATGAGACCTCAAACGAATCAAGATGGCACATGAATGAGAATTACACACGAATAAGTTACAAGTTCAAACTCAGTCGTATGACACCCTTCATTTGTTAGAACGCAGGGACGAATTAACTCCATCATGTAACAAGTGACATGAATGAAAGCTCATTCGTCTGGCCGTATGTTCTAAAACCCTAACATCCAAAAACCCAAGATCAAGTCGCAACAATTATACCATTGAGATCAGAAACCACCGATTAAGTGATTTGGATGAGTTTCAGACTTATTTTCTTTCATTTTAATGGTTTAGTTGATAGTGACAGATCCGAAACCTAAAACCCTACTGAACCGAACGATTTTTGCCCTAAATCGATTCACAATGGTCAAATCCTGATTCAAACTATACATGTAACAATGAAGAAATGATTTGTGATTAGAATAGCTGAGAATCACGGCTAAAAAGAAATGATAATCAAAAAGTCTCGAATGGGCGAATAAGAAAGAACACACAGTTAATGAAGAGAAATGAGGACGACTGTGTCTTCGGACGAATCAAAATACTTAAATACAATTTTCATTTGTGCCCGAGGCTCATTTGTTTATGTGATCCATCCGTTAGTGAAAATCATGCGAACTAACCATTCGTTCAAGTGATTCATTCGTCTATGATGTTCAAGCGAATTTACCATTCGTCCGAGTGATTCATTCGTGCGAGTGAACAACCAAAACGACTCATTCGTGTGAATGACTGAATAATATTAATACCTTTTGACCATTTGACAAAAATGAGCACCCAAACACCACAATGTTAAAGTTTTGTCTGGTTTTGATGATAAGTTAAGAAAAGATTGAACACGTGAACAAACAAATGATCATTTAAAATAAATGAAAACTCTTTTTGTATTTTTCTGATTAAAGGGAAACTGTACAACTAAGCTATAACAAGCAAAACACATATTTTTGTGAGCAATCTTACAGGAAAGTAACATATATACTAGAACATATCAAATCAGCATCCTTGAGTGTCATACTTATGACACATTGGGTTTATGATGCTATTATTTATATATTTGCCCATTTTAAACCTAACCAAACTTCATTTCTAGATAAATCAGTGATCCTCCGTATCTTCTGACCGAGTTACCCATTCTAGTCAACTAACAAAAGTCATAACTAGTTTATCGCTTATTTCTAGATAGATTAATACCTAAGATCATAAGCTCTATAAGGTTCCAATTTATTATATTTTTGAATTTTTCTTCCAAACAACAATTTCAAGTTCAATACATTCTCATGTACGGCTTCAGCTAGGACTTTACAAAGCAATATGGCACGTGTTAGAAGTGTATTGAGTTAGAATTTTAGTTCTATCCAAATGGATGGCTTTAACTAGGTTGCAACCCAGTATGTGGCACATATATAGAATCGAACTTATTTTATTTTTGTATTTTTCTAGCTTATCCTATCTGAATGGACAGCTTCAGCTAGGCTGTGACCCAGCAATGTGGCACGTATACGGACTTGAACTCAGGAATCTTTGGAAACCTCATAAGATCCTATCATACCAGGTGTACGCTTGATTTGAATTATAATATATTTATCCCTTAGTGTCATACCCCGAGACGGCGGGCTGGATCGAGTTTCCCATCGGGCGGAAGGTTCTCAGGGCGCGATATAGTTGTGATAATCGAAATGATCAGATTATTTACATGGCAGATGATATAAAACGAGAAATGCTAATATGACATTGATATAGAATTACAAAGTTAAATTACACAATACGTTTTCGTAATTTAACTAAGTAAATCTATCCAAAAAGAATCATGAGTTTCTATCTTGTATCTGCACAAGATTTACAAAAGATGATTTCCCAATATGTCATCCAAAATATGCACAACACAAAAGTAAGCTATCGGTCCCTTATATAGTCCCACTAGCTTATGTCCTGATGTTTGGTGACTAAATATGTTCGTCACCTGAGAAAACATGCATTTAAACAAAGTCAACACTAGGTTGGTGAGTTTATAAGTTTAGTAATCGAAAATACTTGTAACTGTCATTTGCAAGTGATAGTATCACACATAAGTCTTGTTGATATTGTCTTATCTTGTCTCACATCCTTTTCCTCTCCATAGTTACCCTTACAAATAGTGTATCATTCAAATCAAGCATGCTTATATATATGGCATACGTATCACGAATGAATTCGCCAGCCCACCACACATTTGGCTGAATTCAATACCACTAGTAATGCAACTATAGACACCCATGTTCATCATATTTGTGTTTGTCTCGTTTGATATCCGACCTGTTAATCCCATATCTTGTGTTCTCGTCCCACAGTGTTATACGTATATCATAAGAGTGTTTGAAGGGAATATATTACCGTGACCTAAGTTATGGTAATCCCTTGATTTTTAAGGAGAATAGATTAATTTAATCTTATCCTTATTAGTTTTCTCTCAATGTAGAATTAACTAAAACTCACCTCTAATATTAGGAGTGATAGTTAGTTCATTGATATTGTTCACAATCTTGAATGTATAGAGCCTAAATAAGATCCATTGTGGTGCTCACATAATCAGACCACAATGTATCCAATTTACCTCTATCCCATTTTTAGTGTCAATAGAATCAGTGCCTTCAACGAAACTATTACCAGTATAATGACATGAGAGAAAATCAATTCCTCATTTTACTAGTTAATAGAAATGAAGGAATAATTACCATCATTGTCTGAAGATTAATATCACCATGTGTCTTTTACCAAACCTGACTGATGCAGCCTTATTACCGGTCATACTATACCGGCCAATGAATATTTACGATTAACGTACCGAACTCAGTCGCCGGCGGTTTGTCAAACCTATGGTACCAATACACTATCGTCGGTTTAGTCGCACTAAATCAATGGTAAACGATTTTCCTGAAGGGACTTACGACTGTACATGAACTCATGAACACATGATTGTTGTGATATAATACAAACAATCTTAATAGTAATCAATTGTTGTTATGTGTTCCCCCATTGTCAATGTCTCAGTATCATGTGTTCGCAGTGTGACGTGTTCTCATAGTCTTTAGCAAAGTGTTATAAGAACTAGTCTTATTACATGATGTTATTATTTGTGGTGAATCATATCATCATCATGAAATTATGTTATCATGATCATCATTCTTGTTATCACTTGTATTTGTCTCGGTGTTATCTCTTAGTCTTCACCATGTTGTAAACATAGTGTTGTAAGAACTAGTCTTACTACACTTAGTTAGCTCAGGTGGTGAATGATATCATGAAGTTATGTTATCATGATACCGTACTTGTTAACTTTTGTAATTGTCTCATGTTATCTCATTGTAAGTAACAAAGTGTTATAAAATCAAATATTATTTAACTTGAGTTATTTAAATGTTTGGATGATTTCATGAAGTTACGTTATCATGAAACATCCTTAAGTTGCTATTGTACTGATCTTGTATTCACAGTCCTGTGTCTGATTAAATGTTATATGAGTTATGATCCCTAAATTGATTGTTCTTTTTCATATCTTAGTTGTTAGTTGAGTTCGTGTAATGAAAATGACTCATTTTTGTGATTTCTATAAGAATGACTCATGCTAATGGCCATTCGTATGGATGAGCCGTGCTAATGAGTGTTCACAAGAATGAGTGGCTCGCACGAATGAGTAGTTCCTACGAATGAATAGTTCGTACGAATGAGCGGTTCGTTCTTATGAGCCATTCCCTTAAACGGGTTTCAGCCATGGAATGTGGCGATTTCAAAATTTTAGTCGTATATATAGTCGTTTTGAGTGGTTTAGGTGAGTAAAATCATTTAGAAGGTGTGTGGGTCGTAAAAAAGATGTTTAAAGCTGGTTAAACTTCGGTTTTTGTCGGGTTTGTAGAAAACCCTAAAAACCGAACCTTTTGAGCTCGCTTTACCTATATTTCGGGTGATTCAAAGCCCGATCCTTCGTACTTTCGTGTGAGGAGTGGCGGGAGCTTCGATTTGATAGCTTATATGAACGATTTGGTCAAGAATTGAGGGAGTTAGGTGGGTTTTTGTGTGGGTTTTCTAGAGAGAGAGAGATAAACCGGATGATAGAGAGAAGAGGTTGGTGGTGTGTTTGATGAAGAAGATGGAAGAATTAAGGGTTTATATACCCCGGATAAGTTCGGGTTCGTTCGGTTGTTCAGTTTTACGTTAGCATCACGTTTCCGTAACGTAACGCGTATTTTTCGTAAGTTTAAATAAAATAGTTTTATTTTATTCTTTTTAAGGTTGAAATTCCTAATGAATATCTAAAACTTCTTTTTCTTATTTTATTGTTTCGAAAACGTTTATTTATTACGTTTCGTCAGATCATATCACCTTTGTGCGTATTCATTCGAATCGTCACCCGAACGAACACGACGATGACTTTACTTTCTGATTTGGTTTTCTACTTTTCATTTATCGTTCAGAACGTTAAACCCACAGATATATTTTTGTGAATCGTCACCCACGCAAACACACTATCAGTTTATTAGTCCGAAATAATACTGAAATTATGTTTCGAATTGGACTTCCTAACTGATGGACTCATCTAAACTGCCCTATTTTCACCTTGTTATAACTGTTTTCACATTGTTTTCTCATAGAATTATCGGCCATCTGATTTCTGTCACCTATGGAAATTAGATCGCAACCGATTTGTTTTGTCACTTGTTTTCACACTGTTGTTTCACATGAATTGTTGTATTTCCGTATTTAAATTTTCATTCAAACACATACAAATGTTACTTGTTTTCATAATCCTGTTGTCACACAATGGTTACGCACATTGTATTTACACAGAGTAATGGTGAAAGTACATATACCATATGGATTTTCCGGACAATCTGGTACTAGGTGTCACAGTCTTCCCGTTTTAAAGAAATTTCGTCCCGAAATTTAAGCATCATTGCCGGGTACTACTTCTTCTTCAAAGAATTGGGGATACTTTGTCTTCATGAGATCCCCACGCTCCAAGGTAAATTCTGATCCGCTCTTGGAATTCCAGCGAACCTTCACGATAGGAATACGACTTCGTTTCAGTCTCTTGACTTCATGATCCATAATCTCTACAGGTTCCTCAATGAAATGTAATAGTTCATCCACTTGTATTTCTTCCAATGGTATGACTAACGATCCATCAGCGAGACATCTTTTGAGGTGTGACACATGAAACACATCGTGTACCCCGCTGAGTTCATCAGGAAGCCTGAGTCTGTATGACACAAGACCAATCAGTTGAGTTATCTCACACGGTCTGACATACCTTGGTGCTAACTTGCCCATAGCCCCAAAATGAACCACGCCTTTCCACGGGGACACTTTCAACATGACTCGGTCACCCACCTGGAATTCCAAAGGCTTTCGCCATTTGTCTTCGTAACTCTTTTGGCAGCTACGTTTTGCATGTAATTGTTGTTGAATCTGGACTATCTTATCAGTAGTTTCCTGGATAAGTTCTGGCCCAGTTATTCTGTTATCTCCCACTTCGGTCCAACAAATTGGAGACCGACATTTTCTACCATATAATGCTTCGAACGGAGCACATCCGATACTGTTGTAGGAAAACTCAATGAGCGGTAAATGACTGTCCCAACTTCCACCGAAGTCCAGGATGCATGTCCTCAACATATCCTCCAGGGTTTGTATGGTTCGCTTGCTTTGTCCATCCGTTTGTGGATGGTAAGAGGTGCTCAAGTTTACACTTGTCCCTTAGGATTGTTGCAATGATTGCTAGAATCGCAATGTAAATCGGCTGTCCCGGTCTGAAATAATAGATAATGGCACACCATACCGTACTACTATTTTATTGACATAAAGTCTTGCTAGTTTTTCCATCTTGTATTTCTCTCTGATCGGCAAGAAATGAGCGGACTTGGTCAATCGATCAATGATGACCTATTTGGAATCATGTCCACTAGAAATACGGGGTAGCTTGGTAATAAAATCCATAGCTATTTGTTCCCACTTCCATTGTGGTATTTATGATTGTTCCGGCAAAGCTGACGGTTTCTGATGTTTAGCTTTGACTTTGGCACAAGTGAGGCACTTACCAACATAAGTAGCCACATCCTTCTTCATATCTGGCCACCTATAAAATGACCTCATGTCTTGGTACATCTTATCGGCACTAGGATGAATGGAATAACGTGTTTTGTGTGCCTCGACAAGAATGAGTTTCCGGAGTTCATCTACTGCCGAGATCCAGACACAATCCTAATAATAGATAACCCCATCTTGTTTTGTCTCAAATTGTTTTTCTGCTCCACAAACGATCCTCAAGTTGTTCCTGACCACTGCTTCTTGTTGTGCTTGTAGTATTTGATCTCTTAAACTTATTTTCACAGTTCCATAGCCCTAATGCCTAGGGGTTTGACTCTTTCCTTCCGGCTCAAAGCTTCAGCTACAACATTAGCTTTTCCTGGATGATATTTGATCACACAATCGTAATCGTTCAGGAGCTCAACCCAACGTCTTTGTCGCATGTTAAGCTCGTTATGATCAAATATATGTTGTAAGCTCTTGTGATATGTGAAAATTGTGAATTTTGTACCATACAGGTAATGTCTCCATATCTTTAAAGCAAAGACAACGGCTCCCAATTCTAAGTCGTGCGTCGTGTAAGTCTTCTCATGTATTTTCAGCTGCCGTGATGCGTAGGCAATGACTTTGTCTTGTTGCATTAAAACACAATCGAGTCCTTGATGGGAAGCATCACAATAAACCACAAAGTCAACATTGCCTTCTGGTAGTGTTAGGATTGAAGCATCACAGAATGTTTGTTTAAATGTCTGGAATGCCTCGTCCTGTTTCTGTGTCCACTCAAATGGTTCGCTTTTCTGGGTTAGTTTTGGGAGTGGCAAGGCTATCTTAGAAAAAATTTGAAATGAATCTCCTGTAATAACTAGCCAGACCCATAAATGATCTGATCTCAGTCGGTGTTGCGGGCACTTCCCAGTTCTTAATTGCTTCGATATTCGCAGGGTCCACATGAACACCATTACTGTTAATCACGTGACCCAAGAATTGAACTTCTCTTAGCCAAAATTCACACTTAAAGAATTTGGCATAGAGTTGTTCATTTTTTAGAAATTCCAAGATTGTTTTGAGGTGTTGTTCATGTTCTTTCTCACTCGTTGAATAGTTCAGTATATAATCAATAAATATGATAATGAACTGATCTAAATGCGGCTTACACACCCAATTCGTGAGATCCATGAACACAGCCGGTGCGTTCGTCAACCCAAATGGCATCACCATAAACTCATAATGTCCATATCGGGTACGAAAAGCCATCTTGGGTATGTCCTCATCTTGAATTCGAAGCTGGTTATAACCGGATCTCAGATCTATATTTGAAAAGTACTGAGCTCCCTGCAATTGATCAAACAGATCATCAATCCTCAGTAATGTGTACCGATTCTTGATAGTGAGCTTGTTAAGCTCTCAGTAATCAATGCACATTCTGAGGAATCCATCCTTTTTCTTGACAAACAAAACTGGAGCTCCCCATGGTGAGAAACTCGGTCTGATGAATCCCTTGTCTAGTAATTCTTGTAATTGATTGGATAGTTCCTGCATTTCTGATCTCTCCCGGAATCAAATTGATTCGGAAGGAACTACACCGATCGCTCCGGTGGCAATCCCAGTAGGTCATCCGGAAACATGTCCCCGAAGTCTATCACAACCGGTACATCTTGAACCTTGATCGCCTTTTTGTCTTTCTCCACAACTTGTGCGAGGAATGCTACACACCGTTTCCTTAATAATTTGCATGCCTTCATGTAAGATATTAATTTTATATTGCGATTTGCTTGATCTCCATGAATTTCCAACACGTGATTGTTCTCTACTGGAATACATAATAGTTTTTTGGAGCAGACGATTTCAACTCTCTTAAGAGATAACCATTCGATTCCGACAATGATATCGAATTGCCCAATTCCATTGGTATAAAATCAATGGAAAATGTGTGCTCATTGAGTGTTAGTGGGCAGTTCTTAAGTATTGAGTTAACTGTTATATGCTTGCCATTTACTATCTCTATTGTGTAAGGGGAGTCCAAAGATTCCTCCATGTGACTAAGTTGACATGCAAAATAGGACGAGATAAAACTCTGATCCGCATCAGTGTCAAATAATATAGATGCATAAAAGTCAGATAAGAGAAATGTACCAGTGACCACATTCGGGTATTGTCATGCAGCAACAGCTCCAATTTGGAAGGCCCGTCCTCTAGCTGCTAGAGCCCTTTGTGGATTTCTCTTGGGACCATCCCTTGAGAAATGGCAAGGTTTGCCACAGTTGTAGTAAGACCTGATGTCAGCAGCAGCAGCAGCCATCACCGCTGGATTGTTGTTCTTATTCTGACCCCCTGTGCTCTTGCATTGATTGGCGCAATAACCAAACCTTCGGCAATTAGTGCATTGCCTGCACTGGGAAGTTGGTTGATGATGGTACTGGCACATGTTGCATTGGGGAGCCGTGCCAGTATATTGCCTCTTGATTTGCAGTGGTGGTGGTTGTGTGGGTTGTTGAGCATGAGTGGTTGCAGCAAAGTTTTTGACCAATTTTTGTTTCTTAGCTGGGTGTCTATCTTGCTTCTTTGATGTTCCAGCTTCGGCTGCTTCAGCCTCTTTCTTCAGTGTCCCCCGAGGCAACCATTACATCCGTCAATGTTGGTGACAGATTAACAGCCATCTCCAAGGTAGTTGGGTGGGCAGCAATCACATGTCCCTGGGTACAAGTCGGTAATCCACTGACATACCGCTCGATCCGCTTCTCAAGTGTTGGCACTATATCCGGTGCCAAGGTTGCCAACTCGTGAAATCTTGTGGTGTAGGCCAGATGCCCAACGCCAACCATCACATGGTTGAGCAACTCTGTCTCAACCTTCTTCAGTTCGTTTCTTGGGGAAAAATCTGCCCTCAGCAATAGTTTAAATTCCTCCCAAGGTTGGTGGTGTGTTTAATGAAGAAGATGAAAGAATTAAGGGTTTTTATACCCTAGGTAAGTTCGGGTTCATTCGGTTGTTCGGTTTTACGTTAACATCGCATTTCCATAACGTAACGCGTATTTTTCGTAAGTTTAAATAAAATAGTTTTATTTTATTCTTTTTACGGTTGAAATTCCTAACAAATTTCTCCAACTTCTTTTTCTTATTTTATTGTTTCGAAAACGTATTATTTATTATGTTTCGTCAAATCGTATCACCTTCGCACGTATTCATTCGAATCGTCACCCGAACGAACACGACGATGACTTTACTTTCTGATTTGATTTTCTACTTTTCAGTTATCGTTCAGAAAGTTAAACCCACAGATATATTTTTGTGAATCGTCACCCACGCAAACAGACTGTTAGTTTATTAGTCAGAAATAATACTGAAATTATGTTTCGAATTGGACGTCCTCACTGACGGACTCAGCTAAACTGCCCTATTATAACTGTTTTCACATTGTTTTCTAATAGAATTATCGGCCATTTGATTTTTGTCACTTATGAAAATCAAATTGCAACCGATATGTTTTTGTCACTTGTTTTCGCACTGTTGTTTCACATGAATTGTTGTATTCGTAGGATTCGGTCTGCCCATGATACATATTAAATTGATGTGGCTAGTGTGATATGATCCAAGTCGGGTCATACCCAATAACAAGCTAGACAAACACCTGCAATATTTATTTATTGATTTGATCAGTTAAATAAATAACAACACTAAGAACATTTAGAAAAATGGTTTTCTAAATAAGATGCCCTTAAGAAATAAATAAATAACATGGGTTTATTTATTTTGAGAGATAATTTTATAAATGTTATTTAATGGTTAAGTAACATTTATAAAAATGTAACATGACTTGTAATGTATTACAAATTAATTAAATTGGTTTTAATTAGTGTCATGTTAAAGTTAGTTGTATATACAATATAATTTTGTAAGTGTTACAAATTTATTTTTGGTATTAATTTAAAACAAATGGGTTGGAAATCATGGCAAGCAAGCTCCTTCCATTGGGGCAGAATTTTCAGCAAAAAGGGGCTGCCATAAACCATTCCCAATGTTTTAAAAGATGCTTATATACACATACAAGCAAGCCCCATGTAATACCTTGAATCTCTCAAGTTCAAGAGCATCTCTCTCCCTCTTTTCTCCCTTGTTTTTTTTCGGCAAAACAGCAATAAAAGGGGCAGATTTTCAGCAACTAAAAGTGGTTTTTAAAAGCTGAAATTTGTGTTGTTGAATCCTAGCATTCAAGGGTGGTTGTTGGTGGCTTTGGGTATACAAGCTTGAGGTTTTCTTGGTTGAAGAATTAGCATTCAAATCATCATCTTTACCTTCATTCTTCACGTGTTCTAAGAGGTAATTAATGGTGTTCTTGAATGTTTTGATAGTATGTTCTTCCATATAAAGATCCTTGTTCATGGGTTTTGTTTTAATCAAATGTATATGATGCATAAACTAACTAAACTCAAAATGGTTTTTTGATATAAACTCCGCTGCGTTTTACATGTTAAATGGTTAATATGGCTTTGATAAACGTCTACAAAACCCAACAATGGCATCAAGAGCCGGTTATATGGATACATGCTTCAAAAATCGAAATTTTCGGGTCCTTTTTTAATAAAAAGTGGGCTGGAAATTTCACACATGGAAATCCCTTTGTTTTTCTAGATATTATTTTATATGCATGTAAGAATCTTGAAAAATTAAAATCATGAGATGGTTTGTTTGTTTAGACAAAAACCCACTTGGATTTGGTTTATGTTGGCCAAAATTTTGGGTTAGAAAAGGGACCATGTTTATTTTTTTTTTGTATATGCATTTGGATGTATTTTAGTGCATAAACCTAGCCATGACCTTGTGTTTGAATATTTGTGGTTGTGATTTTATTTGGTTGAAATAAAGGCATGTAATTTATATGTTTCATTTGGCATGTAATAAATAGATTAGTTGCACTTTATTTTTCTAGAAAAATGTATTAGGATTTTTCTATGTAACTGTACTTTGGGGCTGATTTGGATGACCAAGAAGGTGCCTAAAGAATATGGAGAAATCACAAGACAAAAGGGTCACTTGAAGCATTTGGATGCAAATTCAAGTGGGAGTTCATCAACACAACATTATGTCATGTTTTACCCTTAGGAATGACCTTTTGACACACTTGTTATGGCAAGCAAGTGTTGTCAAAATAGTTGGCTATGGTTATGCACTTATATTTTATGTTTGGTTGATTATTTGGTTGTTTGGATGAGTTTGACTTTTAACTGAAAAATTGCATAAACTAGTTAAACAACTAAAATAAAAAAAGCATAAAATTGGTTCTATAAAAATCATTAAAGGTATTAATAAAATGAGTTTATTAAGGGTTAATGATTTAATAAAAATGAGTTTTATTAAAAGGAATCATAAAAATTGTTTTTCATAAAATACCATGCATTTGAATGCATACAAATAGTATGGTATAAAAAGGTTTTTCTAAAAACTAGAATTTTAGAAACTATAAAAACCCTTTACAAAACAAGTTTTAACACCATCCTTTTAAACAACACTCGATTCACTTGTAACTCGTTTACGGGATAAAGGTCACCTAACCATAAATGCCGAAACTTGTGAAGTTGAGGTGAAATTACCGTATTTGTGGGATAAAGGTCACCTAACCACTTGTATTTGTAAAATCACACGTGTGTTTAAGTAGGACGACTTGATTTGGAAATCATGCATTAGGATCACCGAAGCATGACGTACAAACGGTGTTGATGGGATAAACATGCCAAACAAAACATAAGATGTTTAAAACCGATCCCATACACTAGAAATTGTAATAGGTTACAATTGTCAAACGTTGACTACCTTGTTAATTTAAATAAAGGGATAAAGGTCACCTAACCGATATTTAAATATAACGTTGGATTCTACATTTTTAATTATTAATTGTCTATGAGATATAAAAGGGTATTAATAATTAAAATACATTGATATTAAAAATACTAAAATTGAACTTTGTAAAATTGTAGATGGCAAACAACAACGCAATCCCGACCGTCCATAACTTATCACTAAGAACCATCCTCGAGAAGGAACGTCTTAACAATGGGAACTTCATGGATTGGTACCGAAACTTGAGAATCGTTCTCAAGCAAGAAAAGAAGTCCTGTGTGTTAGACGATCCCATTCCTGATCAACCCGATGAGGATAACGTGGAGGCCTTTAACGATTGGGTCAAGTACGCCGAGGACTCCGTGCAAGTCTCATGTCTAATGTTGGCGAGTATGACTCCCGATTTACAAAAGGACTTTGAGAACCACAATGCTTATGACATGATCACCAAGTTGAAGGAAATATTCCAACAACAATATAGGGTTGAACGGTTCGAAACGGTTCGAGCACTTCATGCATGTCGGATGGACGAGACCCAATCGGTTTCATCTTATGTTCTCAAGATGAAAAGACACATTGATCTCCTCGAGAGATGTAGGATCAGATGTTCTCAATTGATTCAATAATAGAGTATAGCAGCGGAATTCAAAGTTGAATTAGCACAATCATAGCAAGAACAAAGTTCAATCAAACAGTAAAGCACAAGTTTGTTATAGAAAGAGAATTCTGTAAAAGGAATAATTCAATCAATCGCAATAACTTCATTTTTTTACAAAATTGTCAACTGCCCTTATATAAAGACAGTGACGTCTGATGATGTCACATGATGTTGACACCTAACAGACAAAACAAAACAACTGAAATAACTAAACTACTGAGAATGTCTACAACATCTGAAGACATTCTCTTACAACTACTGAAGTATTAAAACTACTGAAGTAATAAACAAAAACATCTGATGAGTAAACTACTCATCAGACTTTTACAACAACTGAAAGAAAACTACTGAAGACTAAACTACACACTACAACATCTGATGACTTACACTTCAGCTGTTGTATATCACTTCAGATCTTGTAACTTCTGTACATTGTATGTCAGCCGTTGTGTTCTTCTTCAGTTGTTATAAGTGCTGTGAGACTTAGAGATTTTTCTGATCAGGCTCATTGGTTCTTTTAGTCCAACAAACTCCCCCTGAACCAATGCAGCCAAAAACCTCTAATTTATTGATGGTCTCACTTATTTACTCCCAGGCTGAAAGATAAGTCTTTTTCTTTGAGATCAGTATCAAAATGACCAGTAAAGTGTATGCCTGATAATCAACAGCTTCCAAAAAATCTAACAAGCAAAATATGAGAGGGAACTCCATTGCGGAAATGGACTATGAGCATTAACCCCTCTCATTAAAGCTATTGATTATATACTAACCTGAAGGACTCCCTGACATATGCCTCAAGCAGTATTACCTTCTCTTCTGGAGTCAGCCTCTCAGGTTCACCTTCAAAGAAAGACTCAGGACCATAGTACTCAGACAAGTACCTGGCCGTTGTCCCATCATTCAGCTCAACTCTAGTAATCTCTCTGTATACAAACTCATCAGGATGCTTCCCTTCCAAAAACAGAGAAAGCTCATTTTGTTGAACATTTTCAAGTTTCCTATATACCAAGCCTTTCTTGATCATTTTGTTTTTATAAACTTTGGAGCTTTTGAGCCAGAGTTGTACACACTCTTGAAGTCATTGATTATCTCCCAAGGATCAAGTACTGACCCTAGCATAATGTCAGCACTTAAGACCCTTCTGATTCTTCTGGCATAAGATGCTGGAGCCTCTCTCTTGTGGATCCTATGAATGATTCTTGGATCAGGCCACATTCTAATCTGTTCCTTCCTATACTGGTAGGTGAACCTCAGAGCATACAACCTTTGAGCTTCTTTCTTTATTGCAATAATGGTTGATGTCTGAGGATAATCCTTATCAACCATCTTTAGGATTTGCTCATCATGTTGTTTCTGGTTCTCTTCTTCTTCAAGCTTCACTTTTACTGCCAACATTTGAGATTCTGGTGTGAGCTTTGGATGTTGTCCCAACACCATTGGCTTCTCAGGCACATATTTGGCAGGTAAAGATACTTTCTTCTTTTGAATGGCCAGACTTAACCCAGTTGTTGCTGAATCAGGCTTTTGAACATTTGTTTTGATGACTGTAGAGATAGGCATCCTGTCTTCCTCATCAGAATCTTCATCTTCTTGAATTCTCAGTTGCCTTCTTTTCTTTAGAGGAGCCCTTACTTCCACACTTTCAGATGATTTCTCAACCTCAACCCTCTGAGTTTGAACTTCTTGTTCTTGCATCTCCTCTTGTTCAGTACTTACTTTCTTAAAACTTACTTCAACTCCTTTATCATCCTTTTCCAAACCTTCTGCATTTTCTTGCTCAACTTCCTCCTCAGCTCTGTTGACAACCTCAGCAGTTTTATTCTTCTTCTGTCTCTTGTATGTCACTTGAATGGCAGGAGACCTTTCAGAAGCAATATCTTCATTGTCAGACCTTTGCCTTTTGGAAGCTGAAGTTGTGACTGACTCTGTTCCTAACTCCCCCTTTTTGGCTGCAGGGGAAGAAGGAGTATGAAGAGTTGTAAGTCTGGCAGTCACAGCATCATCTACCATCTGCTGAATTTGAGATTTGGAGGGTAGCCTCTCATCAAGGGCTTGGACAATGATGGTTTTCAGTAAAGGAGTGATGAGAGGGATGACAGTTAGAAGGGCAGCAGCTAATGCCTCTGGGGGGCTAGAATCCAAAGGATTAGTGCCTGAAGCAAAGGCTGGTGGCATTTGAAATTGTGAAGTAGTGGTGGAAGTGTTTGGGTGACCTTCAGGATGAGAAGGTGCCATCTGTGGGGTAATTGGGGAAGATGGTCTTTTGTCCTTGGACATTTTGGTGAGTAGCTCATTGAGTCTACATACCTCAGCCTCAAGGATTTGATTCTGTTTCAGAACCTCAGCAAGTGTTCTTTGGTCATCAGTAGCCTTAGCTAAATCATCTGACCTCCTGAGATTATCAGGATCTACCTGAGTTGAGTGTGGCTCAACATGATCAGGTGCCCCTTTTTCTTGGTTCTGGGGACTTCCAACCTCAGGGGTAACCCCTTCATCAGTTGTTGCCTCTGACAAGGTCTTAGCAATGGTACCACTATCAATCACTCCAAATGATGGAGGTGATGAAGTAGCAGCCTTGTCAGATATCAGAATCTCTCTTTCCACACTAGGAGATCTGATGTGGTAGTCATAATCCTGTGGGCTATCAGAGACACTTTTATCCTCCCCCTCAATGTTGGAGCTTATTCCAGTAGTGATAGGTGTCTGGGAGGGGATAGGAGTGTTCAACTGATCCAGGATGTTTTCAATAACAAAAGTGGGACTATCAGGGGTGGTTTCCATAGGAATTGGCTTTGAAAGAGAGTGCACCCGGGGAGATTGGTGCTGTTCAATAGAAACCTTTTCAACTGAAAGAGGTTCTAGAAATGTGTCTGCCCCTTCAAAGGTTGCACCAGGTTCCTGTTGAGAGGAATCCTGGGCGGTTTGAGCCGGTGGAGTCTGATGGACCACTGGTTGACTACTCCCAGTGGCCATGTCATGCCTTGGTGAGGCATGGGCAGACTCAGGGGACTCATTTCCCTGAGCAGCCTTTTTGGTTTGTTTAGATTTTGGTTTAGTGGGGACTTTGGATTTGGATTTTGTGGTGGAGGCTGTGGGTTCCCTCTGCTTGGGTTTTAGCTTTCGGGCAGCCTCTTTGAGAGTAGGGTTAGAGTTGTGTCGGGAATATACTTCCAACAAAACTGCTGGAGCAGAGATCCCCTGACCAACAAGGCCATTTTGCTGAAGCTGTTTCTCTATGATGGCCATGATAAAACGTGGATAGAGTAGCCATCTAGAAGAAACAGGCTTAGCAGCATGTTCAGTTAATTCAGAAAACAATATTTGAGAAAAATTTAGTTTTTGAGATTCAAGGATTGAATACAATACCTGTTGCCATCTGGAAGACATTTGGTCCCATGAAGAAGACTTTGGAGCCAAGCTTATGTTGATCATATGAAATATCAGGCGCTCTGGGTCATTGAAGTTCTTCTTGTACAGAGTGGAATCACTTAGGTCACCTTGGTATTCATGACTTGTGAAACAGAGGTCAAGTTGATTCTTTGGGAATTGGGTGACCAGATTAGCATCATCGAGCTGAAGAACGTCCCTCAGTTCAGCTGGACTTATGTGCACGTTATGACCATTAACAGTGGATCGAAGAGAGATTACTCCTGTGCCAACATTGATCAGTTCCACATTCATCCAGAATTGATGAATAGAGTCGACATATAGTGTTGGATTGATGAGAAAAGCAGTTTTGAATTGAGAAGCATTCATCAAATCCACAGCTTCATCAAACTTTGACCAGAAGGAGGATTTGGTCAGATAAGCAATGGAGTTATGACGCGGTTTCAAGGTTACGGACGCCATGGATGCAAAGACTGGAGAGGGAAAATAGGTTTTTGAAAAAAGATGGAAAGATCTGAGAAAGTGATAATGAAACAACTGAAGAAGGTTGAGTTAAATAGAGAAAACAACAGAAGTTAAAACAACTGAAGAGTAAAATTACTCATCAGGTGTTGTCGACAGTTTTGTTCAGCAGTTGTTTTCATCAGTTGTTCATCAGACTTTGTGGAAATTTTGTTCATCAGAACTTGTGAACAATGTGTTCATCAGAACTTGTAAACAATTTGTTCATCAGAACCTTGTGGAAATTTTGTTCATCAGAACTTGTGAACAATGTGTTCATCAGAACTTGTAAACAATTTGTTCATCAGAACTTTGTGGAAATTTTGTTCATCAGAACTTGTGAACAATGTGTTCATCAGAACTTGTAAACAATTTTTGACCTTCAGTACTTAGTGAATCAATACTCATCAGTACTTGTAACTTAGAGTATTAGAAAAGGTCATATTTTTCCTTGAATCAGTACTTTTGATATGTATCAGTATTTACTGAAAATATCAAAAAGTTTCAAGGTAAAAAAATGTTATTTGAAAAGAAAAATTGAAAATATTTTTGGGTTTTTGAAAAGAAATTAAAATTTATTTGATGAAAAACCAACCTATTCAAGTTGCAGCATACCAAGCCTTAGAACTAAATTTTGAAAAGTTGAGGTGTCTAAAGGCTTAGTAAAGATGTCTGCAAGCTCATCAGCACTAGGAACAAACTTTGGATCAATCAGACCCTTTTCATAACAATCTCTTATAAAATGATGTCTGATCTCAATGTGTTTAGTCCTAGAGTGCTGAACTGGATTCTTGACAATACAAAGAGCTGAAGCACTATCCATTAACAATGGTGTCTTCAGTTCTTTGATGCCATAATCCAAGAGTTGAGACTGAAGCCAGAGAATTTGTGAAGTACAACTTGCAGCAGCAATGTACTCGGCTTCAGCAGTGGAAGTGGCTACAGATGTTTGTTTCTTACTTTGCCAAGAAACCAGACAATTTCCGAGAAATTGACACCCACCAGAAGTAGATTTTCTTGAGAGTTTGCATCCTGCATAGTCACTATCAGAAAAAGCAACTAGCTTGCAGGAATGTCCAGTGGAATACCATATTCCCAGAGATAGAGTGCCCTGCAAGTATCTGAAAATTCTCTTCACAGCAATTAAATGAGATTCTTTAGGTGCAGCCTGAAATCTAGCACAGACACAAGTGGCAAACATAATGTCTGGCCTTGATGCAGTTAGATACATCAAAGAGCCAATCATACATCTATAAAGAGTTTCATCCACTGAAGTACCTTTCAGATCAGCATCAAGTTGTGTGGTGCTGCTCATGGGGTTAGAACATGGTTTACAGTTTTGCAAATCAAATTTCTTTAACAGCTCTTTTGTGTATTTTGATTGGTGAATGAAAATTCCATCAGGTTTTTGTTTAATTTGAAGACCCAAGAAAAACTGTAGTTCCCCCATGGCACTCATTTCAAAATTTTTGGTCATAAGCTCAGTGAAAGCATCACACAACTTTAGATCAGAAGAAGCAAATATGATGTCATCAACATAAATTTGAACAAGTAGCTTATGCTGTCCTACATTCTTTATGAATAAAGTTTTATCAATGGAGCCTCTAGTGAAATTATTTTTGAGAAGAAAAGTGGATAAAGTGTCATACCAGGCTCTAGGTGCTTGTTTCAGCCCATAAAGAGCTTTATCAAGCTTGTACACCCAATCAGGATGTTTATTGTCCTCAAAGCCTGGAGGTTGACACACATACACTTCCTCTTTTATTTTACCATATAAGAAAGCACTTTTGACATCCATTTGAAAAACTTTTAATTTGTGTAAGGCAGCATATGCTAAAAACAATCTAATTGCTTCTAGTCTGGCTACAGGGGCAAAGGTCTCATCATAATCAATACCTTCTTCCTGAGAGAACCCCTGTACAACTAGTCTGGCCTTGTTCTTAACTATTTGACCATTTTCATCAGTTTTATTCCTAAACACCCATTTAGTGCCTATTGCACACTTACCTTGGGGTAAAGGAACCAGCTCCCAGACTTGTTGTTTCTGGAACTGCAGCAACTCCAACTGCATTGCTTCCACCCAGCCATTGTCTTTGAGTGCAGTGTGATAGTTCTTTGGCTCTTGTTGACTGACAAATAAGGCATAGAGGCAAAAGTTTGATAATTGACTTCTTGTTGAAACACCAGCAGAAATATCACCAAGAATTTGAGATAATGGATGATCCTTCAGTTCTTGATATGGAATAAGAGCAGTGCAAGTGTTTGCTGGAGGTTCAGCTGCTGCAGAAGTGGATGAAGAACCAGGGAACAATTCAGCTGGAATTTCAAATGATGTGGAAGAATCCAGAATTTCATCAGCATTTGTATTTGGAGGAGCAACTGGAGCAGGAGGAGCAACTGATTTTGCAGATGTAGGCAGATTATCACTGAATCTGAACAAATGAGTACTTTCATCTTCATCATCTGGAATTCCTTGTGTGGTTTCTGTAGAATCTTTTGGTGGATTTGCTGGAAGTACCTCATGTTCTTCACCATTAGGTTCAACTGGAAATTTATGTTGCAAGATGTTAAGATCAAACATCTCAGCAGGATTTTGAGGAATGGAATCTTTGGGACATTCATTGAATTTAACATGAAGAGTTTCTTCAACAATCTTTGTTCGACAATTGAACACTCTATAAGCCTTGCAAGTTGAAGAATATCCAACAAAGTATCCTGCATCAACTTTGGAATCAAATTTGGTAAGTTGATCTTTGGTGTTGAGAATATAGCAAGGACACCCAAAAGCTCTGAAGAAGGAAATCAAAGGAGTTAAAGAGTGAAGTATTTCATATGGAGTCTTCAACCATCTTTGATTCACCAAAACTCTGTTTTGCACATAGCAAGCGGTATTAACAGCTTCTGCCCAGAAGGTTAGTGGTAAACCAGAATCTGCAAGCATTGTTCTGGCAGCTTCAATCAAAGTCCTATTTTTCCTTTCTACAACTCCATTTTGTTCAGGAGTTCTGGGAATACTGTACTGTCTCTGAATTCCCTTTGACAGATAAAATTCATCCAGAAGGTGATTTCTGAATTCAGTGCCATTATCACTCCTAACACACTTGATAGGAATAGAATATTGCTTTTCAGCAAACAACACAAAATTCATAATAGCCTTGGCAACCTCACCTTTTGAGTGTAAGAAGAAAGTCCAGACAAACTTTGAATAGTCATCAACAATAACTAGACAATACTTCTTCTTTGCCATAGACATTATCTGCACAGGACCAAACAAATCCATGTGCAGTAGTTGCAGGCAACCAGTGGATTTGGAATCTCCAATTGGAGGAAAAGAGACTTTGTGTTGCTTTCCTTTCAAGCAGGCAGTACAATTCTCATCACAACTAAAGTCCTTTAAAGGAAGACCTCTAACCAAACCATGTTTCACCAATTGATTCATGTTTTTGATGTTCACATGACCTAATCTTCTATGCCACAGATTTGATTCCTTGAAAGAGGCCTTAGAGAATAAACAAGGATGACCCTTGACAGAGATATTCTTAGATAAATCAAAGGCATATACCTTTCCCACTCTGTTAGCCTTAAGAAGTGTATACTCATCTAAAACTTTGCTAATCAAAGGCATCACATCAGAAGATAAAATCCTACAATCTTGCTTAGTGAAAAGAGAAACATGACCCTTATCACACATTTGACTAACACTCAGAAGATTGTACTTAAGATTTTCAACATGATTCACATCATCAAACCTAATTTCACCATTTGTTACCATACCTTTCCCAATAATGTAACCCTTAGCATCATTTCCAAAGGATACAAATCCCTTCCTTCCAGTAAAATAATTTTGAAGGAGAGATCTGCTCCCAGTCATATGCATGGATCCTCCACTGTCAACATACCAGATGCTATTTTGGCATGCTGAAGGACCCTGCATACAACAACACACTCAGTTAGACTTTGGGACCCAAACCATTTTGGTTTTGGGTCTGTTAACACATGAATAAACAAAATGAGCAGTGTCAGTTGAAGCAACACTTGAAGCATTCTTATCAGAAGATTTTGCTTTGACTTTTGATTTTGATTTCTTTTTATGAAATGAATCAACAGATGCCTCTGCCAGATTGACTCTTCCTAGCAGTTGTTGCATCATTAACATCAGTTGATTATGATTTTGTGTCAAGATTTTGATTTCATTAGACACATTCTGACCTGACTTTGGATTTTTGGGTTTTAACACTTTAGTTTCTTTAACTGATGAAGAATTTTTCAAGTGTTGTTTCTTTGAATCTGGAACCACCTCCTTACCTTTCTTGAACTTATTTGATTCAGTTCCATGTGAGGTGTTTCCAGTCTTTGAACTGACAGATGATTCTGGTACAAACTTGGAACGAAATTCAGTTTTCATTTTGAGAAGGTTTTTGTTTTTATGCTTTATTTTGTTGAATTTAGAACCTTTTCTGTACCAGCAATCATCAGTGGAATGATTAAACAGCCTACAAATTTCACAAGGCACCCTCTTTTGCTTTCCCTTGTGATTATCTACAAGTACTGATGACTTAGATACTGAGTTTTTGTTCTTCAGCACATTTGGAACATCAGTATTTGTAGACAAATTGATAACAGCTGATGTGCTGACAACCTCTGAAGAGGTATTCTTCAGCACTTGTCTATCAACCCTTTTCCACTTATCAGTAGTTGTGCCATCAGCTTTTTCTACAACTACTGATGAGTGATTCTGACTTATCAGAAGCCGTGCATCTTTCTCTCCAGTGCCATGCCCATCTGACTTAACCAGTTTTAAATTTAATTCATTTGAAACCTTTTCATCAGGGTTAATCTCAATTAAAACACTATCCTGACATGTTTCATCCTGGATAACATTTGTACATCCAAGAGAATAAGAATAAGTTTCAATGTCAATAGTTTCAGACTCAGATTTGCAGGCACTTGAATCACTTTCAAATGATTCTTCAGCATCAGACTTTTCTGAAGATTTGGTGGATTGGTATACACTGTCTCCTTCAGACTCACAGTTAAGATTTTTTGGTGTATAATCAGTTGGAGGAGCAGTGTGATTGTATCCAATACCAAACTTCACATTTGATGCTGTTTGCTTGTTTAACAGCAACTCAAACCCCTTGCAAGATTCAACCCATCTTGCACATTCTACTTGGGTTGCTGCAAGTGTTTGTTTCAGATCATTATGCTTCACAAGCATGACTTCCACTCTAGCTTTTTCATCAGATAACAAACATTTGAGTTTATAAATATCAGACTCTTTTTCATTTAAAGCTTTTTCAAACTCAGTTTTGTTTTTAGCCACAGCCTTCTCTAATTCAAATTTCTCATTTATCAATTCTACATTTATTTCCCTAATGGAAGCAAATGCTGAAATACATGACTCTGAGCATAACTTAGCTTTTGATTCAGAAGATACCTGTGATGTTGAAGAAGATTGACAAGAGTTGTCAGTTGAATCAATAGCCATCAATGCAAGATTTCCAAAAGGATTGTCTCCACCATGTGGACCATTTTCAGAATAAGGCTGCATGTTGAAGTCAGATAAATCATCAGGTAGACTACTCCAATCAACTACTCCAGGAGTAAAGAAACTTTGATGCTGTTGTTGTTGAGACTGTTGATTGGTTTGAGATTTGCTGGTATCAGGAAGAGCAGGTGATTGTGAAGGAATTAATGCTGGAGTGTGTGTAGGTTGAGGCATGTAGAAACAAGGATATGGATATGGCATAGGATTTTGTTGAACAAAGTGAGCTGGATAGAATTGTTGTTGACTAGTACCAGAGGATTGTGGTCCTTTGCTTGATGGGTTGTTGCTTGGAAAAGTCACAAAAGGTGCAGCAGAGTTAGAACCAGTAGATTTGCACTCCCTAGCAAAGTGACCAAGTCTGTGACACTTATGGCACCTCAGCTTCCCTTTGTCAAATCCAACTTTGGTTTTGCCAGATAATCCAGGGAACTTTCTTCCTGTTCGTTTATAGAACTTTTGTGATCTGATGTTGATTAATGCCATTTGACTCAAAATGTCCATCTCCTCTAGATCATCATCCGGGATTCCTTTCAAATCATCCATCACAAAACACAAGTTATCACCATAATTTCCTGCATTACCATCAACTCCCACAAAAGCATGTTCAGAATTGTTAGTAGAAAAATCAATATGTTCATCATAAGAACATTCAGACCCATTAAACTCTGACTCCTGACCTATCAAAGCAGTGTTACCAGGAACAAAATCATCAGCAAGTTTTCCAGATGAAGACAGTTTTCTCTTTTGTTCTACCTCTCTCTCAAATGTTAAGAGTTTCCCATGAAGTTGGGTGAGAGATAGATGTTCTAGAGTTGCACTGGAGCGTAGGATAATAGTATAAGTATCCCATCTCTCAGGCAATGATCTGAGAAATCTGTTATTCATCTGACTATTAGTATATTCTTGCTTAACCATTTTCAACTCAAAAATTAAACATGAGAAACGCTCAAATTGTTGAGTCAATGATTCACCCTTCCTATGAGAGAACGTCTCATACTGTTGGGCAAGGATTTCTCTTGTGTTTGCTAAAACCTCATCGGTTCCACCAAATTGTTCTTTCAGTGCAACCCAGAGATCATGAGCAGTATCATGATGCATCAAGCCAGAGTAAATCTCATTCGGCAAAGCCATGGCCAGAATACCATGAGCTTTCGCATCAATTTCAAACAGTTTGATATCCTCATCCGAATACATATCCGAAGGTTTCGGAATCATTAGTTTAGTTTCAGGATCAGTAATCATGGGTTTATAAGGACCATGCACTACAGATTTCCAACATCCTGCGCTGTTAATTGACAGGTGATGTAGCATTCTACGTTGCCATATGTTGTACTCACTCCGCACAAGCATCGGAGGCTTGGTTGCGGAGCCTGTATTGTGCGGATCATTGTTTGGAGTCGTCATGATCACAGATTCAAGCAATTAGACACAAGCTAATGCAAATTTCGATCAATTGATTCAAAACAAATTAATATTTAAGGACAAATCAACAGAAGTTAACAGAAAACTTTAATCTATAACAAATTCTTACTTAATCAGCTAATTCGATCAATTAGAGAACAAATTTGAGCAGTTTCAGAGATCAATTGTTTAATCGATCAATGATTAACCTGCTCTGATACCAATTGTAGGATCAGATGTTCTCAATTGATTCAATAATAGAGTATAGCAGCGGAATTCAAAGTTGAATTAGCACAATCATAGCAAGAACAAAGTTCAATCAAACAGTAAAGCACAAGTTTGTTATAGAAAGAGAATTCTGTAAAAGGAATAATTCAATCAATCGCAATAACTTCATTTTTTACAAAATTGTCAACTGCCCTTATATAAAGACAGTGACGTCTGATGATGTCACATGATGTTGACACCTAACAGACAAAACAAAACAACTGAAATAACTAAACTACTGAGAATGTCTACAACATCTGAAGACATTCTCTTACAACTACTGAAGTATTAAAACTACTGAAGTAATAAACTAAAACATCTGATGAGTAAACTACTCATCAGACTTTTACAAGAACTGAAAGAAAACTACTGAAGACTAAACTACACACTACAACATCTGATGACTTACACTTCAGCTGTTGTATATCACTTCAGATCTTGTAACTTCTGTACATTGTATGTCAGCCGTTGTGTTCTTCTTCAGTTGTTATAAGTGCTGTGAGACTTAGAGATTTTTCTGATCAGGCTCATTGGTTCTTTTAGTCCAACAAGAGACTTAACTGCCGTGTCTCCACTGAGTTAGCTACGGATTTGATCCTTAACTCCCTATCCAAAAGGTTTGAAACCTTTGTTATGAATTATAATATGAATGGATGGGACAAGAGCATTGGCGAGCTTCATGCAATGCTCAAAACGGCCGAGGCGGGCATGGGTAAAAAGGTTTTACCGGTCCTAACGATCAATGAGGGTGGAAGTAAGAAAAGGAACCACCCCGACCCCAAGGCAAGTGTTGCCAAAGGGAAGGGACACGTTAAAGGGAAAGGGAATGGTAAGGCTAAAGTGGAACCCAAAGAAAAGAAGCAAAAGGTTGCTAAAAATGATCCGTGTTTTGAGTGTGGTGAGATAGGCCATTGGAAACGAAACTGTCCGGTCTATCTCAAAGAGTTGAGAACCAAGAGGGATGCGGGGCAAACCTCAGGTATGAAATTTATGATACATGTTGAGCTAAATATTATTTCTTCTAACACATGGGTATTGGATATCGGATGTGGAACTCATATTTGCAATTTGTTGCAGGGGTTCAAAAGAAGTAAGCATTACAACAAAGGGGAAATTAGTCTCTTCTTGGGCAATGGAGCAATGGTTCATGTTGAAGCCCAAGGAGACTATATTTTGAAGCTTCCAAGTGGTTTGGAAGTTATTTTAAAGAATGTTTTGTATGCTCCTAGTTTGACTAGGAACATTATCTCTGTTTCCCGTTTAAGACAATGTGGTTTTAATTTCAAGTTTCTTGACAATGATATCCATGTTTCTTTAAATCATGTGTTTTATTTTAAGGCTATGCCTTGCAATGGTATTTATGAATTGGTTCATGATAACACAACATATGATAGCTCAATGTACCAAGCTACCACCAAAAGGCTCAAATTAGATTTGAGTGATTCCTGTCTTTGGCATTGTCGCCTTGGACACATAAACAAAAATCGCATGCAAAAACTTCAAAAGAATGGTCTTTTAAAAACAAATGAAAATGATTCATTTGATGTATGCGAGTCTTGTTTACAAGGTAAGATGACAAAGGCCCCTTTTAGTGGGACTAATGAAAGGGCAAAAGATTTATTAGGGATCATACATTCGGATGTATGTGGACCTTTTAAACCGATGACTAGGAATGGTGAAAGATACTTCATTACCTTTACCGACGACTATAGTCGTTATGGGTATGTGTACTTGTTAAGGCACAAACATGAATCTGTTGATACATGTTTTGTCCCTAGTTCAGTTTTTGTAACTCGTATCATGTAATGTTCAAATTATTAATGGAAGTTGTATTTATATATATCTCTTAATGTTTATTACTGATTATATGTTTAGTTGATTTGATTAAATTTAGAGTTGAGTATGAAGATCTCACATTCGGGCGAATGACTCTAGAATGAAGTCATTCGCCGAATGATGAAACCAGCGAATGGCTAGCGATAGAATGAGTCATTCGCCGAATGACTCATTCGATTGACAGCTCATTCGAGCTTGGTCATTCGCCGAATGAGCTGCTTCGGCCACTCATTCGGCCGAATGACTACAGCTTATATATAGAAGTTCAAATCATTTCAACTCTAACTTTCCAGAGCCCTCCTTCTTCCCTGAGACCCAAGAGTCAAAACCCTAGAAGATTTGAGCGGTTCTTGATTATCCAAGTTCGATTCTCAACCCGTGGTGTTCGATCGTTGCTTCCACGTTGTTCTTACAACCTCGGATCACCACGGTTTCTGTTGGTTTCGATTGGAAAACCCTGGAATAGGATTCCGCACTATTCCAGAGGCTGTCGAGTAGTTTTACATTGGATTCAGATTGTTTCCGAGCTCCCGATCGGTCCAACAAAGTGGTATCAGAGCTTTGGCTCTTGATTCTACTCGATTTCCACTCAAAATCATCAGATCTGAGTCTCCCAAAACCCTGATTTTCGTAACTTCCAAAAACCCTATTTTTCTTGCTTTCTAAGTTACTATTTCATTGAAAAACCAAGGGTTTTTGCGGTTTGATTGCCCTAATTCTTTCCCAATTGGCTTGTTATCATGTCTTGAATTTCTGTACCAAATTTGGTGTTTAAATCTGGTCAAAATCGCAAGTTATCAAGATTTTCGTTGTTGAAAACCCCAGATCGCCGAATGACTCTGGCAGCCGAATAAGTTCAGCCGAATAGCCCCTCATTCGCCGAATAGGTCTCATTCGGCGAATAGCTCCTTCGCCATTGTCATTCGCCGAATAAGCCTTATACTCTACTCTCATTCGGCGAAAGAGCTCATTCGATATGTCATTCGTCGAATAGGTCATTCGATCATCTCATTCGCCAGTTTCTGTTCATTCGGCCCCCGACATTCGCCAAAACCAGTTCATTCGCCAGTCCTTCCTGAAATTTTTCTAAGTGTTGAATCTTATTAGTTCTGATCAAATGGAGGATCTAGCACTCATGGCTAACCAAAACCATCGCATTCAGACTCTCTTGTTGACAGAGAATGAGACAGGGAACTCAAACAAAGCTCCTAGGTTGTTGACTTTAGATGATTACCCTCACTGGAAGTATAGATTTGAGATCCACATCAATGGGGTATATACAAATCTGTGGATGATGATAGAGGGAGGTTACTTGAGGCCTTTGAACGAGGATGGTACTCCCATGCTTGTTACAAGAATGACCGAGCCTCAAAGGAAGCTGTATGACTATGAGAAGAAAGCATATGCCATTCTGTCACAGTCCATTGCTACAGATATCTTTCATCAATTTAGACAGTTTACATCTTCCAAATACCTCTGGGATGCCTTAAAACAAAGATATGAGGGGAATGATGCGTTGAAGAGCATTAAGTCTAAAGCTTTGAGAAAAGAATTCAACAGCTTTATGTATGTGGGTAATGAGTCCCTTGATGAACTGATTGCTAGGTTTTATCATCTGTTGAGTGAGTTGTTCAATCATGAGGTCAAAACTACAACTCAAGAGAAGATTCAGTGTTTAGCAGATGCTTTACCTCCAAAGTGGGAATCCTTCTTGATGGTACTCAAGCAAAATCAGATGATGGCTCATATGGACATCAATGATTTCATTCAGAAGCTAAAAGAGCAGGAGATAGAGAACAAATGGAAGGCCAAGAGGGTTGTGCAAGTTCAAGATCCTTCTCTATACTACTCCACTCCCACAGTTGATAAATCCACAACTCATGCTCCTCTGAAGACTGCTTTTGTTTCTAAAACATCTGAAGCTCCATCTGCAGCTCAAATGCATTTCAGTCAATCTTCTTCATCAAGTTCACAACTAGAGCATCATCAGCCTACCGCAAGTCTAAAAACAGAGAACTTTGACAAGGTCACAGTAGAGATTGCAAAAGAGCATATGTGTCTTCTGTCAACATTGGTTAGCTCATATGATGGATTAGTTGCTGGTCAGATCGGCAATCCATATTTGACCAATGATGATTACTCTCAGATTGATCCTGATGACATGGAGAAAATTGACATTATGTGGGCATTGGCTAGTGCAGTTAGGAGAGCAAAGGAGTTTGTAAAAAGGACTGGGAAGGATATCAATCTAAACAAGGAGTCCAAGTTTGGATTTGATATGGCATCTGTCACATGCTACAACTGTGGTGAGAAGGGTCAATTTGCCAGGCAGTGCAAACAGCCAAAGAAAGCAGGGAACAAAAACCCATTTCAGCATCAGAAATCAGCTCCCGCCAATTCGGAAAGGAGATTAGTTCCCATTGATTCTCCTTCTCAAGTTGGATCTTCATCCTCTGCTAGTAAAGCTTTAATGGTTCAACAGGATGAAGGGGTGAACTGGGACTTCAGGTTTAATGCTGATAAAGAAGATCAAGATAAAGCTTGTGTGGCAGAGATTCAGCAGTCTGAAGATCATGATGGGGAAAGCATTCAGGAAGATTCATTGATGAATGATGACAAGATCTCAAGTCCAGAATCAAACAATCTGACAGATTCAGACACTCAAGATTCTGATGGTGAAGCTGATGACATTTCCACTAAATTTGCCTTGATGGTAAACTCTTCTGCTTCTTCAGAATCTGAACAGGTATACACTGACTGTTCATCTTCACATTCTGATTGTTTCAATTGTGTTGACCTTAGGAGTAAGGTTCTTGCTTATCAAAAGCATAACAGTGACTTGATGATCGATCTCGACCTATGCATTGAAGCAAACAAAGTTTTAAAATCTAATGAAAACGATTTTCAAATTAAAATTGATCTTTTAAATCGACAATTGCATGAGGCCGAGATCGCTGTTTTGAACAAGCAAGATGCTATAACTTCATATCTCAATACCATCAATGAGATCAAGAAGAAGTTAGCAATAGTTGAATGTGATTATGAGACTCTAGGTCAGAAGCTCAAGAGCTATGAAAGCTCTTCTTATATCATTGAGCATATGATCAGTAGGGGTACTGATCAGGGGAAGGCACAGGTTAATTATCAAAATTGTCCTCCACCAATCCTCAATGCCTTTGTCAATACTCCAAATGACAAAGATGTAAAGGATTTTCAAGTTACTACTACGTTAGTAATTGATCCAGTCGGTCTGAGTACAAATCAGAGTTCATCAAAGACTGCTGGATCTCGGGTGGATGGAGTTGTTGAAGATTGGGTCTCAGATTCCGAGGATGAATCAGAGTATGGTACTCCTCGGAATCAAACCCCTGTTGTCATGAAAGGTGACCCAATCTGCAACTCAAAAATTTACAAAGAATTGTGCTTTATTAAAGCTTCACAAGAGTCTGAAGCTAAGCATGTTACCAAATCAGCTTTTGTTGGTAACAAAGGGACAAAGGGTTTGGGTTTTAATCCAGATTGTCAGAAAACAAATGTTTTTAAATCAAATAGAAAACCATTTTCTGATTTAAAACATTTTCATAAAAAAGGTGACAAAGTCTGTTTTGAATGTGGTGAGTCTGGGCACATTGTGAGATTTTGCCCTCATTTGATCAGGCCAAAGGTTGTTTCTTTCAGAAAATTAAATTCTGCTTTACCAAAACCTGTTAAATCTGTACCTAAGCCTGTTCAAACAAAAGCCAAACAACCGGTTTAGATTATCACTTTAGACAAGGGTAACGGAAAACTGGAAACTTTGCATGTTCCAAGTGTGCCTAAAGTTAACCAAGCAAAATCATCATCCATTTATCTGAAAACCTCTTTTGATAAACATGCAATTTGGAAAGTTAAATCATCTGAGGATTCTGTTTCACCTATTTCAGATAAATCTCTTCCTGATGGAAAATGGATTGATGTTTGGATCCGAGACTCTATGGGTCAACCCAAGACTGTAAAGGCTTGGGTTCCCAAAGTGAACTGATTGTCTCTCTATTGTGCAGGTTGCCCCAAAAGCTGGAGTTAACAGCAATTGGATCGTTGATAGTGGGGCTTCCAGACACATGACTGGTGATATTTCTCTACTCACCAATGTGAATGCAGTTCGAGGTGGATATGTTGCTTTTGCCGGTGACAAAGGCGGATTTATTACAGGAGAGGAAATTCTGACAAATGGACAAGTTTCATTTGATAATGTCAAATATGTTAAACAGCTGGAAAACAACCTCCTGTCAGTCTCTCAGATTTGTGACAAAGAGTACAAGGTCTTATTTGATGATTCAAAATGTTACATTCTCAAGCAAGGTGTTAAGATACCTGAAGATTGGATTTTGATGTCTGCTCCGAGGAAGCAAGATTTGTACGTTCTCAATATGGTCACAGCTTCAACTACATCCTCCACAGCTTCATGTTTTATGACAAAGGCAACTGAGAAAGATTCAATCCTTTGTCATAAGAGGATGGGCCATTTGAGTTTACGTAAGATGAATCATTTGGTACACAATAGTCTGGTTGAGGGAGTTAGCTTGAAGAATTTTAAGCTGTCTGATATCTGTGTCTCGTGCAAGAAGGGAAAGCAATCTAAGCAGTCTCATAAACTGAAAAAGTATCATTCAATCAATGTTCCTCTTGAGCTTCTCCATATGGATTTGTTTGGTCCAGTGAATCAGAAGAGTATAGCTGGAGATCAATACTGTCTTGTTATCACTGATGAATACTCCAGATACTCTTGGGTTTTCTTTTTGAAGGAGAAATCATAAACGTTTGATTGCATTCAAGTTTTGGTTACTAAACTTGAATCACTTTATAAGCTCAAGATTCGTCAGTTTCGAACTGATAATGGAACGGAGTTCAAAAATCACAACATGGAGAATTTTTGTAATGCAAGAGGCATTGTGCAACAATTTAGTGCTCCATACGTTCCACAAATGAATGGTGTTGCTGAACGCAAAAATAGGACATTGATTGAGGCTGCTAGGACCATGCTTGCTGATTCCTCTTTGCCGGTTCAGTTCTGGAATGAAGCTGTAGCAAATGCTTGCTATACCCTGAACCGAGTTCTTATTGTGAAAAGACATGGGAAGACTTGCTTTGAACTGCTCCATAACAGAAAGCCAAATCTTAAGTATGTAGAACCATTTGGTGCACCGTGCACTATGCTTAAGAAACACGAGCAGGGCAAGTTCAATGAGAAGGTGGGAGAAGGGTACTTTCTTGGGTACAGCACTCCAAATAAACGAGTTTACAACATTGCAACTCATAATGTGGAGGAGTGGTACCACGTGGATGTTCAGAAATACACAATCCCCCCACCTGGAAAAGGGCCAGATTGGATGTTTGATTATTCCAGTCTTTTTGATTCATTCAATATGCCCCCCATGTATTCAGATGAAGATGTTGCTGTTCAGATGCTGTATGATGTACATAATGCACCCGATGAAACTTCTCAACCTACATCTGCATCTGGTCCCTTTACACAGATAAATGATGACAGCTCAGACACAGATGACAATCCTCCAGCTACTCCTGAACCAGTTGTTGATAACCTTGTACCTGGTCTTGAGGATTTGAATCTGAATAACTTAGATCCTGAGGTTGAGGTTCCCGCTCATCCTGTTGGAAGAATCAATCGTACTCATCCTCAAGACAACATTATTGGGAGTCCTTTAGATGGAGTGAAAACTAGAAATCAGATTTCTTCAGGCGGTCTTGCTGACATTCTTGATTTTGCAGATGTAAGCTTTTGTGCTCATTCCTGCTTTATTTCTCAAGTTGAACCACGTACTGTCACTGAAGCTCTCAAGGAAGAGTCATGGGTTGATGCAATGCAAGAAGAACTTTTACAGTTTAAAAAGTTAGGTGTCTGGCAATTGGTTGACAGACCCAAAGGTGCAAAAGTCATTAGCACTCGATGGGTTCTTCGTTGCAAGAAAGATGATCAGGGGATCATAGTGCGAAACAAAGCTCGTCTGGTGGTTCAAGGATTCAGACAGATAGAAGGGTTGGACTACAATGAGGTGTTTGCTCCGGTTGCTCGACTCGAAGCCATTCGTATCTTTTTGGCTTATGCATCCTTTATGAAGTTTAAAGTTTATCAAATGGATGTCAAGAGTGCGTTCCTTCACGGTGTGATCAGTGAAACAGTGTATGTCAGTCAACCTCCCGGGTTTGAGGATCCATTACATCGTGACCAAGTTTACAAGCTAGACAAGGCCTTATATGGATTGCATCAAGCTCCGCGAGCGTGGTATGAGACACTTTCTACTCACCTTCTGAACAACGGGTTCAGAAGAGGTGTCATTGACTGCACATTATTTATCCGTGAGAAGGACAGTGATTTACTCTTGGTGCAAGTGTATGTGGACGACATAATTTTTGGTTCCACAAATGATAGTCTGTGCAAGGAATTCGAGAAGGTTATGAAAGAAAAATTTGAAATGAGTTCAATGGGAGAAATGAAATTTTTCTTAGGTTTGCAGGTGGATCAGTCTGAGGCAGGGATTTTTATTCATCAAACCAAATACGTTGGTGACATTCTGAGCCGGTTCAGTATGTCTGATGCCAAGTCTGCTGGTACCCCACTGGCTGTTAATCACGGGATTACTCCAGATGAAAAGGGGGAGTTAATTGATGCCACTCTGTACCGAGGAATGATCGGATCTCTTATGTATCTTACTGCTTCTCGGCCAGATATCATGTTCGCTACTTGCTTGTGTGCACGCTATCAATCAAAACCAAGAGTATCTCATCTCATTGCTGTCAAAAGGATTATGCGTTATCTGAAGGGTACACCGGAACTTGGCTTATGGTACCTTAATGATGATAACTTTGAGCTTACTGCATATAGTGATTCAGATTATGGCGGATGCAAGAGAGATTTCAAATCAACATCTGCAGGATGTCAGTTCTTTGGAAACCGATTAGTCACCTGGCAGTGCAAGAAGCAGACGTCGGTGTCTACTTCAACCTGTGAAGCTGAATACATTGCTGCTGCTAGTTGCTGTTCTCAAATCATCTGGATTCAGCAGCAACTCAGGGACTATGGGTTACATTTTTCTAACACTCCTATATATGTTGATAATACTGCAGCCATAGCTGTCACTAAAAATCATGTTCAGCACTCCAAAACCAAACACATCGACATTAAATATCACTTCATACGTGATTGTTTTGAAAAGAAATTAATCGATGTAGTGAAAATTCACACCGATCACCAAAAAGCTGATCTATTTACCAAAGCATTTGACAAACCCAGATTTTTATATCTTTTATCAGCTAATGGTGTTTTTCAAAAGGATGCAGTCCATTCCTCATCTGATTCTAACAAATGATCATCATTTTTCTTAGTTAGTCTTTGTTTTGCTTATTCTCGTTCAGTTTTTCTATTTTACTTGTATAGTTTATTTTCTTCATCAAAAACTCAAAAAGATTTTATGTTTTTAGGTTTTTAGGGGGAGATATTCTGTAATTTGAAAAACCAAAAACAGTTGAAAAATTGAAAATACAAAAACAATAGAAAAATTAAAAATTGAGATAGTCTTGTTTAATAAAGTAGTACATTGATTTTATAATGTCATAGAAGCAGAAATGAATGTATGAACTAAAATCACAAAAGAATTTTGATGGGATGTACTGATAGGCTGACTATACAAAATGAATAAACAGCTTGTGATAACTTAGAAAGTTTGATATGTGGGATCCATTTTATTAAATCATTTAAGTGAGAAACGGTTTTTGACTTAAATCAAGCATACACCTGTCATCATGGAATCAAATGAGGTTTCATTCAAAGAAAAATAAAGGCAAGCTGGTATTAAGCTTGAGGAAAATCAAAACAAGCTGGTATTAAGGTTGATGAAAAACTAAAAACAAGCTGGTATTAAGCTTGAAGAAAACCTAATGCAAGCTGGTATTAAGGTTGATGAAAAACTAAAAACAAGCTGGTATTAAGCTTGAAGAAAACCTAATGCAAGCTGGTATTAAGCTTGAGAAAAACTTAAACAAATAAAGTTCGATTCCATACATGTGCCATATTGCTGGGACGGACCTAGCTGAAGCCATCCATTTGGATAGAACAAGAAAAATACAAAAAGATAATAAATGTTTGAATCTTATTGAATTCATGATGACTGGTTTTAAGATATGCTGAAATGAGTTTTGAACTGATTTTGATCTTTATTGATGAAATGAATTGGGGAACTCAATCAGAAAATATGAGTGATCATATAGTTTGTTTAGGATTTATGTATTGTTCAGTTTAAGTTTGGACAAATATATCAGTAATCGTATCATAATGAAATTGTGTTGGAAGTGAAGCGTTCATTGAAGACAATATGATGTGATTAGAGATGTGTGTTATTTTATTAATGGACTTCTCACAAAAATTTGTGTTTATTTGTTTTTAATTATTGTTTGTACAGTTGTAGTGGTTGTTTCAGAAAAATACAAAAAGATTTTATATTCTCAATCTTGTTTTAGATGATCATTTGTAAGATTCAGATGTCTGTCATATCTGAATCCTGAACTAACCAGACATATCTTCATAAATTGTTAAAGGTTTATTGCTCAAAATGTCAAATGTTGAAATAGTTGAGGTTTGGAGGTTTTCATCTCTCATTCGTCCGAATGAGAGGAAGAATGAACTCATTCGGCCGAATGAACTCATTCTGCGAATGAGTCATTCGACCGAATCAATCATACACAAAGGTTTCATCATTCGACGAATGAAGGGTGTCGAATGTCTTATTCGACATTCTCATTCTGCGAATAGGTGTTGCCGAATGGCCCTATTCGCAGGACTCATTCGGCGAATGAGACTGAGTATCAGCTGACCTTTCGCCTAGCTCATTCGGCGAATGAGCTTGACTATATAATAGTCCTTCGGCCGAATGAGAGGTCATTCGACCATATTCTCTTTCGACACACCAGAGCTCCTTCATTCGGCGATTATCACACTCCTTGTCTTAGATCGATTTTCGGTTACTTTTGTTAACCCTGCTTCTGACAATCACATTCTATTTCATCTCAGGTATTTGGAGATCGATTATCAAGCACTTTCAACCGTGAAATCATCAAAAACAGTTGTGATTTTAGGGTTTTAGGGTTTTGTAAATCGCTGTTTAAATAGACTATCAAAATGGGATTGAAACTACCTAAGACCTGTATTAAAAGTCTTAATCGGTTGATTCTGAGTGTGTGTGTGCAATTTTTATGAATTGATTGTTGATTTTTGGAAAAAGGGATTTTGAATTCAAAATGGGCGCCGAATGTCGTCATTCGGCGAATGAGTCATTCGGCGAATGGCTCATTCGACGAATGACCAGCCTTGTCTATATCTCATTCTGCGAATGAGAGTCATTCGACGAATGAACCTCATTCGACGAATGACTCATTCGATCACATGACTCATTCGGCGAATCACTGCCATTCGGCACATCAGTTAATCTGTCAATCTGATTTCCTGTTGATTTCAGTTTCTTGTTGATTGTCATGTACTAACATGTTTATTTATTTTGTTGTGCAGCATGACAGGTTACAAGTCAGTTCCTAAGCACAACATTTGTGCTCATCTAGATTTGACCACTCCGAACGCGAAGCACTACTCAGACATCATTACTTTTCTGAGGCGTTCGAGGATATTCACTGCCATATCTACTGTCCATGTGCCTTATCATTCGCATCAGCAGGATTTCTGGTCATCTGCTGACATTTACTGCGAGGCCGAGCCTACAGTCATAAGGGGCAAAGTTCAAGGGCATGATATAGTGGTTTCTGCTGAACACATCAGGAGAATTTGTGGATTTCAAGACTCTCCAGATCAGCCATCATTACTTGATCGATTTCTAGTTCGTGGATGTTTTCTTCGATGCAAGTATGAGGGTGACATTGGAGCTGGCATTTTCAACAAGGCATTTATGTCTCCACAGTTCAAGTATTTAGCTCATGTCTTGGTGCACTGTCTCGGATCGAGGCGAGGAGGATTCGACGACATGCGTGAGACCATTCAGTGTGCATTTGCTGCTCTTGTGCTCAACAAGCCGTTCAACTTCTCAGAGATGATATTCATTCACATGAAGGAGAACGTGGTTCTAAAGGGGGACAAGAAGTTTCTTATGTACCCGAGATTTCTGCAGCAGATCATAGATGCTCAAGTTCCAGATCTTCCCAAGATCAATGCTGATGTTATTCAGTTAGAGCACATGAATGACACTACTCTTAACAGAGTTCTGTCATACAGAGGGAAGGAGAGGAAGCCAGCCACCAGATCTTTATTCGGTCACCTCTCTCAACCTGATTACCGAGCTCCAGCTGGTCGTAGATGGAGGCATGCTGACTCTGATTCAGATGTCGAAGACATAGTTGTACCGGCTGGTGGAGACGACAGTGATGGAGGTGATGGTGATGATGGGGCAGGCCCTAGTGGTGCTGGAGCTGGTGAGAGCACAGTGATAGTGAGCACTGTTGCTGTAGTGAGTTCAGGTGTGGTGGAGATGAGTTCTGGATACATGACCACTGCTGCTTCTGTGAGCATGGTTGATGTTAGTGGTACAGTTACTGGTGGTGATATTGGTTTGTCTAGAGCTCAGGAGGAGGATATAGATATTGATTCATTGATGGATTTAGACTTTCTGGCCACTACTACTACTACCGTTACTGCTTCTACTGCTGTTGATACTACATCTCCTCATATTTCTGAAAGTGATGATGAGTCAGAGGACTCTGGTGATGGTGAAGATGGTGATGATGTTGGTCCCAGTTCTGATTCTAAAGCCACTCATGATGATGAGTTTGAAAAGGTGATGGAAGGAGGAAAGATGGAGATGAGGAAGAGAAAAAGGAGTGAAGCAGAGATTGAAGAGATTACCGATCCTTCTTTTATTCCTGAGTTTGATTTCTCTCCTCCACCTCGGTCTTCCGCACCGGTTATAGTGGCTGTGACTGCTGTCACTTCTCCGCCTACATCCTCTAGAGCTGGAAGGGGAAAGAGATCTAGGTTCTCTTTCCAAAGGAGGTCAGAACTGACAGCAGCTGCTACAACTACTGATACATCAGTAGTAGCTGTGTCAGTTTCTTCACTGACACGGTCAAGGGCTATTCCTGCTCAGACTACTTTTGCCCCTCTGACCACTCCTTTTATTCGTGAGCCGGTTTATGTTGCTGCTTCTTCTGGCCCATCTACATCACGAGCTGATACATTTATACCTACTGTGTCAGTTGTGGATCAGCTTAGCACACTGAACAGTATGGTTCTCAGGCTGATGGAGAAGAATATAGAGCAAGAGTCTAAGATTGCTCAGCTCACCCAACGGATCAACGATCAGGATGCCTTGTTGCTGCAGGCAGCTGATCAACGAGCTAATCTTAGAGCTCGTTCAGCTCAGCAGGAGGAACAGCTCCTCAAGTATATTGACGAGCATAACCAGCTGGCTATGACAGCCTCTGGTTTCAGTGAGAGGATTCTTCTACTGGAAGCTGAGAATGCTCGCCTTGCTGGACTTGTCGAGGGTTCCAAGGAGGGCACTCACAGGCTCGAAGGTGTGGAAGTCCATTCCGATGATTCAGACAAGGAGGTGGATGAGGAAGAAGAAGAAGAGTCTGATGAGGAACAAGTTGATTATGAAGAGTCTGAGAAGGATGAAGAATCAGATGATGATAATGATGCTGATAATGATGATAAGGATGGATCTGGGAGTGGGTCTTCTGAATCATCCGGTACTGATGACAAGGATGATGATGACAATGATGATCAAGCCCCTCCCTCTTCTGAGATCCGGTCCAAGAAATCCAATGACAAGAAGGCTCAGGCTCCTCCTCCTTCGTCTCCCTCGAAGAAAGCCGAACCAGAAGCTACTGAGGAAGTACAAGCTGTGCCTTTGAGACGTCAGCTTGATGAGACACTGACTATGATCTTGGACGCTCAAGGCATTATACATCACTCAGTGAGCTATGACAAGGAGGAGGGAGAGATTATACACTGCCTCTCCAAAGAGCAAATAGCTGAGCTATTCAGGTTGAATCCTGATGAGGTTGTTACTGATGACACCTCAGTTCCCATTTTTGAAGAGCCTGAACCAGAGCCATTTGATGATGTTGATGAGGTTATTTTGGAAGACATCACAGATGAAGAATACCCAAAGTATACATCGGCTGAAGACGAGCTGCCTATATTCACTGAACCATTTGATCAAGAAACAGAGGATCTCTTGGTCAGATATCTGGAGGAACAAGTTGAGGCAAGCAAGGCTGAAGCCGATGACCAAAAGAGAAGAAAAGAGGAATGGGCTGCTTATTGGGAAGTGTTGAAGAAGCAAAGCACAGAGAAGATGCCAGCCACACACAAGAAAGTCTACAGGACCAAAGGCTACAAAGCTGGAGGTCAGATTCTTAGCTGGGCATACTTCCATGATCTTGGGTGCTATGCTGTGAAGAGAGAGAAAGGGATTGACTACTTCAAACACCCACATGATTTCAAGACGTTGCCTGGATTCGAAGTCAATCAGTTAGCACGTCTGAAAATGCTATACAGTGAAGACTCTGGGATGTCTGCTTGGTTTTCTCGACAGATCAAGTATGAATACCGGAAGAGATGGGTAAACTTTCAACCACAGCAGCCAGAACGATATTACTTGCCAGAGATTGATGGAGATACCCGTAAGCATAAAGTGATCCTGAAGTGGCTTCCCCCCAAAGTTTTGAAGAAGATTCCCTTGCGGAAGATGCGACAAGACTTTATGGATGGTATTATGATGGGCGGACTGACATACTTGACCTTGCAGATGTAAATTTTTGTGCCCATTCTTTTTTTATCTCTCAAATTGAACCCAGAACCATTACTAAAGCTTTGAAGGAAGAATCTTGGGTAGATGCCATGCAAGACGAGTTACTGTAATTTAAGAAGCTTGGTGTTTGGCATCTTGTTGATAGACCCAAGGGTGCAAAAGTGTAACATCTGTACATTTAGTCATGGTAGTCGTAAACAGTTTTAGAACAATGTGTATTCATGTCCAATCAGTCAATGTGATTCATATGTTCATGATTGTGTTTGTGTGTGATAGGATTTTAATTAATAGGAACAAGTATGTATTATTTATTTATAGTTCGATTACGCTAGGCAAGAACAGTATCGTATTAAATCGAAACAGTGGTGGGACGGCGTCAGATAAGGCAGGTAGCTGGACTCTGGCGTATGCCCTATACATGTACTGCGTTCGGTGTAATGGGATAGTGTTAGTGCGTAGTGTTCAGACGAATAGTATGACAAGCGAATTAATTAAACAAAAATCGTAATGCGTAAGCGAGACTGAGTATAGTTATGGGTGACAATCCATAATGATAGGAATGTTGAACTTATAATTACGAGTAAACAGCAATAAATAAATAATATGATCGAAAAACGTACGCGATTGCGGGTATACACGTAGTTGCAGTTGTTTAATGATCTGGCAACGAACGAAGAGTAAAAATAAGTGAAATAATTTATTTTACATTTTTACAATTTTGAAACTCATCAAAATGATGAGAATAATAACTATTTTAATTAAATCGCGTAAAATGCGCGGTACGTTCCGAAAACGTGAACCGAGCCACCGGAATGAACCCAAATACCGCTCGGACTATAAAAGCCTTGAAGAAGGCTATTCCTCTCATAATTTCCAGCCAAACCCTTTCTCTCTCTACAAAATCCGTCCTCCACCTTCTCTCTAGAAAAACCAAGCATCAAATGCTCATATCTTCTTCGTTTCTTGACGAAATTTGGTGATTCTTGAACCTACGCGAAGCTCTTGATCTCCCCTACACGAAAGTACAACTGATCTGGAGATTTGTCCTGCCAAAAACGAGGTATTATCGAATGAAGAATCACGAAAATTGGGTTTTCTATGCGTGTTCGTCTAAACCCAAGTCCTAGCCGGTTCTAAGCCCTATCAATCGAACCTACAACATTTCGAGGTTTGGGTTTGCAAGTAGTCATGGCATAAAAATGGTTGGATCGATGGAACAAGGTTGAATGATGGTGGTGGTGACCGGTTCGCTGGAAAAGGGACGGCCGAACCTTCATCTTCACCTAGCCGAACCCTAAGGGGGCTTCACAAACCTGTATGGTTCGTTGATCATCAGCCGAACCCTTAGGGGACCCCACGAACCTTCACCGAACCAATGTGCTAGGAACAAACCCTTCATGACCAAGGGAACCATTGGGAAGCTGCTGAACTCTTGCATGCCAACGAACCCTTGGCCTGTTAGCCTTTCATCAAGCGAACCCTTGCATGGAGGCCGAACCTAAGACCAGACACAGCCGAACCATGTTATGACCACATGACCAGCCGAACCTTTCAGCCTCCACCAAACCCTTCTGATGCAAACCCCGGCGAACCTTGCATGCACACCCATAGAGCCGAACCCTTATGAGGAGACATGGCTGAACCTTCTAATAGGTTCGCTGGATTTGGGGAGGCTAACACCCCATTCGGCCCATAGGATTCGATCAAGCCCAATAGAACTCTCGGCCCACTAGTCCTATGCAGCCCAATTTGATTTCCTTTGGTTCTTGGGCTGGCTCGGCCCACAACCACACCAATCGAGTCTAAACTTAGAATTCGGCTCGGTTGAATTACAATCAGCCTACCATGGCCCAATTGGTCATTTACATCATAAAAATGGCCCAAGGGCCCAATAACAAATACTTAAGCCAAATAGGAATAGATTGGCCCATGGGATTTTATCTCGGCCCAATCTTGGCCTATTAATCAAATAATTATGAAACGATCTTGTTTGGCTTAGGTTTAATTTAACTTAATTATGAGATCAAATCATAATCATAAAGGCTTAAAACAAATTTGATATCTCTTTAAACTACATGTTAAACAATGGTTATCAAGAATCATCAACACTTGTTATTTTATGTGCACAAGTTGTGCATAAAGTAACATGACACATCCTTTTCATGAATCAATGATCAATCAAGTGACTCAAACATGATTTTCAAATTCACACAACAATCTTAAACATTAGAACAAGTTATTCAAGGGTTAATCAAGATCATGATAACACAAGTCAATCAATAAATCAAAGTCTATACAATCATAAATCTTATATCTTATGTATGATTACAATGATATAGGAACCAGTTAGAGGTCTTGTTTGCTACTTGCTACTTGTTATAGTTCAGAGTTTACTGCAGACAGGTGAGAACATTAGCCCCTCTTTTACAGTTTTTTCAACTGTTTTGGGGTGGAACACGTGATCAAACACTCTTTATACCAAACATATTTCATATACAGGATTTATGTTACTTTACAAAAATTACAGGTTCATTGTACAAATTCAACGGATTCATCAACTGATTTTAAAGGATTTCATCAACTGTTTTAAAGGATTTAACAACTGTCTTAAAGGATGTTATAAACTGTTAAACATATTTTACTAAAAGATTTTATAAAAGGTTCTCTAAACTATTTTATACCCATTAGACACACATAGTTTTATAAATGTTAAACTCTTTTAAAGAATAAGTTTTATAAACTCTTTTACTAGGAATTGTTCTTTTACAAGATAATATTTTATAAACCTTGTTATTACACAAGGACACTATCTTTGGTATTCAATCAAGGGTTTCAATGCGAGGATTTCACCCAATGGTTTTCATAGAGGTATTCAAACAAAGGATTTCATTTCATGGTATTCAAACAAGTTATTTCAATCATTGGTATTCATGGTATTCACGCGAAGTTTTCAAATCATGGAAATCAAATAAGGCATTCAATCAAAGGGTTTCAATTCAAGTTTTCAAAAGCATGGTGTTCGTCGTTGTGAACAAACTTATACACACATCAACTTACATATTCATTTAGCGTTAGTACTGGGTGATCACAACAAGGGAAAGAGGACACAATTGGGCAGACCTAATTCTGGAGTTAGCTTTTAAATTTGTTTTAAAAGCTAACTGCAGGATTTGGTTACGAATGGTTATATCAATGTTGCTGACAAATTTTCTAACTCCAAACGTAGTTTGGGACATGATTATATGTTGGTTTTCTAGCAAACAGTCTGATGACTGTTTGGACACGATTTACAGACTTGATGTTAGTTTGGGTTGCAAACATCCATGTATTTTCATTCATTGTTTTATACATATGCCTTACAATGTAGATTCATATTTACAAATGTTAAACCTATTGTTCTCACCAACTACTTTCGTAGTTGACAGTTACTTTTCACGTGTTTCAGGTAATCAGGTTTAAGACATTCTAAGGGACAACTAAGGAGACCGTTTTAAGATAGAGCAAGATGAAGAAACAAGCTAGGATGGATTAGAAACACACTAAATCCTGATTGTTTAATTGTCTTGTTTGAAGTCTTATTTTGTAAACAATATTTTGAGTCTGTAGTTGTCATTCTTTTGATAGATAGATAGAATGTCTGTAACTAACAATGGTCTAAACTTTATGAAACTTAGTAATGCATTGTGGTTGTTCTTATTCAATACTTGTGCATGATTCAACCATCGATCGTCACCGCGCCGTGGATTCCGCACGTGGCGCAGGGGGTGTGACAAAAAGTCATTGGCACAAGATGGGTTTTACGCTGCAAATGAGATGATCATGGCAATGTGGTATGAAACAAAGCACGTCTGGTGGTGCAGGGTTTTAGACATATTGAAGGAATTGACTATAGTGAAGTATTTGCACCGGTTGCTCGTCTTGAAGCAATCCGAATCTTTCTGGTTTATGCATCCTACAAAAAGTTTAAAGTTTATCAAATGGATGTTAAGATTTCATTTCTTCATGGTGTGATTAATGAAGTTGTGTATGTCAATCAACCTCCCGGGTTTGAAGATCCATTGCATCATGACCATGTCTACAAGCCAGATAAGGCCTTATATGGATTGCACCGAGCTCCGCGAGCGTCATACGAGACAATGTCTACTCAACTTTTGAACAACGGGTTCAGAAGAGGTGTCATTGACTGAACTTTGTTCATTAGTGAGATGAGTAGGGATTTGCTCATGGTGCAAGTTTATGTGGATGATATCATATTTGGATCCACAAATGATGTTTTGTGGAAAGAATTTGAGAAGGTTATGAAAGATAAGTTTGAGATGAGTTCCATGGGAGAGATGAAAATTTTTCTTTGGATTGCAGGTGGATTAGTCTGAGGCAGGAATCTTTATTCATCAGACCAAATACGTTGGTGACATTCTAAGCCGGTTAAGTATGTTGGATGCAAAACCTGCTGGTACCCCACTAGTTGTTAATCACGGGATTACTCCATATGAAAAAGGAGAGTTAATCGATGCCACTCGGTACCGAGGAATGATCGGATCTCTTATGTATCTCACAGCTTCTCGTCCAGGCATCATGTTTGCTACTTGCCTGTATGCTCGTTACTATTCAAAGCCAAGAGTTTCTCATCTTATTGCTATCAACAGGATTTTGCGTTATCTGAAGGGAACTCTGGATCTAGGCTTATGGTACCCTAATGATGATACCTTTGATCTAACTGCTTATAGTGATTCAGATTACGGAGGATGCAAAAGAGACTTCAAGTCAACATCTGCAGGGTGTCAGTACTTTGGAAAACGCCTAGTTAACTGGCAGTGCAAGAAGCAGACGTCGGTGTCTACTTCAACATGTGACATAGAATACATTGTAGCTGGTAGTTGTTGCTCTCAAATCATCTGTATTCAGCAACAACTCAGGGATATGGGTTACAGTTTCTCACACTCCTATATTTGCTGATAACACTGCTGCCATAGCTGTCACTAAAAATCATGTCCAGCATGCTAAAACAAAACACATCGACATTAAATATCACTTCATACGTGATTGTTTTGAAAAGAAATTAATCGATGTTGTTAAGATTCACATCGATAACCAGAAAGCTGATCTTTACACTAAAGCATTTGACAAACCCAGATTTTTATATCTGTTATGAGCTAATGGTGTTTATCAAAAAGATGAAGTCATTCCTTCATCTGAATCAAACAAATGATCATTGTTTTCATTAGTTAGTTTCTTTTGTTTTATTTTTACTTCTTAATATTTCAGTTATTTTTCCATCACTTATTCAAAAACTCAAAAAGATTTTCAGTTTTAGGTTTTTAGGGGGAGAAAAAGTAGTTTAATTGAAAAACCAAAAACATTTGAAAATTTTGAAACTGAGAAAGTCTTATTTGAGAAAGTGATGTGTTAACCAATCGTGTCTTAAATGCAAAATTGAATGTATAAACTTACAGGACATGGGTTTTATGATCTGATGTACTAATACGCCGACTTTACAAAGTTTATAGACTGTTGTTGATTGCTTAGAATGTCTGAAGTGTGGGATCCAGTTTAGAAAACTAGTTAAGGGATAAACAATTTTAAACTCAAATCAGCATACACCTGTTATCATATGATCGTATGAGGTTTCCAATGATTCATGAATTCAAGTCTTTACACACGCCATTTTGCTTTGTAAAGACCTAGCTGAAGCCGTCCATTCAGATGACAATGATTGAATCACAACAAAATAAAAGTGAATCCGACTTTGTACACGTGCCATATTGCTGGGTTGCAGCCTAGCTGAAGCTGTCCATTCAGATATGATAAGCTAGAAAAATACAAAAATAAAATAAGTTTGTTTCCATACATGTGCCATATTACTGGGTTGCAGCCTAGTTGAAGCCATCCATTTGGATATAACAAGTTGTTCTTGTTAACACAGTTCTATATACATGCCATATTGCTTTGTAAAGACCTAGCTGAAGCCGTCCATGAGAATGTGTTGAACTTGAGAAAGAAATCTAAAAGAAAAACACAAAAAGAAAATAAATTGGAACCTTTTAGAATTTATGATGTTAGGTGTTAAGTTATGCAGAGATGAGTTATAAATTAGTTTTCACATATATCGGTTGACTATAATGGGTAACTCAGTCAGAAAACATGGGTAATCGTTGATTGGTTTATTAATGAAGTAATGTTAAGTTTAAAGTGGACAAGTATATTAGTAATCGTTTGATAAATCACATGTTTCAGAAATATAATATTCATCAATGCTGATCTGATAGGATCTGGTGTATGTGTCATTTTCTTGAAAGGCTACTCACAAAAATATGTGCGTTTTGTTTGTTTCAGTTTTAATTGTACAATGTTTAATTATCAGAAAAATACAAAAAGATTTTCATTTTAGTTTGTTTTAAATGATCATTTGTTTGCTCAGATATTCAATCTCATCTTAACCAATAACCAAACCAGACTAATCTTCATAACAATACTCTCTTAATGGTCAAAATGATAAATTTGAAAATGAGTAGTGTTTTGGGTGCTGATTTTCTTCCACCCGAATGAGTCTTGAGTATGACTCAACCAAGCGAATGAACTTATTCATATGAATGAGTCATTCGTCTGAACATTTCATGCGAATAGGACCATTCGGTTTTCTTGTCCGAATGAGTTCTCCTATTTAATAAATGCCTTTTGGCCGAATGAGTCATTCACATCATTCTCCTCTTTCGCCCTACTGTGTGAACCCTCTTTCGCCCGAAGCACATATATGTTCATCTTCATCATTTTTCACCATTAATCCAACCTATACTGATTGTATTTCACATTGTGGTTGTTTCAGGCACTGTTGGGAACAAGATCTCTCAATTTTGACCGTAAATTGACTCATAACAGTTCGAATTTTTGGGGTTTTAGGGCTCGAACCTGTACCAATCAAATAACCCAACAAAATGAACTTTGATACTCTTAAAACCGGTTCTAAAACTTCAATCGAACTTGTCTGAACAATGTATCACCATTTTTGTGGTCTGATTTGTGTTTTTGAAAATTTGGAGTTTTAAGTTCTTCGATCGACCGAATGACGTCCATTCGTATCACAGGGTCGACCGAATGAGGAGATTCAACCGAATGAGAGCCTTTTGATCAAAGGGTGGATTGAATAAGGTCATTCGGGCCATCTGATCATGCGAATGAGTTGGTTCAACCGAATGACTTCATTCGTGTGTCATTCGAATGGCACCATTCATTCAGCCAGTTATCTCATTCGCCTGAGTCTCATTCGGATGGTGTGGGCTCATTCGCACCTTTTGAACACCTGTGTTTAAAATTTTGATTTTGTTAAATTGGTTACTAAACTGAGCTAACTTGTTGTTTCTCTTGTGTTTCAGAATTGCAGGATACAAAGCTTTTCCGAAGAACAACATACGTGCTCATTTAGATGCTACTACGAGGAAAGAAGGGCATTTTACTGAGATCATTGCCTTTCTGAGACATTCGAGGATATTCACTGCCATTTCCACAGTTCATGATCCCTATTTATCACATCAGAGGGACTTCTGGAGTACAACTGATATTGACTGCGAGGTAGAGCCTCCAGTTATGAGAGGGAATGTTAGAGGGCAAGACGTGGTTGTCTCTGTTGAGCACATCAGACAGGTGTGTGGATTTCAGGACTGACCAGATAATCCTTTCACACTTAACAGATATTTGGTTCGTGGATGTTTCATGACGTGCAAGTATGATGAAGATTTGGAAGCTGGAGTGCTGAACAAGGCTTTCTTATGCCCGCAGTTCAAGTATTTGAGTCATGTACTTATTCATTGCATGGGTTCATGGCGTGGAGGATTAGATGATCAGCGAGAGACTTTGTAGTGTGCCTTTGTGGCTTTAGTGCTGAACATCCCGTTCAACTTCTCTTAGATGGTTTTTACACACATGTAGGAGAACATGTACTTGAAGGGCGATAAGAAGTTCTTGATGTACCCGAGATTTCTTCAGATGATCTTCGATGCTCAAGTGCCGAATCTTCCCAAATCCAACTCCGACATCATCAGATTAGAGCACGTGACTGACATTACCCTCAACAGGGTTCTTTCTTATCGGGGAAAGGAGAGGAAGCCTCCTACCCATCGTCTATTTGGGCAACTCCTCAATCCTGATTACGTTGCACCTAATGGGAGGAGGTGGAGACACGAGGACTCTGATTCTGATCAGGAGGATATTGTTGTTCCAGGAGGTGATTATAGAGATGATGGTGATGATGATGATGATGTTAGTGGTGGTGCTGGTGATGATGGTGGTGCCGGTGATTCTAGTGATGTTGGTGTGAGTGTTGGTGTAAGTATTGGTGAGGGTGAACAGTTTGTTGGTGCTGGTGTTGCTATTCATGACCCCGAGGCTTCTACTATTTCTATAGCCACTGTCTCTACTCCATTGGAGATGGCTAGTACTACTTCTGCTGATGAGGGCGAGGATTCAGAGGAGTCAGATGATGAGAATGAGGATACTAGTGAGGAAGAAGTTTCTGAGGACTCCGACTCTGATAAGACTGATGACGAGTTTGAGAACATTATGGTGAGATCAAGGCTGGTGAAGAAAAGGAAGAGACAAGAGAGACAGAGCTGGATAGGGAAGAGATTCGGGATCCTTCTTTTATCCTAGAGTTTGATTTCTCTCATCCTCCTCGAACATCCACTGCTACTACTACTACTGTGGCTGTTACACAGACATGTTCTCCTCCTCCAGCCATGAGACAGAAGAGGGCCAGATTCGTGTTACAGAGACGGTCAGAGCTGGTTTCTGTTGTAGTAAACACTGCTACATCCGCTGCAACAGTTGCGACTTCTTCACTGACCAGGTCAAGGACAACACCTACACGTGTTTTTATTGCCCCTCTGACCTAATCTATGGCCACTACAGTCGTATCATACTGCTACTTCCTCTGGTCCTTCTATCACACGCTCAGATTCGTACACTATGACTGCTTCAGTTGCTGATCAGCATAGCATGCTGAACAGTTTAGTTCTTCGGTTGATAGAGAAGAACCATGAGCAAGATCATACTATTGCTCACCTTACACAGAGGGTTAGTGAGCTGGATGCTATGCTACTACAGGCTGCTGATCAGAGGGCTGATTTGAGAGCTCGATCTGCTGATTTGAAGGAGCGATTACTCAAGTCTATGGATGAGTACAATCAGCTGGCCCTGATGGATGTTGGCTTCAATGACAGGATTTCGGCTCTTGAGGTTGAAAACTTGCGTCTAGCTGAACAAGTTGAAAGCCTCAACGAGTCCACACCTAGGATTGAGGGATCTAAGCCTGTCTTTGATGATTCAGACAAAGAAGAAGAAGAAGAATAGGAAGAAGAGTCTGATGAGGAGAAGGTGGATTGTGAATGTATAGATGATGATGATTATGGTGACGATGATGATGGTGCTGAGAGTGTCTCTGCGAGTTCCTCCAGTGCAGAAGAGCCAACCCCACCCACCGAGATTAGAACCAAGACCAGGGGAAGTTAAACACTGTGCAAAATCTGGGAAGTCACCTACTAAGTTCCAATGAAGTAGGGAAGTTAAACACTATGCAAAATCTAGGAAAGACCATCCGGGGGATTCTTCGTTACGATCTTTGTCATGCTACAAGAGTGGAAAGCAACGTCATCTTGCTAATCAATGCTCAAGTAATTTGAATCTGTGTTATAACTTCTACAAACCAGGGCACATACACAGTGAGTGTTTGGAAATTAAAGGGGTTGGTTTTGGTTGAGCACACAATCAAACATTCAAGGGGCAAGGGAGTGGAAAAAAGGCTGAAATATCCAAACCAAAGTGTAGGGCTTTCCAAATTACTGTATAGGAAGGGAAGTCACTCCTGATATGGTGACATGTACTTTCTTCATCAATACATTTCATGCTTACATATTATTTGATTCGGAGGCTAGTAGATCTTTTGTGTCTAATAAATTTATACATCATTCTTCTTTTGTTGTTGAGAAATTGTCAGTGCCTTTAGAAATAGAAATAGCGGATTCGAAATGCTTCCTAGTTTGTGACGTTTATCGTAAAAGTATACTAACAATCGACAGGGAGGATTATGATATTGATTTAATACCGGTGGTATTGGAGGAATTTGATGTGGTGGTTGGGAAGGATTGGCTTTCAGCTCACGGGGCCAACATTGTGTGCAAGCATAAGATTATTCAATTGACGTCTCCTAGGGTACATGAGGTGTGTATTCGTGGGGAGAAACGTGGCGGCATGATCTTATGTTATTCAACGGAAGCCATGAAATATTTGAACATTGGGGGACGATCGTTTCTTGCGTATGTGGTAGATTCAGAGAAGGGAGTAAAGATGATTGAAGAAATTCCTATTGTTCATGATTTTTCAGATGTCTTTCCGGATGAACTACCGGGATTACCTCCCGGAAGGGATGTGGAGTTCGGAATTGATTTGGTACCTGGAGCTAAACCCATTGCTAAAGCTCCATACCGTTTGGCACCATCAGAATAGCAAGAAATGGTGAATCAATTGCAAGAACTTCTTGACCGAGGTTTTATTCATCCGAGCATCTCACCTTGGGGTGCACCAGTGTTATTTATCAAGAAGAAAGATTGGAGCTTTAGAATGTGTATAGATTATCAGGAGTTGGATAAAGTCATAGTGAAGAATTGGTATCCATTACCTAGGATTGACTACTCTTTAACCAATTACAAGGAGCTTCATGGTTCTCCAAGATCGGTCTTCGATCAGGATGCCATCAATTAAAGGTTAGAGAGGAATACATTCCAAAGACGGCTTTTCGTACGAGATACGAGTATTACGAGTCTCTTGTAATGTCTTTTGGGTTGACTAACGCACCGGCGACATTCATTGACATAATGAATCGGGTGTGTTGTCTAATGTTAGATAGGTCAGTCATTGTTTTTATTGATGACATACTTATATATTCCAAAGAATGAAGGTGATCACACATGTCATTTGCATGATGTAGTTGAAACACTCGTAAGGAGAAATTGTATGCCAAATTTTCAAAATGTCACTTCTGGTTATATGAAGTCCAATTCTTGGTGCATGTGGTAAATGCAAATGGTATACAAGTTGATCCTTCCAAAATTCAGGCGATTATGAAATGGAGTCCACCCAAGACTCCAACTGAGGTTAAAAGTTTTCTTGGTTTAGCCGATTATTACAGGAGGTTTATTCAAGACTTTGCCAAGATTGCTTCATCATTGACAAAGCTTACCAGGAAAGATACCAAGTTTGTGTGGGCTGATGAACAGGAAAAGGCGTTTCAAGAGTTAAAGACAAGACTAGCACAAGCACAGGTGTTAACATTACCGGATGGACCCAATGATCTTGTAGTCTATTCCGATACATCCTACGTTGGTCTTGGGTTTGTTTTCATGCAAAGAGGGATAGTTATTGCTTATGCTTCATGTCAGTTGAAATTCATGATGTTAACTATCCTGTACATGACTTGGAGCTTGCGGCGGTTGTTTTCGCGTTAAAGATATGGCGTCATTATCTTTACGGGGTGAAATGCAGTATTTACACTGACCACAAGATTTTAAAGTATTTCTTCACACATAAGGATTTAAATATGAGGCAAAGACGTTGGATGGAATTACTCAGAGACTACGACTGTGAAATGCTCTATCACCCGAGGAAAGCAAAGGTAGTGGCGGATGCTTTGAGTAGGAAAGAGGAACATTTACCCATTTGGGTAAAGGCGATGAAAATTGTGGTGAATTCAGATTTTGTAAATCAAATTAAAGACGCTCAAATAGAGACTTTGAAAGAGGAGAATTGGAAATGAGATAGAATCAAAGGGTTGGCTCATTAATTGGACGAAGGCAGTCGGGGTTTATAGACAAGATGGGGTTGTGTGTGGATACCTCCTACTTTTCCTTTAAAGATGGCTTTATTGGAGGAATCTCATAAGTCGAAGTATTCAATTCACCCGGGAGGCACGAAGATGTATCGTGACTTGCGGGTAAACTATTGGTGGCTGGGAATGAAACAAGATATTGTTAAGTATGTCAAAAAATGCTTGACTTGTGCTCAAGTTAAGGCGGAGCATCAAAATCCGAATGGCAAATTGAAACCTTTGGAGATCCCAATGTGGAAGTCGGAGGATATTATGATGGATCTAATCACGAAGCTTCCTAAGACTAGGAACGGTTATGATACTATATGGGTCATCGTAGATCGCTTACCAAAGAGTGCTCACTTTATACCGATCACGGAGACGTATTCTTCCAAGAAGATGGCCGAAATTTATGTTAAGGAGGTGGTGTCTCGACATGGAATGCCGGTGACTATTGTGTCTGATCGTGACACTCGGTTCACTTCTCATTTTTGGAAGAATTTTCAGGAGGAATTGGGTACGAAACTACTATTAAGCACGGTGTATCACCCTCAAACGGATGGTCTGTTGGTGCATAATGTAATATGTTGCTATCAAGTCAGTTTTGATTAATTTTGGGGGTGTTTTTGCAAGGTTCTTCTGGCCCACGAACCTACGCAGTTTTGTTAAAGAGTAGCGAACCTGTTGATTATGTGTGGTAAAGTTTCGTCCAGCGAACCTAGTGGTTCGTATGGGTTCGTCTACCTTGAATAGGTTCGTCTGTCTATATAGTATATATATTTACTGGTTCATTGTACTGTAGGAAATAGTTTTTCTAAGAGATTTTGAGACTGTCTGAGATTGAACTCTGTGTTCATTGTTGTGTGCATTTTGTATTTGATCTTATTAACAATAAGAATGGAATTTAAAAGTATGATTGTGCTTACTTCAATTCATATAAGGGTTATCTAGATTCCAGATAGATAAAACTGTTAATAGAATCAATATTATACTGATCCTGAGCTTCCAATAGTGGTATCAGAGCCAAAGGAAGGATTCTATACACGTCTTTGAAGTTTACTAATCATTATGGATTATTCTTGAATTGTCTGGAGTTTGAGTGTTAGTGTTTGACTGTTTTAGGACGTTTAATCATCATTCGTTGCTCGATTCTAGAAACCGACTATAGATCCGTTATCTACATTCAATTGCGAGTATTTTGACAGATAGATTGTCAAAATCAGACATTTTTGGAAAAATCCGTACACTTGAAGGTTTGAAGATTTGAAGGTTTTCTCACCAAATCTTGAAGATGTTCTCGCCATAATTTTCAAGCCAAAACCACAGGTCCGTGGGACGAACCTAGCCGAATCAAAGCCAAACCCACAGGTTTGTTTAGGTTTGTGGAGGGTCACTGATTGATCCAAAGGTTCGTGGAGGTTCGTTAATCCAAATGTTCGTGGAGGTTCGTTGATCATAGGTTCATAGGTGATCATCAGGTTTGCTGGTTTTGGAAATTGTTAAAGGTTCGCTGATCAGTTTGAGGAGAAAAAAGATGGCGGATATGCTTGCAGCTGTTGCGAATCAAAATTCAAAGTTTCAAAGTGCATTGATTACTGAAACTTAAGCTGGGAGTACAAACAAAGTGCCAAAACTCCTTGATTTATCTGACTACGAGAACTAGAAAGGTAGATTTGAGACACATCTCAATGGCACTGATACAAACCTTTGGGAGATAAATTTTACCATATGAACGACCAAAGGTGGTTGGAACGGATCTTAAACAATCTCACGATCGATTAGATGTTGAACAACGAAAGAAATATGACTCCGAGAAGAAGGCATATTGGATGCTAAGCCAAGCCATTCCGAACCAAATCCTTCATCAGTTTGATGAACACAGGTCATCATATGGGTTATGGAGTGCATTGAAGGCTAGAGTGGATGAATGTCACACCCCGAGCCGGCAGGCCGGATCGTGTGTCCCGTCGGCGGAAGGTTCCCGGGGCGCGATATCGGAAGTGATAATCGTGATGATCAGATTGTTTACATTGCATCAATGTTGAGAATAACTAAAGCACAATGATATTAAACCAAGATTTACGAAGTTAAATTACAATTGTCAACGTTTCATAATTTAACCAAGTAAATCTAAGAATGAATCATAAGTGTACTATCTTGTAACCGTACAATATATAAAAAGTTATTCACCGAAGTCAACAAAATATGTGCTTTCCAAAAACTACTAGGTCCTCTAACTGGCATCCTAGCATGCATTCCTGAAACCTTAGCTTAGTCATGTACATCACCTGAGAAAGCATGAAAGAAAATAAAGTCAACACAATGGTTGATTAGTTCATTTAGTTTAGTATCTGAAAAATAGCTTTGCAAACCATTCCGGTAACAACCTTAACCTCATTAACATCACTTGTAATATCCAGCTCGATATGCTTATATATAGGGCATACGAAAGGGTCGAGCCTACAACCCGCCCAGATGCCATCCCACCACGTACTAAACCACATATGACATTGTTGTTAATGATAATTAAGCTTTACCTACCATCCAAATTCCATTTCAGAAAAATAGCCTATTACAAGTCATTTAGGTAACAACCTTAACCTCATTAACATCACCTGTAATATCCAGCTCGGTATGCTTATATATAGGGCATACGAAAGGGTCGAGCCTACAACCCACCCAGACGCCATATATGACATTGTTGTTAATGATAATTAAGTGTCTTACCTATCTTCCAGTTTCATTCACATTCTAGTTTCAAGCATTTCGTTTAGAAGTCTAAAAACATGTATACATTAGCATTTACCAATCCCTTCGGTAACAAACTTAACCTCATTAGCAACACCTGTAATATCCAGCTCGGTATGCTTATATATAGGGCATACTTAAGGGTCGAGCCTACAACCCGCCCAGACGCCATCCCACCACATACCAAACCACATATGACATTGTTGTTAATGATAATTAATCATCTTACCTATCACCCACTTCCATTTTAGAATTTGATTTCCACAATTAGAAATACTACTGATTTCTTGAGTTCACCATGTATTCATGATTTCCCAAGGCACTTGTAGAAACATAATATAAAATTCTTAATTAAATCAATAATTAATCATTTATTTACAACTAAGACATGATGATTGGGTCTTATTTGACTAAATCAATTGGACTTAGCTGATGGTGGTGTCCAAGTTGTACCGTCTCACACGTGGCCCATATCAAAAATGACCCAAATGAATCTACCTGTATGCGTCGGAACTTTCCTGTTCTGCCCATATCAGCTTGACCCTCAGGCCTACTGTACAGGTCGGGACTTTAGGATATCCTTTAATTCGTGACCGCCTTTGTTTTCATGTTTTTGTTTGATCGTTTTTGTTATGCCCACATAGCTTGACTACAAGAGTCTACCATTAACGACGGGCCATTCCTTGTGTTACACGTGGTCTTGATTTACATACAACAGACATCCACCTTAGCTTAGGCATTAATGATTTCATTAGATCTTAATGATTTCATTATTTCATTGATTCACACACGTTTATGATTCCCTTGACTCTCTTGATTCTGCTCTTTAGAATTCCATGATCTCCACAATGATTATAGATTCTTGAACATGATCCTTAGTTTTATTGAACACACACACTGAATTAGATTTCCTTGTATTTGATTCTAAGCTTTAGTTCTCTTGGTTACACTTTGAGTTTAGATTCTATGAATTCAAACTGATGGACTAAGTGTTTGTTTTAGAGTTTTAGAATTTAGGTATTACCCATAAGAGTAATTAATTAATTCGTTAGTTAATCCTGCATAACACATACTTAGACAGGAGTCTAGGAGTATAAACATGTATATATAAAACATACAATAAGTAAAAGAATTTACGTAAAACACACTTAAATAAAAATGTTTACGCATGCTTCTCAGCCCCGTGTTTGAAAACGAAAGTGTTTAGAAAAGGGGCAATGAACTAACCTGTGTTGCTGTGCAAATAAACCACGAAAGGTATGCGCGCTCGTTGATTGTCGACTATGTATCTTTAGCACCGTAGTTGTTTTAAAAGAATTCGAATACGATAAGTGTTTATAATTGTCGTATCTATGATCTTGGTCTCGGTGTGCAACTAAGTGTCCTACGTTACTAATGTGTTTCTATGATTCTCACTAACTAATCTGATGTCTTACCCATTTACAAACCTGTATCCCACAAGTAATCATTACAAGTCTTTAATTAAAATGTTTTTAAATTAATTCATTTTAAATTAAACATTTAGGTTAAAAATCATTTATTTTAATTTAAAAAGGTTTATAAATCAATTTCTTTTAATAAAACATAATTAATTTGAGAAAAGTATAATTAAACATGATGGGCTTAGGTTAATCCCATATGGTTAACCTCGGGCCCATTAATAGCTTCTGTTTGTCCAGTGATTCCTGATTAACTCTTTAAATAAACAGTCTTAGATAATTCAAGTGAATCATCTAAGTTAGTTACTTATCCTTATGAACCTCATAAGGGTTAGGTGTTAATAATTAAATTAACACACTTAGCCTTAGTTTATTTTTTTGATCCTCATCGATTTCTCAAGTGTTTTGATCCCGATATGATGTTAACAACCCATATTTAGCTGTCTGTATGTTTTAAGAAAACCCTTGTCTTTGAAAACCCTAATTCATGAACTCTTGTATGTTAAACTACTCACACATGGAATGGCACATGATTAAACTTTATTATTCCTTGTATAACATTTGTGTTTATCCCATTGAATTCCCATAGTGGCATTCACAAACCACCCATGCGTGCATCTACATGAAAGTTCCCATGCATAAACACCCACACCATGCATGTTATGATGCACCGATCGAATGCACCCTTGGGCCGACCGACTGGAAGTTGGGCCGAATTGGTTTGGTTCGGGGATAGTCTTGGCCGAATGGATTCCTGCGAATAAGAGCCCAACCAAAAGGGTTTTGGTCGAAAGACTTGGCCGACCGAACTAACCATGTGACAGGGATGATGTCTGAATAAAGGGACTTAGGCCTGATCGAATAGACCACTCGACCGAGACAGTTGGGCCGAACCAAACAAGCCACGCGGCTGAAAGGCATCCGAATGAAGGGAGCTTCGGCCGAATAAGGACGGTGAGCGAATGTAGGCTATCCAAACCAGCTATAGCCAAGTGAATGGGTGTCTACACCGAATGAGGGGAGTCCCTTTGGCCTGGAGGCCATTCGACCAACCTGTTGGCTCATGCGGCCTGGGGCTGCTTCATTCGGCCGAAGGTATAAGATGTGGCTCATGCGGCCAGCTGGGTAACTCCATTCGGCCCGTCGTGTTCAGCAGAAATGCAGCCAGGGTTTTCAGGTTAAATCGCTAGGTGTTGACATGGTATTTGTTCCTACATCATTCTAGGTTGGTTTTGTGGTGATTGCCTAAGATTTTGAGGTGTCTTAGTCGGGTTTCATGAAGGGTTGAACAAATGGGTTAGAAAACCCTAAAATCGCCATCTTTGCATCACAGATTACCTCAATTCTAGGGGTTTTCAGAGCAGATCCCTTGTAATTTCGTGTAGAGGTAGATGAGAGCTTCGATTTGGAACCAAGATGGAGTGATTTGGTCAAGAAATGGAGAAGTTATGAAGGTTTGAAGGTTGATGTTTCTAGAGAGAGAAAGTTCCGGGTTTTTGATTTTAGAAAGAGAGAGTGAAGGGATTAAATGAAGAAGATGACTCATCTAGGGTATTTATACCCCGGGTGAGTTCGGGTTCGTTTCGGTTGCTCGGTTTCGCGTACAACGTCGGTTTAAATCTCGTTTTCGCGACGTATCGTTACGGTTTTAAAAGTAAAGTTCATAAATTTATTTTAGGTGGTAATTCCTTGTAGATTAACTAAATATCTTACATTTAGGCCTACTATACATGACGGGACTTTAGGATATTCTTTGATTCTTGACCATCTTTTTTTTCTTGATTTCGTTTGATCGTTTTAGTTATGCCCATAGAGCTTGACTACAAGAGTCTACTATTTATGACGGGACTTTTCGTGTGTTACACGTGGTCTTGATTTACATACAACCGACATACACCTTAGCTTAAGCATTAATGGTTTCATTAGATCTTAATGATCTCATTATTTCATTGATTCACACACAATTATTGTCACACCCCAAGCCGGCGGGCCGGATCATGTGTCCCGTCGGGCGGAAGGTTCCCGGGGTGCGATATGGGGATTGATAATCGTGATGATCAGATTGTTTACATAGCATCAACATTGAGAATAACTAAAGCACAAATAGCATTAAACTAGGATTACAAAGTTAAATTACAACTGTCAATGTTTGATAATTTAACTAAGTAAACCTATCAAAAGAATCAATGTTTACAATCTTGTATATATACAAGATATCAAAAATAATTCACAACAATCATCAAAAGTATGTGCTTTTCCAAAAACTACTAGTTCCTCTAACTGGGCATCTTAGCATGCATTCCTGAGCCTTAGCTTATTCCTATACATCACCTGAGAAAGCATGTAAGAAAACAAGTTCAACACAATGGTTGGTGAGTTCATATAGTTTAGTATTTCAAAAATAGCTTTGCAAACCTTTTTCGGTAACAACCTTAACCTCATTAACATCACATGTAATATCCAGATCGATATGCTTATATATAGGGCATACGAAAGGGTCAAGCCTACAATCCGCCTAGACGCCATCCCACCACATACTAATCCACATATAACATTGTTGTTAATGATAATTAAGCGTTTTACCTACCATCAAATTCCATCATAGTTTCAAGCATCCTGTTTAGAAGTTTAAGACATGCACACGATAGCATTTACAAACCCTTTCGGTAAAAACCTTAACCTCATTAGCATCACATGTAATATCCGGCTCGGTATGCTTATATATAGGGCATACGAAAGGGTCGAGCCAACAACCCGCCCAGACGCCATCCCACCACATACTAATCCACATATGACATTGTTGTTAGTGATAATTAAGCGTCTTACCTACCATCCAATCCCATCATACCTTTTAGTATTCTGATTATGAGTTTCAACACGCACAAAGTAGCATTTGAATATCAAGTTTTGAGAGTTACCATTATGGAGAGCTAAACACCCTAAGGAATTCAGCATCCATTCATAAGGGAACTAAATATGACTCGCGACATCGGTGTTTTGATAAAGGAATCCTCAAGATGACACAAAGTCAGCTAGAAGAAACCAAAATCATCGTAGTCACTCGTCACAACCATGGATGAATCAAGAAGAACACTGAATGACTAGTAGGGCTTGACCAATATGAAGACGCGGCGGCCAATCAGTCTGTCTTACATGATTTTGACAACGAAGAGCACTGATGACTAGTAGGGCTTGACAAATGTCAAGGCCCGATGGCCAATCAGTCTGTCTTACGATGTCCGATGCCTTTAGCATTTACGTATCCTTTACTGATGACTAGTAGGGGTTGACACTGTAGGTCAACACGCGGCGGTCCATCAGCCTATAGTCTTAGCATTTCAAGCATATCAAGAATTCAAGTCTTTATAGCATTTTGAGCATTTGCAAGCATTTCGAGTATACAAGTATTTATAGCATTTCAAGCATATGAGTCATTCTGAGTTTAAGTTTTCAAACTACCGAAAGTATAGTTTACAAAAGCATTCCAGAGTTTTAGTATATGTCTTTCTTAGGCATTTAAAAGCTTCAAAATTTTTAAGAAAATACGTATAAGCGTATGCAGCATTAGCATTAAGATTAAGAGTATAAAGTATTAGCGTTAAGTATAAGTGTATAAAGTTATTAGTATTCAGAATAAAGCATTAGCTTTTTTAGTATGAGTGTAAAGAGTATTAGCCTTTAGGATAAGTGTATAGAGTATTAGCCTTTAGGATAAGTGTATAGAGTATTAGCCTTTAGAATAAGTGTATCAAGTATTAGCCTTTAGAATAAGTGTATCAAGTATTAGCCTTTAGAATAAGTATAAAAGCGTTTAAGAACATTTAAACATTTATTTAAAATGAGTAAACATGCTTATCAGTCCTGAAGTAAAACAAAATAGTTTGAAAAGGGACAAATGAACTCACCTGTGTTGCTAAGTAAGAATCACAACAGAAAATGCGCGCTCGTTGATTGTAGCTTAAGTATCTTCAGCACCTGAGTTGTTTTAAGAAATTCGAATACTATAAATCTTTGTAATAGATGCAAACTAGGGTTTTGGTCTCGGTGTGCAACTAAGTGTCCTATGTTACTAATGTGTTTTCTAAGATTCTATCTAACTAGTCTAAACTCATTACCCATTATTAACCCTAATCCCACAATTAATCATTATAAGTCTTTAATTAGAATATCTTTAAGATCATTCATTTTAAGTTAAACATTTAGTTAAAAAAATCATGTAATTTAATTTAATAAGGTTTATAAATCAATCTCATTTATTAAAACCATAATTTATTTTAAGGAAATCATAAATTAGTTTGTTAGACTTAGGTTAATCTAATTTGATCAACTCTAAGCCTATGGTTAATTCTTAGCTTCCCTTGTTTCTTGGATCATTCGTGCGTACAACTTAGATTAGAAAGTTCAACGAACTATCCAACTGAGTTGTATATGGTATGGCATTTAGTAAGTATCGAGTGTCAACAACTAACATTAACACTTAGTTAAATTCCTTGATTCTTTGTAACTCATGCTTTATGCTAAAATTTTTAAAACCCTTTGATGTTGTTATATTAATCTTTGTTTACCCTCAATCCCAAGTGATAGACAAGATATATGTTTAACATTGGTTTAGCAAAGTGTTGGTGTTTTAATCCTCTAGCATGAAAGGCTTACAAGCTTGTCACCTTTACTTGACAACCTCATTTATGGGCCCAAGCCCATGCATAACATCTGTTGTAATTAAAAGGCTTGATTGTTGAGACATGGCATAAATCTTTAGCATCCACTTAGTATTCTAGCCACCCTAAATATTTTTCCTATACACACCCCATGCATCCCATGCACATAGCTTCCCATAATCCCAATAGTGTAGCCTAGCCAAAGGGTTGTGCTTAGGCACTTGGCCGAATGTGGTCTTGGCCATATGTAACTTAGGCCGAATTAGGTTGGCCAAATGTGAGTTAGCCGAAGAGGTTAGGCCGCATGAGGCTACGGCCAAAAGAGACTTGGTCGGGCGACTGAGCTGTTTCGCCGAAGGAGGGTAGCCAACCGACTGAGAGCTGGCCGACAGAATGAGGGCTCTCGACCGACTAATGGCTTTGGCCGAAGCAGCCTAACCAAATGAGGATGGCACATGGCGCTTCGGCTATCGCCATTCGGCCGAACTGATGTTGCTTCCATTCGGCAGTTCGAACAGGTCAGGTGCAGCCCCATTTTCGACTCAGATGTCTAAACCACTAAACATAGCATGTTCCTACATCATCTCTAGTTGGTTTTATAGTGATTCTCTAAGGGTTCGAGGTGCTAACAACCGGTTTCATTGGGTTCGAGCTATGGGGTTTGAAAACCCAAAAATCGCAACAAAGGATTCATTTTTACCTCAAATTAGACGGTTCATAGCTTGGATCGACTGTACTTTCGAGATCTACGTGATGTGGTGGTCGTTTAGACACCAAGAACACTCGATTTGGTTGAGAAATGAGGATTTTTGGATCTTGAATTCTAGTGAGAGAAAATGTAGAGAGAGAGAAACGAGTTGGGGAAGATGGCTGGTTGGTGGTGGTTGTTATGGCATTAAATGCCATAATAAATGGCTTTAGTTTACCCGATTATATTCGGGTCCGTTCGGTTTTGCTCGGTTTCGCGTAGAAGCGTCCTTTCATTTCGCTTTCGAAACGAAACATTAAGGTTTTAAGAATAGATTTTAATAATATCATTTTGGTGGTAACTCCTAATAAATTAATTACTATCTTCAGTTTATTTTAAAGTTTCTTAAACTATTTATGTTACAATTTAAAGTAGTCGCGCGTATTCGTTCGAATCGTCACCCGTACGAATACGACGATAACTATACTTTTCAATATGTTTTTCTAATTATTGGACATCTTTCAGAACGTTAAACTTTTAAATATATTCGTACAGATCGTCATCTATACGAATAATCCGTCCATTTAGCATTCACGTAACGACATCCGTTGTTGTTTTGTTCTATAAAGCCTCACATACTTTTATACATAATAGAATCCTAACAAGCATTAATGTGTTAGTTTAGTGTTATCTGATATGTTTCAGACTGTTAAACCGTGAGTTTGAGTTAAATTACTGAAACAATTGCATAATAGTTTTGTGTCAAGCATAATATGATAATAGCATACAAATAGTTCGCATAGTTTGTACCTAAGTTACTGTGCAAGTCATTGTTCCGGTTACGATTCCAGCACTGGTGTTACAGTTATGATTCCCTTTAGTCTCTTGATTCTGATCTTTAGAATTCCATGATCTCCACAATGATTATAGATTCTTGAATAGGATCCTTAGTTTTACTGAACTCACACACTGAATTAGATTTCCTTGAATTTGATTCTAAGCTTTAGTTCTCTTGGTTACACTTTGAGTTTAGATTCTATGAATTCCAACTTGATGGACTAAGTGTTTGTTTTAGAGTTTTAGAATTTAGGCATTACTCATAAGAGTAATTAACTAATTCGTTAGTTAATCCTGCATAACATATACCTACACAGGAGTCTAGGAGTATAAAAATGTATATATAAAACATACAATAAGTAAAACCACTTACGTAAGACATATTTAAATAAAAAAGGTTATGCATGCTTCTCAGCCCCGCGCTGGAAAACGAAAGTGTTTAGAAAAGGGGCAATGAACTCACCTGTGTTGTTGTGCAAATAAACCACAAAAGGTATGCGCGCTAGTTGATTGTCGACTATGTATCTTTAGCACCTGAGTTATTTTAAGAGAATTCGAATACGATTAGTATTTATAATCGTCGTATCTATGATCTTGGTCTCGTTGTGCAACTAAGTGTCCTACGTTACTAATGTGTTTCTATGATTCTCACTAACTAATCTGATGTCCTACCCATTTACATACCCGTATCCCACAAGTAATCATTACACGTCTTTAATTAAAATGTTTTTAAATTAATTCAATTTAAATTAAATATTTAGGTTGAAAATCATTTATTTTAATTTAGTAAGGTTTATAAATCAATTTCTTTTAATAAAACATAATTAATTTGAGAAAAGTATAATTAAACATGATGGGCTTAGGTTAATCCCATATGATTAACCTCGGGCCCATTAATAGCTTATGTTTGTCCAACGATTCCTGATTAACTTTTTAAGTAACTAGTCTTAGATAATTCAAGTGAATCATATAAGTTAGTTAAATATCCTTATGAACCTCCTAAGGGTTAGGTGATAGTAATTAAAGTAACACACATAGCCTTAGTTTATTGTTTTGATCCTTATCGATTTCTCAAGTGTTTTGATACCGATATGATGTTAACAACCCATATTTAGCTGTTTGTATGTTTTAATAAAACCCTTGTCTTTGGAAACACTAATTCATGAACTCTTGTATGTTAAACAACTCACACATCGAATGGCATATGATTAAACTTTATTATTCCTTGTGTAACATTTGTGTTTATCCCATTGAATTCCCATAGTGGCATTCACAAACCACCCATGCATGCATCTACGTGAAAGTTCCCATACACACACACCCACACCATGCATGTCATGATGCACCGATCGAATGCACCCTTGGGCCGACCGACTAGATGTTAGGCCGAATTGGTTTGGTTCGGGGATAGTCTTGGCCAAATGGATTCCTGCGAATAAGAGCCCAATCGAAAGGGTTTTGGTCGAAAGATTTGGCTGACCGAACTAATCATGCGACTGCGATGATGTCCGAATGAAGGGACTTAGGACCGATCGAATAGACCACTCGACCGAGACAGCTGGGCCGACCGAAGCTACATTGGGCCGAACCAAACAAGCCATGCGGCTGAAAGGGCATCCGAATGATGGGAGCTTCGGCCGATTAAGGATGGTGAGCGAATGTAGGCTATCCGAGCCAGCTATGGCCGAGTGAATGGGTGTCTACAACGAATGAGGGGAGTCCCTTCGGCCTGGAGGCCATTGGGCCAACATGTTGGCTCATGCGACCTGGGGCTGCTTCATTCGGCCAAAGGTATAAGATGTGGCTCATGCGGCCAGCTGGGTAACTCCATTCGGCCCATCGAGTTCAGCAGAAATGCAGCCATGGTTTTCAGGTTAAATCGCTAGGTGTTGACATGGTATTTCTTCCTACATCATTCTAGGTTGGTTTTATGTTGATTGACTAAGATTTTGAGGTGTCTTAGTCGGGTTTCATGAAGGGTTGAACAAATGGGTTAGAAAACCCTAAAAACGCCATCTTTGCATCACAGATTACCTCGATTCCAGGGGTTTTCAGGGCAGATCCCTTTTACTTTCATGTAGAGGAAGATGAGAGCTTCGATTTGGCACCAAGATGGAGTGATTTGGTCAAGAAATGGAGAAGTTATGTAGGTTTGAAGCTTGACGTTTCTAGAGAGAGAAATTTCCGGGTTTTTGATTTTAGAGAGAGAGAGTAAAGGGATTAAAGGAAGAAGATGACTCATCGAGGGTATTTATACCCCGGTGAGTTCGGGTTCATTTCGGTTGCTCGGTTTCGCGTACAACGTCAGTTTAAATCTCTTTTTCGCGACGAATCGTTACGGTTTTAAAAGTAGAGTTTATAAATTTATTTCAGGTGGTAATTCCTAGTAAATTAACTAAATATCTTCCATTTATTTAAAATTTTAAAACATTTAATTTACTGTTTAAATCGAATCGTATAGCCGTCGTGCGTATTCGTTCGAATCGTCACCCGTACGAATACGACGATAACTACACTTTTCACTATGGTTTTCTAATTATTGGACATCATTCAGAACGTTAAACCTTCAGATATATTCGTACAGATCGTCACCTATACGAATAATCTGTCGATTTAGCATTCGCGTAACGACATCCGCTGTTTTTTTGTTCTGTAAAGTCTCACATACGATTATACATAATAAAATTTAAACAAATAATCACGTGATGGTCCTGTATCACCAGATAACTATCTGACTGATGAACCATAGTCCCGAGCTTTGTTTATGAAATGATTCTGAATATGTTCTTTGATAACATGAAATGATAATGATCCAAGATATGAATATGACATACAATGAAATACGTATAGTTTGTACTTGATTACTGTTCATGTTACTGTTGAGATCACTTTTCCGGTGACGTTTCCGGCACTTATGTTACAATGGAAACAATAAACTCTAGAAGATGAAGGAAACTGATCTAAGGAAAGAATTCGAGAACTTGAACCACATAGGCAATGAGAGTCTTGATGCTTTGATTACTGGATACCGACACTTGTTGACAGAAGTACGTAAATGCGATATCGAGTATTCAGAAGAAGAAAAGATAGATTGCTTTGCTGACACATTGCCAGATAAGTGAAACTCATTGGTACTGATCTTGAGAGAAAATCTTCCAGGTATGACACTAGTGGAGTTTATTCAGAAGTTAGAAGAATAGGAGATGAAGGACAAGAGGAAAGCTAGAAGAGTCAGTGTAACTTAAGATCCTTCACTCTATGGTGCATCATTTGTCACACCTTCTATTCAGTCAGCAAAAATTCAGACATCTTTTGTCTCATGTACTACTGAGAGTACTTCATTACCATCTGCATCTGCTAGTTACACCATTCTAAGTACATCATCTTCTGGGAATGAGAAGAAATATGAGTCTTCATGAGCTACTCCAATTCCACTAAACACTACAAATATGGGAAAAGTGACTGTGGAGGCCGCAAAGACCACATGTCAGTACTTTCATGTGTGATCAGTGCATATGATGAACAGATAGCTGGGAGGATAGGAAATTCTAATCTTACTTTTGAAGATTACGAGCAGATAGATGAGGATGAAATGTAACTTATTGACACACAATGGGCTCTGGCCAGTGCAATCAGAAGCATTAAAAAGTATGAGAAGAAAACAGGAAAGAAGTTCACCTTTGATCGCAACACAAAGTTCGGATTCAATCCAAAAGCCACACAATGCTACAACTACGGTAACTGGGTCATTTTGCTCGTGAATGCAAAAACCCCAAGAAGCAAAGTAACTTAAACCCGTTCAAGCCAAAAGAATTTTATCAAAAGCACAAGGAGAAGCATGAAAAATCAACCAAAGCTCTAGTTAGTCAAGCAGATGAAGGATATGACTGGGGCGAACAGTATGATGATCTAATGGGCGCTTTTATGTCTTCAATGGTGAAGAATTCTAAGGCTGGAGAGAATTGTTATTATGAAAGCTATGAATCATCAGTGATGAATAAGAGTGTGACTGAAAAAAAGAGAATATTCAGCTAAATGTTTTTATGGCTGAAGAGGAAAGCAAGGGAAAATCGAAAGCTGAGAAGGTAAATAATGAACTTTTGGGAATAATTGAAAAGTTGAAGGAGTTGAATGTTCAACTGACTGCCGACCTGATCGAGTACACAGAAGCTAACAAAAAAATAGTTTCAAGAGAAAAAATATTTTGATTAAAAGATTGTGGATTTGGGTAAAGAAAATGAGGAACTAAAAATTAAAGTTTTCAAAAATAATCATGTGGTTTCTGTGCATCTCGAGTTAGTACAAAAGCTGAAAGTGGAATTGTCAGCAGCTAGGACAGAAGTAGAGATGCAGAAAAGAAAGCTTGAGAATCACCTGAATTCTCAGTACGTTATTGATTACTTTGCTGCTGTGCAAAGGTCATCGAACGGTACTACTGGCTTGGGATCATGTAATACCGCCTCCTCCAAGCTAAGTTCCAAGGTCTCAAATTGACCCTTAGCTTGTAGTGCATCCAGCTTCTCTAAGCGAGTTTGAGCCTGAAAATGTTAGAGCCGCGTCTTCTGATGAAAATGTTAGAGATGCCGAAAAGAAAGCTTGAGAATTACCTGAATTCTCAGTACGTTATTGATTACTTTGCTGCTGTGCAAAGGTCATCGAACGGTACTACTGGCTTGGGATCATGTAATACCGCCTCCTCCAAGCTAAGTTCCAAGGTCTCAAATTGACCCTTAGCTTGTAGTGCATCCAGCTTCTCTAAGCGAGTTTGAGCCTGAAAATGTTAGAGCCTCGTCTTCTGATGAAAAGGTATCACTTCACAGTTATGCCCTAATCATCGAAGACATCACTGAGTCAGAATACTCTTTCGAAATTTTGAGGCAAAATGGATACAAGGGAAAAGGTGTTGAGAAAAAGTCTGTTGAGACCAAGCAGTCAAAATCTGTAAAGAAACAAGTTGAGAAGGAGGTGAACAAACCTATAAAGGTTTCTAAATCAGTGACTTCCACCAAGCCAACCACTACTCTCAAACCAATTGTGTATGTTAGATCATCTAACTCACATCTAGGTGATTTTAGAGGAAATTTTCAAAAGAAAAATATGAAGTCTAAAAAAGTTAAAAAGGTGGATTCCTTTTTTGACAATTTTGGGGATGGGCAAAGAATAAAATCAAAGAGTTTTGAAAAGAAAGTGGATAAATCAAATAAAAGTCCTACTAGTTTAGGAAACAAAAGTTCATCTTCAAAGTTTCTCACAAGATCTTTGAGTTCATCAATTTCTTATGATGAATCCAAACCAAAGACCCAAACTAAAGAGAGGAAGTGTTACCGATATGGTAAAACGGGTCATTTGTTGCTGACTGCAATGTGAGATTCAGTTCGAGTGATTTTGGTAGTTGGAGGTCTTTCTCACGAAGGGAAACACGCAAGTATTTTACTTGTGGTGGTAAGGGGCGTGTTTCTGCTAACTGCCCTAATAACAAAGTAAGAAACAGTTCGGATGAGGAGATGCGGGTGCATGTTCAGAGTGGGAGGTCTAGGAGAGATAGACCAAGTGAAAATGAAATGAAAGTTCTTAGAAAATTCAACCCTGATTGGTTTTGGGTGAAGGAAGAAATTAAACAAAAAAAAGAGTTTTTGAAAATAAAAGAAATGTTAAAAAGATTGAAAATGGTGTGACTTCATCGGATGATGAGTCACTTGAAAATTTTTCTTCAAGATTCTCATACTCAAAACAACGTACTAAGTCTAAATCATTTTGGAAACCAAAGAACCAATCGGGTGATGAATTCTATAAGAAAGGGGAGGATACGAGTGATGATGGTTATTTAACTAGGTCATCAAAGAAGAATGGAAATGGTCCATTCAGGGATACCCGACGCCGAGATGGCGGGGGTCATCCCTTTTGAGAACTAACAAGTAACTTTTAATTTATTGTAAAGGTTACATCCACAGGCCATATTAGCAATTGTTGGATTGTTGATAGCGGATGTTCTCGCCATATGACTGGTGAATTAAGCTTGTTAAGAGATGTCAAGCTTGTGAAGGGGAGTTATGTGAACTTCGCTGGAGACAGGGGAGGTCAAATCTCAGGGATTGGTAATTTGACAAATGGGAAGGTTTCTTTTGACAATGTTAATTTTTGTAAAGAGTTAACAAACAACTTGTTAAGTGTCTCGCAGATTTGTGATAAAAATTAAAACGTGATGTTTGACAAAGAGAGGTGATACGTGCTCAAGCAAGGATTCAAAATTCCAAAGGATTGGATTCTAATGACAGCTGATCGAAGCAAGGACCTCTACGTGCTTGACATGGAGACAGTAAATAATGTGGAAACATGCCTGGTGTCCAAAGCTACTGAACAGGACACATGTTCAAGGCACAGGCGGATAGACATATCCACATCCGGAAAATGAACCATCTTGTACACTACCATTTAATTGATGGTGTACCTATAAAACATTTTCGACTTCCGGATGTGTGTGTCTCATGTAAAATGGGTAAATAGAAAAGGAAGTCTCACAAAACAAAGAAAATCTTTTCTATTGACATGCCCCTTGAACTTCTTCACATGGATCTCTTTCGACCCATCAATGTGAACAGCATAGGTGGTGACTCTTATTGTTTTGTGGTGAATGATGACTTTTCAAGATTTTCATGGGTTATTTTCTTGAAACATAAATCAGAAACTTATGAAATCTTTGTTTTGTTGATTAATAGGTTGGAGACACTTTATAAGCTAAGGGTGAGGCGTGTAATATCTGATAATAGGACTGAGTTCGAGAATCAACAAATGGAGGAATTCTGCAACTCCAAAGGCATCCAGTAGCAATCCAGTGCGCCATACGAGCCTCAGATGAATGGTGTAGCTGAAAGGAAGAATAAGACTTTGACCGAAACTGCAAGAACGATGCTAGCAGATTCTAAACTCCCCATTACTTTTTGGAGCGAAGAATTTGCTACTACTTGCTTTACCTTTAACTGAGTCTTAATCATCAAAAGACACAAAAAAACTTGTTATGAATTGCTTCAAAATCGTAAGGCCAATCTGTAACACTTGGAACCTTTCGGGGCTCCTTGCACAATGTTGAAAAAGGATTCAAAATTGAACTCTAAAGTTGAAGAGGGTTTCTTTCTAGGATATAGCCTTCCAAACAAATGTGTGTTTAACAAACGGACGAGTTTTGTGAAATTGTGGTATCATGTGGATGTCCAACGACATACACCTATACCAAACGAGAAAGGTCCATATTGGTTTTTTGATTACAACAAGTTGTTCGAGTCTTTTAATATATCTCCAACTGTTTCTGATGATGAGATAACCTTACAAATGTTATATGATTTATATAATTCAGATGAAAAAGGGATTTCTCATCAACCTAAAGATAATGTCATTATACCACATGGGGATGGCACTTTAGGGGTTCATGCTGAAGACTGGTCATCAAAGGATGAAAACGAAGTTTTTGAGGATGCCATCTCCCATGATTAAGACCTTGATCTATACATCAACAACCTTGATCATGAAATGGTTGTACATCAATTGCCTGTCACGCGTGTTCATGTCAATCATCCACTTGACCAAATTATAGGAAATCCTAGTGTAGGAGTGCGAACACGTCATCAAGTGATAAATGAGGAGAGTATGTATGTGGAGTTAGAGAAAACTCATGGCAGTCAGGAGCTCTGGATGCATTCAACATTTATTTCTCAAATAGAGCCAAACACTATGCATGAAGCCTTGGGTGAGCCTGCCTGGGTGGAGGCCATGCAAGAGAGACAGAATCAATTTCGCAAATTAGCGGTCTGGCACTTGGTAGACCTGCGAAAAGGCAAGAAAAAGATTGGCACGCGGTGGGTGCTGCGATGCAAGCGAGATGACAGAGGCGTAGTAGTCCAAAATAACGCTCGCTTAGTGGTTCAGGGTTTTAGACAAATTGAAGGAATTGATTACGATGAAGTGTTGGCACCTGTGGCGCGGCTAGAAGCAATTCGGCTATTTCTTGCTTATGCACCCCACAAGAAGTTCAAAGTATTTCAGTTGGATGTTAAATCTTCTTTTCTGTATGGCTCTTTCAAGGAAACAATGTATGATAGTCAGCCACCGGGCTTTGAGGATTCAATCCACCGGGATCAGGTTTACCACTTGGACAAAGCACTCTACGGTCTTCATCAGGCTCCGAGAGCCTGGTATGAGCCCTTATCGACTCATCTTTTTGAACACGGGTTCAATAGGGTTCAGATTGACAAAAATTTGTTTTTCGAGAAATGGGCAAGGACATCCTCCTTGTTCAGATCTATGTGGATGACATTATCTTCGCATCTACCAACGAACAATTGCGCATGGAATTCAAACAGGTGAAGATTGATAAATTCGAGATGAGCGCGATGTTAGAGATCAAGTTCTTCCTTGGTTTACAAGTAGATCAAACCAAGTATATTCACGATGTGCTAAAACGGTTTAGCATGCTTGACTCAAAACCAATCTCCACACCCATTCAACCCAATCACGGGACTGAGCCTTACCTTAAGGGGGAGTTGGTAGATCCCACACTTTATCGAGGTATTATTGGAAACTTGATGTATCTGACTGCTACACGGCCAGACATCATTTTTGCTACAAGCATATGCGCCAGATATGAATCGAAACCTAAGGTGTCACATCGGATAGCAGTCAAAAGGATTCTTCGTTATTTGAATGGTACACCAGACACCGGTATGTGGTATCCTAAGGATGGTAACTTTTCCTTCGTTGCTTATAGTGACTCCGACTATGGAGGGTGCAAAACGGATGCCAACTCCACAACTGGAGGTGCACAATTCTTAGGGGAAAGCTTTGTCTTGTGGCAATGTAAAATGCAAACTTCAGTAGCTACTTCCACGTGCGAAGTAGAGCATATAGCTGCTACAAGTTGTTGTTCACAAGGGTTGTGGATACAACAGCAAATGCGAGACTATGGTTGGAATTTTCATATTACTCCTACACATGTTGATAACGAGGCTGCTATTGCCATTCTGAAAAATCCAGTGTATCATTTGCGTACAAAACATATCGATATCCGATTTCATTTCATACGATTGCTATAAAAAGAAGCTCATCGATGTGGTGAAAATACAAACAAATGAGCAACGCATAGACCTTCTCACCAAGGCCTTCGAATGAACTCGTTTTGAGTATTCACTCAAACTTAACTGAATTCGGGTCATGGGTGAGGTCATACCAAATAAATTTCCATCATAATCAATTTTTATTGTATCAACATCAGATTTCTCTTTATAAAAACCAAAAATATTTTGTGCTTTAGGTTTTTAGGGAGAGAAAAATTTGAAAAATCTAAAATATTTGAAAAATCTAAAACACAAAAACAATATAAAATTTCAAAAAATACATAGACATTGAAAAATGCTTAAATTTGAGAAATTGATTCGACCTAGTGAGAAATGATGGTACATTGTAGCAATCGGAAGCGCATCTGAATCATATTATAGCTTAAACACGAAGACAAATCACAATTACTAAGGATGATATGTTTGTAGGTTTATAACTTAGTTGTGATAACCTTCGACCAAATTATAATCATACTTTGTGGGAAACAATCGCTTAGGGCACAGGGCTTTGCTTTGTCCTGAAAGATCTTGAACATGCATAAACATTTGAATTAAATTGTTTCAAGAGCATCATTCTTTGATTAACAATTAACAAAATCGAAATGTGCTCAAGTGAGTGAGGAACACAAAATGCTTGATTTGTTTGTTCCAATCGATATCACAACTAAGTGATTAGACTTAATTTGGATCAATATACTGACAATCATCTTTGGATTGTGATTTTCTAATTTAACATATTCATTAACTCGATCAGATTGTGCAGATGATTGCAATGCAATATGATCTCACGTCTGGATCTTTCTCATATGTCTTCATTCACTTTCATGTTTCATTTCAGTCATTTAAAAAAATAAAATTTTGGTGTGTTTTAATATAAACTTTAAAGAAAATCAAAAAGATTTTTTTTTATATCTGATGTTGAATCAATAATAATTGATTGACTGTTTTCAACCCTGAAAAACCAAGTTTTTAGTTTTATTTGGACTATTTATGGTTATATCTGAAATGTCAAAGTGTTGAAGGTTGTGTGAATTTTTGTAATATGGTTGTCGAACCTGTTGAAAAGCTTAGGAAGACAAACCTATTCTAGGTTTGTTAAGAGGTTCGTTCAAAAATTTGTTTAAGGGTTCGTCCATGTAGGTTTGTTCAAGGGTTCGTCTAACAGGTTCGTTCAAAGGTTTGTTCAAGGGTTCGTCTGAATCTTTTGTAAGTATGTATGCAAAGGTTCGCTTATGTATTCGTAACTTTCACTCTTTTGTGAGAGACGAACCCCTGCTTGTTCTAAACTGATTTTTTGATTTCTTGAATTTCTGAGTGATTTCCATATACCATTTAACTTGTCTTGTTCTCGTGAATACAAAACGATAAATTGATCGAAATTTCACTTGTTGGAATTGTCAAGATCTAGGCTTTAAGTCTCAGTTAGCCAAGCCCTTAACAGTTGAATAAACCATACTTAATCAATGATTTATAAAAAGTACTTTCATTAAAATTTTTAATCAGCTCATGGAGAACATACTGATGTGTTCAATTTTATCTAATTCATAAAATTGGATTTTGATTTGAAAAATTAGACACGTTCGTTTGATAAAGAAAGGTTGGTGTCGAACCTTGACTTAGTCAATGAACGAACCTTTAAATCTTAGAGGTTCATTTGACCAAGGGTTCGCCTCTGATGCCTAGGTTTGTCTAAAACATAGGTTCGTCAATGAGGACTTAGTTTTGTCTGGAACTTAGGTTCGTTCACATTGTTAAGTTCGGCTAAGGGTGTAGGTTCGTGGGACTTAATCAATGATGTTTCGGTTATTGAGGCTAATGTGCTCGGGTAGGTGATTAGAATTGGTAAAGCTGATGTAAGAAGATTTCTGAGATTCGGTGGATAACCTGAAGGAATGACTCTAATTCCTGAAGGATGCATTAAAGGATGTTTCTTGAGAGTCAAATACTTTGGGGTATACAGTGAGCATTCCATCAAGAAGGGAAAACTACCTCTCCATTAAAAATTACTAGCACACGTCTTGCTTCATTGTATAAACATGAGGAGGGGTACCTTTGATGAACTGAGATATCTCATGAGATCGGCCATGGTTGCATTGATATTAAGCAAGCCATTTAACTTTTCAGCTATGATATTAAGATATTTATCTGATAACATACAAAAGCTAAGGATAAGTTCTTGTTGTATCTGAGATTTGTTCAGATGCTCATTGATGAAAGATTTCCTGAACAAGTTTTGATAAGGTTGTGGATGATAGATTGAAAGTCAAGCATATGACAAATTCTAGTTTGGGTCAAGTAAAGACTTACCAGAAAAGCAATGATGTGGTGCTTACTAAAGGCCCAATTTGTCACTGTGCAAGAGTTAACTATGTTGAACCACCAAATGCTGCTTGGAGGAATGAAGATTCTAGATCTGATATTGAAAACATGGATGATGCTCAACAACCACCACCTCCTCCTCCTCCACAAGATCCACCGGTTCAACAAGTACATGAACAATCTTCAACGGTTCATTAACAGGAACAATCACCACCTAGAGTTGCACAAACTTCATTAAAACCTCTTCAAGTCATATATCCTGATCAACCATTTATTTCTGAGCAAACAACTATTACTGCTACTACATCACCTTCAAATGTTGAAGTTGAAAATGTTTTTTGATGAAATGGAATAGACTTCATCTGAGTCTGAAGTAGAAAATGTGCAAGTCAGGAACCGAATGGTTCGTAGGTTGAAGAAAAAAGCGATCCAGATTTTGTTGTTACAGAAGATGAGCCTGAATCCTCTCGTCCAAAGAAGAAGAAAAGAATGGCTAATGTACCCAGGAAGAAGAAAACTAGGTCACCAAGTATTGTTCTATCTTCTCCTGTGGTTAATACTTCTGCATCTGCTTCACTTACTGCATCATCTATTCCAGTATCTATTGAAGCTACAATGCCAAGTGAATCAATTCATATTCCTGTGTGTGTTGCACCGTCTGTTGAAGCCACTACAGTTACCACATCGTTACTAGAGATGACTACTACACAATTTGATAATATGTTTGAAGGATTGGATAAATTGGATCTGAATTTTTCTTTGGAATATAATGATACAAAGCTAAAACTAAGGATATCACTTCTATCTCAAGAATTTGATAAGTATAGGAAGCATAAGGAGAAAGTTGATTCTGAGCAATCTTCCTCCTCCATTCAAAGTGAAATTGATACGATGAAGATTCAGATTACTCAATTACAAAGGTGGAGAGAGAAGGATCAAAAAGAAAAATGGATTATGAATGATCGAATCATCTCTTTGGAAGGATTTGCTCAGGAACAAACTGAAAAGATGATCATTCTTGAAGAATAAAATCGTTTATTGAAGAAAAACATAAGTGATCTTCAAGGTGAACCTTCTACAACTGTTTACACTGAAGCAGAAATTAATGTAGATGTAGAAATTCGTGTGTCTGAAGAGAATGTTGTTGATCCTGCTGCTGTCAACATAGAAGAAGAGGATGATGAGCAGAGAGTGGATTATGAGGATTCGGATTACGATGAACATCTGGGTATTGACCCACATAATGATGATGATGATGGTGATAGTGATGATGTTGTAACTGGTGCTAGTGGATCTAGTGGGCTAAACTATATCACTGGTGCGATTGTAATTTACAATCCATCAGAAATTTCATTAGATGTCACTCCAATCTCTGTTACTGAATCAAATCAAGCCAAAACATTGCCTACGCTTGCTGAATTATTTAAACGAGCTGGAGAGGATGAGTTGCAGAGAAATATTGATAAATCTAGTAATGGAAAAGAGCTTGAAGAAGCAGAAATTGAAAATGATTATACTAAGGAAGAGCTTGCAGGAATGTTTGGTGTGGATGTGAATGAGCTTAGAAAGTCAAGTATTGCTGATAAACTGCCTACCGGAGATGAAGGAGGAGCAGTTGAATTTGAAGATGTTGGTACTTCTGAAGAAAACTTGTATAACTTACCAACTTGAGCAAAATTATTTGAAGTGGATGCTAATGATAAATGCCAGTTTGAGTTAAGTGAAAATTTGAAGATTAAAAGAATAATGGAGTTGTGGAGAGAGGCTTAAGAGGAACAGAAATACATTATTGATAATTTAATTATCTTTAGACAATTCATTGAGAAATTTGATTAGCCTAATCCTCTGAAATGTCCAAAAAAGCTTCAAGGTTTAGGATAGGATCCATATCAAAGATGCATGGGAAGATACTGAGCTATGGTTATTATCATAACATTCCTGGTGAGTTGAAAAACCGAGGATGTTATGTAGTTAACCGAGTCGATGGGTCCTAATACTTTTAGAAGGCTTATGGTTTGATGACATTACCTTCTTTTGAATGTATGCAAATTTCAAGATTGAAGATGATTTAGCCTTTTCAAACTGATCATAATGAAATATTTGAGAGTTTACTGAAGCGTGAAGCAAAAAACGGATGGAATAAGACTGGACTCCACTTTTCAAATTATGGTTTTACGATGAGAGATCATCAGAAACAGTTATTTTGTTGATAGAAAATGATCAATGGAGAGTTATCGGGCTACTCGATCATGTGTGGCTTGTTAACTAATCTTGACAAGACATTGGAACTCTTAATGAAGCTTTGATTTATGCAAGAGAAGGATATCATGATGTAGGAATCAATTATACAGATATGTGGTATACAGAAAGAGATGGAGAGTTATCAGGCTACTAGGAATCAGTTATACAACAAGAGATGCAGAGTTATCAGGCAACTAGAATGTGCTATACATTGGGAATTCATTCGGGTTGTAAATGGGAGGATGTCAATTATTTGTATGTGGAGCTGATTGCATTACAGAAAGAGATTGATGAAAGGGATGCGAGAATCGAAGCAAAAAGATTGGCAAAGATTCCAAGATCTATGGTCGGTTTTGCAGACGTGCAGCAACTATTAAGAGGGAGTTTGTTGGTGCATAATGTAATATGTTGCTTTCAAGTCAGTTTTGGTTAATTTAGAGGTTTTAGCAAGGTTCGTCTGGTCCACGAACCTATGCAGTTTTTTTAAAGAGTAGTAATCTATTGATTATGTGTGGTAAAGATTCGTCTGGCAAACATATAGGTTCGTCTGGCGAGCCTAGTGGTTCGTATGGGTTTGTCTTCCTTGAATAGGTTCGTCTGTCTATATAGTATATATTTACAGGTTCACTGTAGTGTAAGAAATAGTTTTTTTGAGAGATTTTGAGACTGTGTGAGATTAAACTGTGTGCTCATTGCTGTGTGCCTTTTGTATTTGATCTTATTATCAATGAGAATGGAATTTAAAAGTATGATTCTGTTTATTTCAATTCATATAAGTGTTATCTAGATTCCGCATAGATAAAACAGTTAATAGAATCCATAATATACCGATACGGAGCTTCCAACATGGTCAGAGTGAAAGAACCATTCAAACATTTGAGGACATGTTACGGGTGTGCATCATTGACTTTAGAGGGAGTTGAGATGCTTACTTACCGTTGGCGGAGTTTTCTTACAATAACAGTTATCATTCCGATCATGGAATGCCTCCTTTTTGAAGTTTTGTAGGGGAGAAAATGTAGAACTCCCGTGTGTTCGGGAGAAGTGGGACCAAGGGAACTCGCTAGAAAAAAGTTAGTAAAGGTGACAAATGAGTGAATCGAACAAATTCCGGCTCATTTAAAGGTAGCACAAGACTGTCAGAAATTGTATGAGGATAAATAGAGGAGGCTGATTCAATTCCAAGTGGGGGACTTTGTGTTGTTCAAATTTTCTCCTTGGAAGGGTGTGATTATTTTTTGTAAGCGTGGGAAGCTTAGTCCACGATTCATTGGACTATTTAAGATTATAGCTCGGAATGGCGAGGTTGCCTATCGCTTAGAGCTGCCGGAGGAGTTGACTGGAATTCACAACCCATTCCACGTGTCTTATTTGCGAAAGTGCTTGGCAGAAAAATCGGCTTATGTTCCAATGGAGGATTTGGTGATTGATGATAAACTCAATTATATTGAGAAACCAGTGGCTATCTTGGATAGAAAAGTCAGGAAACTTTGAAATAAGACGATTAACCAAGTGATGATGCAATGGAAAAATAGACGGAGATCTGATGCTACATGGGAGTTGAAGGATGAAATGCGGAAATTTTATCCTTTTCTTTTTGAGGTGTAATGAGGTTTCGGGGAGGAAACCTTTGTAAGGAAGGGAGAATTTGTAACAACCCAATTTGGGGAAACATTATAAATAAAACATAATTGGTGTACAATTGTGTTTATTTTAATTAAAGGGTGTTTTGTATGATTTAATTATCATCAATATTATTTGATGGTTGTTTTTATAGACATTTGTTAATTATAATTATATGGTGGTGTTAACTAAATTAACTAAGTTATAAATAACTAGTTAAATTTAACTAGTAATTGAGGGGCTAGAAATGACAATAGGTGAAACTTAAATTAAAAGGAGGGTTTAATATTGACTTTGATCAAAGTACACACACTTCATATGTGTATGTGTGTGTTGGGGACTATCCAGACAAGAAGGAGGATAAGAAGAACCTTTAATCTTAGAAATTGAGGCTTCAAATCTGCAAGGATTATTAATGCAACCAAGATTTTTAGTTCTCCTTTTTTCATATTACATTTAGGTATGATTTTTGGTTGTTGATGGAGTAAATTTCGTGGGTCTCCTTTAGGGGTGTGGGTTTGATGGATCAAATCAGAAATTAGAAGTGTAGATGGTGTCATATGTTGTTAACTGTCATGATAATCATCCAAGAAACAACATTTTGATCATTTTCTTGCATGATGATGTAATTTGATAAAAATGGAGTTTTGGGTTGTTTATTGTGAATATGAACTAAGAGATTTAAATGGGTGATTAGATGATAACTTTATGTTATACAAAATATGAAATTTGTATTACCTTGGTGATTGTTGAAATTAGTTGATTATAAGCAAACATGGGAGATTGTTGGAGTTTTAGAAGCAATTGAAATGAGTTGGTGAAATCACTACACACAAGTTGTTTGGTAAAAAGTCAACAACTTGATTTCTACCCAGCAAAGTATTTAAAGGGATGGGTGTGGTTAATTAGGTGTTATAATCACAAAAGATGAAATCTTTATAATTAGATGGGTCAATTGGTGTAAACTAAATAGGAATGGTGATAATGGGATGAGTAGGTGCACTTTGACTAGTTATGGTCAACCTTTGTATTAAACCTATTAGTTGTGATAATAGGAAACGATAGTGAAGCGGTGAGTGGAACCAAACGAACCGGGAAGGAAATTGTTATAGAAGATAGCTCATTAGAGCAAGGTAAGTCACCCACCTATTATACTTAGCATTATTTATTGGTTTTATCTATGAGGAATATACATTGGATGTAGAAATTTGATGAATTTGGTGTTTGTATGATTTGGTGTGACAATAACATGCAATAGGTGCACATTTGCTTAGTTATTGTAAATTCCTATGCTTATAAGTGGTGTGGTGAAATAAGTATGATTCACAAGGTGTGTGAACTTCTTATTTGAAGTTTGACTGAAAATGGTTAAATAATTCACATGAGGTATAAATGTAAAATTGAATCACAAGTGGTGTGGTCTTCCCTTGGTGAATTTATGGAGTTTAGGTAAATCACAAGTGGTGTGATTATCTACCTTGAGCATACCTGGTGAAAAAGGAGGTCTCAAGGAAAGTGGGTGAAATTGCACTTTTATTTTGGTGATTTGTATGTTCTAACACAATTTGGGGTTTTTGTTTCTTGGTTAAAAACAACTTTTGTGTGGATAGTTTGATGTAAATGGGGTTTCTTGAATGTTTAATTAACTTTAAATCATTTGGATCTTAGATCGAAGTGTTAATATGCACTTGTTTGTTTTAACAAAAATCTAGGACCTAAATCTGTAGGTGTTTTAAAACACGTGTCATACGTGTGAGCATTTTAGGGCTTACAGTTAGTAACATTAAACCTAAGATTTTTTATGGTGATACATCACTAAATAAAAAAGGTTATGGTATTAGTATTCTTTGATTTATTATGTATACTAGGTTAGTATCCCGTGTATTACACATGTTGAATAAAAAAAAAATAATAAATTGTCATTACTGAAAATTTTGATGATATAAATCGATTTTTTAATATAAAATATGATTAAAATTTAATATAATCTAAGAATTTAACTAATTAAATAATATTATTATTTATTTAAATACTAATTTCTTCAAATTTTTGTTTGTTTAAACATTTTATTTTAAAAAAGAGTGTTTTATAAATTTTATATTTTATAATAAATTGGTTTTTGTAAAAGGTGTTTTTTAATATTAATATATTTATAATGTAATAAAATACTTTTTAATTTAAAAATATATAAAAAATATATTTAATAGTTAATATTATTATTTAATATTAGATGCATTTAATATGAGAGAGAAGCGGGAAATTAAAGATGAGGTGCTCTAGAAACATAACATGTGTCCCTATAAACCTTTATTTATTAGTATAAGTAGATTTTGCGATTCAAGAAAACTAGCAATACTATACTTAAGATTTATTGATAGTGATTTATCACTAAATCTTAAAGGTCATATAATATTGTACTTAACATTAGTGACTTGTCACTATATCTAAAAGTTATGATATCACATCTTTTATGCAATCCTTTATGTCCAGTGATGTAAAATCACTATGATATTATGCCTAAGAGTTTTATAAATAATTCTAACACGTCGTCATGTATTCAATCCTAAATATTATTGTCACACCCCGGGCCGGCGGGAACGGATCGTGTTTTCCCGTCGGGCGGAATGTTCCCGGGGCGCGATATCATTGAGTTGATAATCAAATGATCAGATTGTTTACGTAGCACATGAGATATAAATGAGAAATGCTAATCATGACATGAATTAGAATTACAAAGTTAAATTACATTGTACATCATAATTTAACTAAGTAAATCTAATCAAAAAGAATCAATGAGTTTATATCTTGATCTGTACAAGCTATACAAAAGTGATTCAATGTTCTGTCATATCAAAAGTATGCAATCAAAAGAAAGCCAGGTCTTCTATGAGTCCACTAGCTTATCATTTGCATATAGTATCTACACCTGTTCGTCACCTGAGAAAACATGTAATTTAAACAAAGTCAACACTAGGTTGGTGAGTTCATAAGTAAGCAAATTGAAAACCATTGAACTGATCATGCACACATTCACAATGATATAATTGTTGCTTGTATACTTGTTTCACCTGTTCCACCCAATGGCCTCTCCTTAGTTATATGTACAAGTAGTATATCACCTAACTAAGTATGCTTATATATAGGGAATCACGAAAGGGTCAAGCCCAGACGCTATCCCACCACATACTCAACCAAGTTCCACACCACTTGCGATACAACTAAAGATATCCATTTCCCAACTATCCGAATTGTCCGCTGTGTAATCATATGTAGAATAATAATATAGTAAGAGGGGTTTAGTCATCAAACCGAAGTATTGATAAACCCTCGTTGAATTAAGGAATTTAGATTATTTAAATCTGATCCTTATATTATTCTATTACTTGTGAGGTTAACTTTTATGATACACTTTTAATTTAATTAAAAGTATTAGTTAACTGTTCATCATGTGTCTCCAAATGTAGCGTATAGAATCCGAATGGAATCCATTTTAATCCTCACGTAATCAGATTAAAATGCATTTCATTCTCTCATATCCCGCCGTGTGATCCCAAAGTTTCCGTGTGGGATTGTATCATGTGATTAACAAAGTCGAATAAGAACTTGTCTTATTACATTATGATAATCGGGTGTAAATGACAAGAATCCCATGAAGTTACGTTATCATGATCATCATTTACTGAATTCCATGTGATCCCAAAGTATCCGTGTGGGATTGTTCTCGTGTACTTAACAAAGTCGAATAAGAACTTGTCTTATTACATTATGTTAATTATGTGTAAATGATAAGAATCCCATGAAGTTACGTTATCATGATCACCATTTACTGTAAATGATAAGAATCCCATGAAGTTACGTTATCATGATCATCATTTACTGAATTCCATGTGATCCCAAAGTATCCGTGTGGGATTGTTCTCGTGTACTTAACAAGGTCGAATAAGAACTTGTCTTATCACATTATGTTAATTATGTGTAAATGATAAGAATCCCATGAAGTTACGTTATCATGATCAGCATTTACTGTAAATGATAAGAATCCCATGAAGTTACGTTATCATGATCATCATTTACTGAATCCATGTGTTCCCAAAGTATCCGTGTGGGAATGTTCTCGTTATAGAATTAAGTGTAAATTGTTTAAGTACTTGATCATGTGGAAATAACTAAGTGTTATAAGTTATAATCTTATAACTAAGTTATTATAATGTATTGATGATTAGGAAATTATCTTATCATAATCATATGAGTTTCCCTGTTATCTCATAATCATACAAGCATGCATACAATGATATATGATAATAAGCAATTTAATATTATCAAATCAAAGTATAAATAACATGTTAAGCAAACTTTTAAATAAATAAAAGCAAACATGTTTCTCAGCCCCGAGAGTTAAAATCAGTAAAGATTTAAAGTAAAAAGGGGCATATGAACTCACCTTGTAGTCGTTGTGTTTGACTTAGCTTAAACAAGAAGGTACGCGCTCTTAATTGTACTTGAGTGTGGTTTCACAATCCTGTATTGATTTCACGATGTTTATAACTTATTAGTATGAATTATAGGGATTTTATGTGTATGTATGTGTTAGCCATAAGCTTTGGCCAACACTCAAAGGCTTCGGTCTCTGTTGGCCCATCTTTATTTGTTATTGGTCCTTGTAATCCATAGACTTTCCTTGATTTATTCTTGTCTCATCTAGTTTGTATTAAAGCCCAATCGTAGTTTCATGAAGTCATGTTATAAGTTACAAGACTTTGTTGCAAAAATTGTCGTTTTGGTATTAATCCCTTGGTTATCATACATATTAGTGTTGAGTTAAAGAGTTACAATAGTTCTTTAGTCATGTGGGCCAACAAATTAAGTTGGGCCAATGATATTGGGTGTTGAATCATAAAGGCCTTGCCAAAAGTTACAAGGGCTAGATTTCAAGTAGCTTTGTGGGCCTTTATTGGGCCCCGAGGGAATTTGTTGGGCCCAAGGTGGGCCTAGGCAATATTTGTTGGGCCTAGAGTCATATAGGGCTGTAGGAATCGAAAGTGGGCCAGAAGTAGGTGGTTGACCAAGTTAATGACAAAGTGGCTCCAAAATGAAGACAAGGGCCTCAAAATAGGCCTTGGATTAGTCTATATGGGCCTCGGGCTGATTTTACTGGGCCCTATGGGTTTTGTCTCGGGCCTTCGCCAAAAGAGTTCATGGGCCAAGCTGGGCCTAACTCCCAATGGCTGAAACAATTGTGGGCCTAAAATTTGGGCTGTTGGCCAATAATCATGGCCTTGAGCCAAAATCAGTGGGCCTTGGGCCATTCACTTCCTGTTGGGCCTTCCAAGAGTTGATGGTTTAATTCTAGAGGTGATGGACCTGGAGAGGGTGATGTGGGCCTACCAGTGGCCTAATCAATTACGGGTGTGAACTAGGCTAACTGAAATGGTTTGAACTTGAGCCCACTCAATTATTTTGGACCCCAACAGTGGGCATTAGACCTGTCTACATGTTATAGATTTTTCTGGTTTGGGCTAACAAGGAGTCGAATGACTGGGCCACAATAGAAAAGTCTTGGGCCGTATGAGAGTTTACTGGGCCGGCTAAGGGTGGATTGGGCCTGATCAGATTTTGTGTGTGCTGATTAGCAGCCTCAATTAAATTGAAGTTGGGCCATTTGTTAGGTCCATTCAACAACTATGTAAGCTATTGGGCTTTGGCTTTGGGCTTGAAATAACCTTGTTGGGCCACTGTTGGCTTCTGGGTAAGTGAGGGTAGGGTGGTCGAATAGGGAAGATCTTGACCGAATGAGAGGGGTGTGAGAAAACTGCTTGGTCGAGTAACACTGTTGTGGCCGGCTAGGTTGATGGCCGAATGTCATGGCTGTCGAATGAGAGTAACCGGCGAATGAGCTAAGTCTGGCCGAATGACAGCATCTCTCGAATGAGGAAGTGGCGAAAGGAGTATGGTCGAATGAGGGCTGTCGAAAGGAGAGGGGCGAATGAGGCTGGGTGGCCGGAGTATGAAGGTGGCGAAGGAGACCCTTCGGCCGGACCTTTCGGCAGTAAGCTATTCGGCCTGTTGTTCCTTCGGCCGCCATGGGTGTCCAGTGTAGGACCGACCACTCCCACAACTAAGTGATGGTTTCCATGGTGGTGATATACTCAGATGTGTTTTGAGGTCGTAGGGTTCAAGTATGCAAGGGTTTGGCCGGTTAAAGTGGGTGTTCAAACAAAAGGGTTGAAAACCCTAAAATCGCCATTTTTGAGCTCGTTTTTACCTCATTTCCAGTGGTGTAAATCTTAGATCCGTTGTACTTTCTTGTAGAGGATGTCGAGGGCTACGCGTGGGCGAAAGAATCACTCGAATTGGTTGAGAAACAAGAAAGTTATGGAGGTTTAAAGTTTGAGAAAACCCTCAAATGGTGAAACCGGGATTTTAGATGTAGAGAGAGAGTGGGGATGAGAAAAATGAAGGAGATGACTCAATTAAAGGTATTTATACCCCGAGGGTGTTCGGGTTCGTTTTCGTTGCTCGGTTCGTAATTTCGTACGTTTTCCGGAAAATTACGCGTAATTTAAATGGATTTAAATAAAAGAATTGAATTTAATTATTTTGATGAGTTTCAAAATTGTAAAATATTATTTATTTGATTTTATTAAATTATTTTCGTTCGTGACGTGTTTTCGTTGTCGTTTCGTCAGATCGCGTAACCTTCGCGCGTAATTCGTTCGAATCGTCACCCGAACGAATACGACGATGGTTTTGCTTTCTGACTTTTGTTTTCTACTTTTCAGTCATTATTTCAGAATTCTAAACTCACAGATATGTTTGTGTGAATCGTCACTCACGCAAACACACTGTCAGTTCGTTATTCTGAAATAACACTGCATTTATGTTTTAATTGTGTTTCCTCACTGTCGGACTCAACTATACTTTCTGTTTTCACATTGTTTTTGTACTGACTTGTCGATCATCTGATTCCTGTCATCTGTGGATATCAGATCGCAACCGATATGTTTTCTGAACATTGTTCGAATACCGTTGTTTCTCCTGATTTGTTGTGTCAACTGTAATTAAGTTTTCACTTAATAAACACAACTAATGTTTCAAATGTACGTTGTACTTAATGTATTTAAGTTTATACGAAAATACGTACAACGTTTTCTTGTATTTAGGATTCTGTTAATACAAGTACTGTTTAAACTTACGTATGTACACATAGAATAAGGTGAAAGTACACATACCGTACGGACTTGCCGGACGATCTGGCACTTGCTGTTACAGTCTCCCCTTGTTAAAGAAATTTCGTCCCGAAATTTAAGCATCAAAGTCGGGTTTCAATTCTCGAATAGATGGGGATACTTCGCTTTCATGTTGTCCTCGCGTTCCCAGGTAAACTCTGGTCCACGCTTGGAGTTCCATCGAACCTTTACAATTGGGATACGGCTCCGTTTCAGTCTCTTGACTTCACGTTCCATAATCTCTACAGGTTCTTCAATGAAATGTAGTTGTTCATCAATTTGTATCTCTTCCAATGGTATGATCAATGTTTCATCTGCTAGACACCTCTTGAGATTTGATACATGAAACACATCGTGTACTCCACTGAGTTCATCAGGGAGTCTGAGTCTGTATGCCACAGGACCTATGCGTTGAGTAATCTCAAACGGTCCGACATACCGAGGTGCTACTTTACCTTTAGCCCCAAATCGAACTACGCCTTTCCATGGGGACACTTTCAGCATAACTCGGTCACCCACATCGAATTCCAAAGGCTTGCGTCGTTTGTCTGCGTAACTCTTTTGGCGGCTACGTGTTGCTTGTAATCTCTGTTGTATCTGGGCTATCTTATCAGTAGTTTCCTGAATAAGTTCAGGCCCAGTTATTCTGTTGTCTCCCACTTCGATCCAACAAATTGGGGACCGACATTTTCTACCGTAGAGTGCTTCAAACGGAGCACATCCAATGCTGCTGTGGTAGCTATTATTGTAGGAGAACTCAATAAGTGGTAAATGTGTGTCCCAACTTCCACCGAAGTCTAGGATGCATGTTCTCAACATATCCTCTAGGGTTTGAATAGTGCTCTCGCTTTGTCCATCCGTTTGTGGATGATAAGCAGTGCTCAAGTTAACACTTGTCCCTAAGGATTGTTGCAATGATTGCCAGAACCGCGAAGTGAATCGACTGTCCCGGTCTGAGATAATAGACAATGGCACACCATGCCTTACTACTATCTCATCAATGTATAGTCTTGCAAGTTTCTCCATCTTGTACGTTTCTCTGATCGGCAAGAAATGTGCGGACTTGGTCAATCTATCAATGATGACCCAAATCGAATCATGTCCGCTGGAAGTGCGGGGTAGCTTGGTAATGAAATCCATAGCTATTTGTTCCCACTTCCATTGTGGTATCTCTGGTTGTTCCAGCAAACCCGAAGGTTTCTGGTGTTCAGCTTTGACTTTGGCACATGTGAGACATTTGCCAACATAAGTGGCAATGTCTTTCTTCATGCCCGGCCACCAATAACATGACCTAAGATCTTGGTACATCTTGTCAGCACCGGGATGAACTGAATAACGTGTCTTGTGTGCCTCGTCAAGTATGAGTGTTCGAAGTTCATCTACTGCTGGAATCCAAACCCGATCCAGATAGTAGATAACTCCGTTTTGTCTTGTCTCAAAATGTTTTTCGGCTCCACAGTCGAGTTCTCGTTTCAAATTGTCTCTTGCCACTGATTCTTGTTGTGCTTGTAGAATGTGATTTCTCAAACTTGTTTGTACCGTCATCCCCATAGCGCGAACGCATAAGGGTTTGACTCTTTCCTTCCGACTCAAAGCATCTGCAACAACATTTGCTTTGCCCGGATGGTATTTGATCACACAATCGTAATCGTTCAGGAGCTCAACCCAACGTCTCTGTCTCATGTTAAGCTCCTTTTGATCAAATATGTGCTGTAAACTCTTGTGATCTGTGAAGATAGTGCATTTGGTACCATAAAGGTAATGTCTCCAAATCTTTAGAGCAAAGACAACAGCTCCCAGTTCAAGATCGTGTGTCGTGTAATTCTTCTCATGTATCTTCAGCTGTCGTGAGGCATAAGCAATGACTTTGTCTCGTTGCATAAGAACACATCCGAGTCCTTGATGGGAAGCATCACAATAAACAACAAAGTCATCACTGCCTTCTGGGAGTGTTAGAATTGGAGCATTGCACAATCTTTGTTTCAGTGTCTGGAAAGCCTCTTCTTGTTTCTGAGTCCACACAAAAGGTTCAGACTTCTGTGTGAGTTTTGTGAGAGGCAAGGCTATCTTAGAGAAATTCGAAATGAATCTTCTGTAATAACCCGCCAATCCCAAAAATGATCGGATCTCTGTCGGTGTTGTAGGCACATCCCAGTTCTTGACTGCTTCTATTTTGGCAGGATCCACGTGAATACCATCACTGTTAATCACGTGACCCAAAAACTGAACTTCTCTTAACCAAAATTCACACTTAGAGAATTTGGCATAGAGTTGTTCTTCTTTCAGAAGCTCCAAAACTGTCCTGAGGTGTTGCTCATGTTCCTTCTCGGTTCTTGAATAAATCAGTATATCGTCGATGAAGACGATCACAAACTGATCTAGATACGGCTTGCACACCCGGTTCATGAAGTCCATGAACACAGCCGGTGCGTTCGTTAATCCAAATGGCATCACCATGAATTCTTAATGACCATATCGGGTACGAAAGGCTGTCTTTGGTATGTCTTCTTCTTGTATCCGGAGTTGATGATAACCTGACCTCAGGTCTATCTTTGAAAAGTACTGTGCTCCCTATAATTTATCAAATAAATCATCAATCCTCGGTAACGGGTACCGATTCTTGATGGTGAGTTTGTTGAGTTCTCGATAATCAATGCACATCCTGAAAGTTCCATCCTTCTTTTTAACAAAAAGAACCGGAGCTCCCCATGGGGAAAAGCTCGGTCGGATGAATCCTTTATCGAGAAGTTCTTGCAACTGGTTAGACAACTCTTGCATCTCCGATGGTGCGAGTCTGTAGGGAGACTTGGCTACAGGAGTTGCTCCCGGAATCAAATCGATTCGGAACTGTACCGATCTCTCGGGTGGCAGTCCCGGTAAGTCATCCGGAAATACTTCTGCAAAATCTCTCACAACTGGCACATCTTGAATTTTGATTGCTTTCTTGTCTTTCTGAATCACATGGGCTAGAAATGCAACACATTGTTTCCGTAAGCACTTGCGAGCTTTCATGCACGAAATTATTTTGACACTGCGTTTCGCTTGGTCTCCACGAATCTCCAAGACTTCATTGTTCTCCATAGGAATGCGTAATAGTTTATCGGAACAGATGAACTCAACTCGGTTAAGAGATAGCCAATCCATTCCGATGATAACGTCGAAACTGCCCAGCTCCATCGGTATCAAGTCGATGGAAAATGTATGATCACCAAGTGTTAGTGGGCAATTCCTAAGTACTATGTTAACTGTAATCTGTTTGCCATTAGCTATCTCAATAGTGTAAGATGTAACAACTGTGCCGGAAATGTCGCCGGAACGATGAACGGAACAGTAACGGCACAGTAACTCAGGTACAAACTATGCAAACTATTGATGTACTGTCAACTACGTAATGCTAAACAGTAAACTATTATGCTAGTGTTTCTGAAATCTGATTAAACGTAACAGTTTAACAGTCAGAAACACATCAGACAACATGGAACGGTGATACTAATGTTTATCGATGTGTCATTATGTGCAAACGTATGCGAGGTTAAACAAAACGAAACGATAACGGTTATTGTTACGGAATACTGAACCGATGAGTTATTCGTATAGGTGACGATCTGTACGAATGATTCTGATAGTTTAACGTTCTGAAATAATAACCGAAAAGTAGAAAACAAAAGTCGGAAAGCGAAACCATCGTCGTGTTCGTTCGAATGACGATTCGAACGAATACGCGCGATGGTGACGCGTTCTGACGAAACGAAAACGAAAACGATAAAAGATACGAACGATCATAAATTCAAAGAAATAAGATATTTCTTATTTTACAATTTTGAAACTCATCATTAAATAAATTAAATTAAACTATTTTAAGAAAATCGCGAATAAATTTAATTAACGCGTAATAATACGAAATTCAGTAAATAAATTATTCAAACGTCACTTAAATTATTTTTGAGGAAAATAAATAGATAACGCGATATTTAAGATTTTTATTTATATTTTAAATCTTAAAGAATAATTCTTTTATTTAAAACATAAGAAAACGCGCGTTACGTTTCGGAAACGTAACGAAAACACGAACCGAGCAACGAAAACGAACCCGAACTCACTCGGGGTATAAATACCCAAAATGAGTTCAAATAATTCATTTTCCTTCTCCTTCTTCTCTCTCTAAACCCTAATTTCCGGATTCCACTCTCATCCCCCATTTTTGAACCTTCAAACCTTCATAACTTCTTCAAAACTCAACGAAATCGAGCCATTCTTGAACCCACGTGAAGCCCCTAGTCTCCTCTACATGAAAGTACAACCGATCTGAGAAGAAACCTGCTAGAAATCGAGGTACAAGTTGTTGAACACCACGAAAAATAGGGTTTTCATCTTCTTTCTAACTCACACAACTTAAACCGGTTCTAAACCTTTCTTCCTCGAACCATAGAACCACGATGGCCAGCCCTTCGAACACACACCATAACCACTCGAGATGGGGGTGACTATGAGCCTAACCCTTGCTGCGGCCGAAGGAGATTCACTGATGGTCGAATGGCTAGGGCCGAATATACCCAAAATGAGTTCGGGTTCGTTTTCGTTGCTCGGTTCGTGTTTTCGTTACGTTTCCGAAACGTAACGCGCGTTTTTCTTATGTTTTAAATAAAAGAATTATTCTTTAAGATTTAAAATATAAATAAAAATCTTAAATATCGCGTTATCTATTTATTTTCCTCAAAAATAATTTAAGTGACGTTTGAATAATTTATTTACTGAATTTCGTATTATTACGCGTTAATTAAATTTATTCGCGATTTTCTTAAAATAGTTTAATTTAATTTATTTAATGATGAGTTTCAAAATTGTAAAATAAGAAATATCTTATTTCTTTGAATTTATGATCGTTCGTATCTTTTATCGTTTTCGTTTTCGTTTCGTCAGAACGCGTCACCATCGCGCGTATTCGTTCGAATCGTCATTCGAACGAACACGACGATGGTTTCGCTTTCCGACTTTTGTTTTCTACTTTTCGGTTATTATTTCAGAACGTTAAACTATCAGAATCATTCGTACAGATCGTCACCTATACAAATAACTCATCGGTTCAGTATTCCGTAACAATAACCGTTATCGTTTCGTTTTGTTTAACCTCGCATACGTTTGCACATAATGACACATCGATAAACATTAGTATCACCGTTCCATGTTGTCTGATGTGTTTCTGACTGTTAAACTGTTACGTTTAATCAGATTTCAGAAACACTAGCATAATAGTTTACTGTTTAGCATTACGTAGTTGACAGTACATCAATAGTTTGCATAGTTTGTACCTGAGTTACTGTGCCGTTACTGTTCCGTTCATCGTTCCGGCGACATTTCCGGCACAGTTGTTACATAAGAGGAGTCTAATGATTCCTCAACATGATTAAGATGGCTAGCAAAATCGGACGAGATAAAACTCTGATCCGCACCAGTATCAAATAATATAGAGGCATAGAAATCAGATAGAAGAAATGTACCCGTAATGACATTCGGGTCCTGTCTTGCTGCAGCAGCTCCTATCTGAAAAGCTCGTCCTCTTGGTGCTTGAGCCCTTTGTTGATTTCTCTTGGGACAATCCCGAGAGAAATGTCCTGGTTCGCCACAGTTGTAGCAAAACCTAGGATCTGCAGTAGCAGTAGCAGTAGCTGCATTGTTGTTCCTGTTTTGAGTTCTCGGGCTCCTGCAGTAGTTTATTGTGTGACCAAATCTTCCACAGTTGGTGCAATGTCTGCACGGAACATTTGGCAAGTGATGAAACTGGCATGAGTTGCACAGAGGTGCAGTGCCGGTGTATGGCTTCCTGATCTCCAATGGTTGTGGCTGGTTGCGTATTGGAGCTTGAGTAGTGGCAGCAAAGTTTCTGGCCACCTTTTGTCTCTTAGCCGGACGTTTGTCCGACTTCTTGGAAGTTCCAGCCTTGGCTGAGTCAGCCTCCTTCTTGAATGCCCCAGAGGCAACCATCATATCTGTCAGTGATGCTGACAGTGTAACAGCTAATTCCATGGTGGTAGGGTGAGCAGAAATCACATGACCTCGGATACTGGGCGGTAATCCACCAACATAACGCTCAATCCTCTTCTCAAGTGTCGGCACCACATCAGGTGCTAAAGTGGCCAACTCATGAAATCTTGTGGTGTAAGCCAGATGCCCACCATCAATCATAACCAGGTTGAGCAGCTCAGTTTCAACCTTCTTCAACTCGTTCCTCGGGCAAAACTCCGCCCGTAGCATAGCTTTAAAGTCGTCCCAAGGCATAGCCTAGGCCTCATCTCGACCTCTGATCGCAACCTGAGCGTTCCACCAAGTTAACGCTCGCTTATGAAATGAACCAGCAGCATACTTGACTCTGTTCTGTTCAGGACAGCCACTGATGTCAAGGGTGGTTTCCATCTTCTCGATCCACTGGATCAATCCAACAGTACCCTCACTGCCACTGAAACTGGGTGGCTTGCAACCTACAAAATTCTTGTAGGCGTAATCCTGATTCTGCCGGGTGTTGCCACTGCCTTCTCCAGTTGAGTTGGCAGCATTGTTACTGTTGTTACTGTTAATCCGGTTCATCATCTCTGGGATTACATCCCTCAGCTGGCTAGTCAGAAGAGTGGCCAATGCCACAGTAGCAGGGTCCAACTGAAAAGCTGGTGGCGGCGGAGGAGGAGGTGGAGGTGCTTGTGTAGGAGAGTCAGGTGGTGTTGGTGTCGAGGAGTGTGGTGATGAAGTCTGCGTAGTCGGTTGCTTCCTGGGCGGCATTCTGATCATAACCTAAAGAAAATCGGTTAGTGCAGTGATAAGATGCGGAAAGCATATGCAAATAAGATCTTATGTCAGATAATATCTACATGAGGGTCCCTAGGTTATAGTCTAGGCCAAACCGTTTATGTAATATGACCTATATTTCTCTATAACCATGGCTCTGATACCAATCTGTCACACCCCGGGCCGGCGGGAACGGATCGTGTTTTCCCGTCGGGCGGAATGTTCCCGGGGCGCGATATCATTGAGTTGATAATCAAATGATCAGATTGTTTACGTAGCACATGAGATATAAATGAGAAATTCTAATCATGACATGAATTAGAATTACAAAGTTAAATTACATTGTACATCATAATTTAACTAAGTAAATCTAATCAAAAAGAATCAATGAGTTTATATCTTGATCTGTACAAGATATACAAAAGTGATTCAATGTTCTGTCATATCAAAAGTATGCAATCAAAAGAAAGCCAGGTCTTCTATGAGTCCACTAGCTTATCATTTGCATATAGTATCTACACCTGTTCGTCACCTGAGAAAACATGTAATTTAAACAAAGTCAACACTAGGTTGGTGAGTTCATAAGTAAGCAAATTGAAAACCATTGAACTGATCATGCACACATTCACAATGATATAATTGTTGCTTGTATACTTGTTTCACCTGTTCCACCCAATGGCCTCTCCTTAGTTATATGTACAAGTAGTATATCACCTAACTAAGTATGCTTATATATAGGGAATCACGAAAGGGTCAAGCCCAGACGCTATCCCACCACATACTCAACCAAGTTCCACACCACTTGCGATACAACTAAAGATATCCATTTCCCAACTATCCGAATTGTCCGCTGTGTAATTATATGTAGAATAATAATATAGTAAGAGGGGTTTAGTCATCAAACCGAAGTATTGATAAACCCTCGTTGAATTAAGGAATTTAGATTATTTAAATCTGATCCTTATATTATTCTATTACTTGTGAGGTTAACTGTTCATCATGTGTCTCCAAATGTAGTGTATAGAATCCGAATGGAATCCATTTTAATCCTCACGTAATCAGATTAAAATGCATTTCATTCTCTCCTATCCCGCCATGTGATCCCAAAGTTTCCGTGTGGGATTGTATCATGTGATTAACAAAGTCGAATAAGAACTTGTCTTATTACATTATGATAATCGGGTGTAAATGACAAGAATCCCATGAAGTTACGTTATCATGATCATCATTTACTGAATTCCATGTGATCCCAAAGTATCCGTGTGGGATTGTTCTCGTGTACTTAACAAAGTCGAATAAGAACTTGTCTTATTACATTATGTTAATTATGTGTAAATGATAAGAATCCCATGAAGTTACGTTATCATGATCACCATTTACTGTAAGTGATAAGAATCCCATGAAGTTACGTTATCATGATCATCATTTACTGAATTCCATGTGATCCCAAAGTATCCGTGTGGGATTGTTCTCGTGTACTTAACAAGGTCGAATAAGAACTTGTCTTATCACATTATGTTAATTATGTGTAAATGATAAGAATCCCATGAAGTTACGTTATCATGATCATCATTTACTGTCAATGATAAGAATCCCATGAAGTTACGTTTTCATGATCATCATTTACTGAATCCATGTGTTCCCAAAGTATCCGTGTGGGAATGTTCTCGTTATAGAATTAAGTGTAAATTGTTTAAGTACTTGATCATGTGGAAATAACTAAGTGTTATAAGTTATAATCTTATAACTAAGTTATTATAATGTATTGATGATTAGGAAATTATCTTATCATAATCATATGAGTTTCCCTGTTATCTCATAATCATACAAGCATGCATACAATGATATATGATAATAAGCAATTTAATATTATCAAATCAAAGTATAAATAACATGTTAAGCAAACTTTTAAATAAATAAAAGCAAACATGTTTCTCAGCCCCGAGAGTTAAAATCAGTAAAGATTTAAAGTAAAAAGGGGCATATGAACTCACCTTGTAGTCGTTGTGTTTGACTTAGCTTAAACAAGAAGGTATGCGCTCTTAATTGTACTTGAGTGTGGTTTCACAATCCTGTATTGATTTCACGATGTTTATAACTTATTAGTATGAATTATAGGGATTTTATGTGTATGTATGTGTTAGCCATAAGCTTTGGCCAACACTTAAAGGCTTCGGTCTCTGTTGGCCCATCTATATTTGTTATTGGTCCTTGTAATCCATAGACTTTCCTTGATTTATTCTTGTCTCATCTAGTTTGTATTAAAGCCCAATCGTAGTTTCATGAAGTCATGACTTTGTTGCAAAAATTGTCGTTTTGGTATTAATCCCTTGGTTATCATACATATTAGTGTTGAGTTAAAGAGTTACAATAGTTCTTTAGTCATGTGGGCCAACAAATTATGTTGGGCCAATGATATTGGGTGTTGAATCATAAAGGCCTTGCCAAAAGTTACAAGGGCTAGATTTCAAGTAGCTTTGTGGGCCTTTATTGGGCCCCGAGGGAATTTGTTGGGCCCAAGGTGGGCCTAGGCAATATTTGTTGGGCCTAGAGTCATATAGGGCTGTAGGAATCGAAAGTGGGCCAGAAGTAGGTGGTTGACCAAGTTAATGACAAAGTGGCTCCAAAATGAAGACAAGGGCCTCAAAATAGGCCTTGGATTAGTCTATATGGGCCTCGGGCTGATTTTACTGGGCCCTATGGGTTTTGTCTCGGGCCTTCGCCAAAAGAGTTCATGGGCCAAGCTGGGCCTAACTCCCAAGGGCTGAAACAATTGTGGGCCTAAAATTTGGGCTGTTGGCCAATAATCATGGCCTTGAGCCAAAATCAGTGGGCCTTGGGCCATTCACTTCCTGTTGGGCCTTCCAAGAGTTGATGGTTTAATTCTAGAGGTGATGGACCTGGAGAGGGTGATGTGGGCCTACCAGTGGCCTAATCAATTACGGGTGTGAACTAGGCTAACTGAAATGGTTTGAACTTGAGCCCACTCAATTATTTTGGACCCCAACAGTGGGCATTAGACCTGTCTACATGTTATAGATTTTTCTGGTTTGGGCTAACAAGGAGTCGATGACTGGGCCACAATAGAAAAGTCTTGGGCCGTATGAGAGTTTACTGGGCCGGCTAAGGGTGGATTGGGCCTGATCAGATTTTGTGTGTGCTGATTAGCAGCCTCAATTAAATTGAAGTTGGGCCATTTGTTAGGTCCATTCAACAACTATGTAAGCTATTGGGCTTTGGCTTTGGGCTTGAAATAACCTTGTTGGGCCACTGTTGGCTTCTGGGTAAGTGAGGGTAGGGTGGTCGAATAGGGAAGATCTTGACCGAATGAGAGGGGTGTGAGAAAACTGCTTGGTCGAGTAACACTGTTGTGGCCGGCTAGGTTGATGGCCGAATGTCATGGCTGTCGAATGAGAGTAACCGGCGAATGAGCTAAGTCTGGCCGAATGACAGCATCTCTCGAATGAGGAAGTGGCGAAAGGAGTATGGTCGAATGAGGGCTGTCGAAAGGAGAGGGGCGAATGAGGCTGGGTGGCCGGAGTATGAAGGTGGCGAAGGAGACCCTTCGGCCGGACCTTTCGGCAGTAAGCTATTCGGCCTGTTGTTCCTTCGGCCGCCATGGGTGTCCAGTGTAGGACCGACCACTCCCACAACTAAGTGATGGTTTCCATGGTGGTGATATACTCAGATGTGTTTTGAGGTCGTAGGGTTCAAGTATGCAAGGGTTTGGCCGGTTAAAGTGGGTGTTCAAACAAAAGGGTTGAAAACCCTAAAATCGCCATTTTTGAGCTCGTTTTTACCTCATTTCCAGTGGTGTAAATCTTAGATCCGTTGTACTTTCTTGTAGAGGATGTCGAGGGCTACGCGTGGGCGAAAGAATCACTCGAATTGGTTGAGAAACAAGAAAGTTATGGAGGTTTAAAGTTTGAGAAAACCCTCAAATGGTGAAACCGGGATTTTAGATGTAGAGAGAGAGTGGGGATGAGAAAAATGAAGGAGATGACTCAATTAAAGGTATTTATACCCCGAGGGTGTTCGGGTTCGTTTTCGTTGCTCGGTTCGTAATTTCGTACGTTTTCCGGAAAATTACGCGTAATTTAAATGGATTTAAATAAAAGAATTGAATTTAATTATTTTGATGAGTTTCAAAATTGTAAAATATTATTTATTTGATTTTATTAAATTATTTTCGTTCGTGACGTGTTTTCATTGTCGTTTCGTCAGATCGCGTAACCTTCGCGCGTAATTCGTTCGAATCGTCACCCGAACGAATACGACGATGGTTTTGCTTTCTGACTTTTGTTTTCTACTTTTCAGTCATTATTTCAGAATTCTAAACTCACAGATATGTTTGTGTGAATCGTCACTCACGCAAACACACTGTCAGTTCGTTATTCTGAAATAACACTGCATTTATGTTTTAATTGTGTTTCCTCACTGTCGGACTCAACTATACTTTCTGTTTTCACATTGTTTTTGTACTGACTTGTCGATCATCTGATTCCTGTCATCTGTGGATATCAGATCGCAACCGATATGTTTTCTGAACATTGTTCGAATACCGTTGTTTCTCCTGATTTGTTGTGTCAACTGTAATTAAGTTTTCACTTAATAAACACAACTAATGTTTCAAATGTACGTTGTACTTAATGTATTTAAGTTTATACGAAAATACGTACAACGTTTTCTTGTATTTAGGATTCTGTTAATACAAGTACTGTTTAAACTTACGTATGTACACATAGAATAAGGTGAAAGTACACATACCGTACGGACTTGCCGGACGATCTGGCACTTGCTGTTACGATCTGGCACTTGCTGTTACAGTCTCCCCTTGTTAAAGTATAAATAACATGTTAAGCAAACTTTTAAATAAATAAAAGCAAACATGTTTCTCAGCCCCGAGAGTTAAAATCAGTAAAGATTTAAAGTAAAAAGGGGCATATGAACTCACCTTGTAGTCGTTGTGTTTGACTTAGCTTAAACAAGAAGGTACGCGCTCTTAATTGTACTTGAGTGTGGTTTCACAATCCTGTATTGATTTCACGATGTTTATAACTTATTAGTATGAATTATAGGGATTTTATGTGTATGTATGTGTTAGCCATAAGCTTTGGCCAACACTCAAAGGCTTCGGTCTCTGTTGGCCCATCTTTATTTGTTATTGGTCCTTGTAATCCATAGACTTTCCTTGATTTATTCTTGTCTCATCTAGTTTGTATTAAAGCCCAATCGTAGTTTCATGAAGTCATGTTATAAGTTACAAGACTTTGTTGCAAAAATTGTCGTTTTGGTATTAATCCCTTGGTTATCATACATATTAGTGTTGAGTTAAAGAGTTACAATAGTTCTTTAGTCATGTGGGCCAACAAATTAAGTTGGGCCAATGATATTGGGTGTTGAATCATAAAGGCCTTGCCAAAAGTTACAAGGGCTAGATTTCAAGTAGCTTTGTGGGCCTTTATTGGGCCCTGAGGGAATTTGTTGGGCCCAAGGTGGGCCTAGGCAATTTTTGTTGGGCCTAGAGTCATATAGGGCTGTAGGAATCGAAAGTGGGCCAGAAGTAGGTGGTTGACCAAGTTAATGACAAAGTGGCTCCAAAATGAAGACAAGGGCCTCAAAATAGGCCTTGGATTAGTCTATATGGGCCTCGGGCTGATTTTACTGGGCCCTATGGGTTTTGTCTCGGGCCTTCGCCAAAAGAGTTCATGGGCCAAGCTGGGCCTAACTCCCAAGGGCTGAAACAATTGTGGGCCTAAAATTTGGGCTGTTGGCCAATAATCATGGCCTTGAGCCAAAGTCAGTGGGCCTTGGGCCATTCACTTCCTGTTGGGCCTTCCAAGAGTTGATGGTTTAATTCTAGAGGTGTTGGACCTGGAGAGGGTGATGTGGGCCTACCAGTGGCCTAATCAATTACGGGTGTGAACTAGGCTAACTGAAATGGTTTGAACTTGAGCCCACTCAATTATTTTGGACCCCAACAGTGGGCATTAGACCTGTCTACATGTTATAGATTTTTCTGGTTTGGGCTAACAAGGAGCCGAATGACTGGGCCACAATAGAAAAGTCTTGGGCCGTATGAGAGTTTACTGGGCCGGCTAAGGGTGGATTGGGCCTGATCAGATTTTGTGTGTGCTGATTAGCAGCCTCAATTAAATTGAAGTTGGGCCATTTGTTAGGTCCATTCAACAACTATGTAAGCTATTGGGCTTTGGCTTTGGGCTTGAAATAACCTTGTAGGGCCACTGTTGGCTTCTGGTTAAGTGAGGGTAGGGTGGTCGAATAGGGAAGATCTTGACCGAATGAGAGGGGTGTGAGAAAACTGCTTGGTCGAGTAACACTGTTGTGGCCGGCTAGGTTGATGGCCGAATGTCATGGCTGTCGAATGAGAGTAACCGGCGAATGAGCTAAGTCTGGCCGAATGACAGCATCTCTCGAATGAGGAAGTGGCGAAAGGAGTATAGTCGAATGAGGGCTGTCGAAAGGAGAGGGGCGAATGAGGCTGGGTGGCCGGAGTATGAAGGTGGCGAAGGAGACCCTTCGGCCGGACCTTTCGGCAGTAAGCCATTCGGCCTGTTGTTCCTTCGGCCGCCATGGGTGTCCAGTGTAGGACCGACCACTCCCACAACTAAGTGATGGTTTCCATGGTGGTGATATACTTAGATGTGTTTTGAGGTCGTAGGGTTCAAGTATGCAAGGGTTTGGCCGGTTAAAGTGGGTGTTCAAACAAAAGGGTTGAAAACCCTAAAATCGCCATTTTTGAGCTCATTTTTACCTCGTTTCCAGTGGTGTAAATCTTAGATCCGTTGTACTTTCTTGTAGAGGATGTCGAGGGCTACGCGTGGGCGAAAGAATCACTCGAATTGGTTGAGAAACAAGAAAGTTATGGAGGTTTAAAGTTTGAGAAAACCCTCAAATGGTGAAACCGGGATTTTAGATGTAGAGAGAGAGTGGGGATGAGAAAAATGAAGGAGATGACTCAATTAAAGGTATTTATACCCCGAGGGTGTTCGGGTTCGTTTTCGTTGCTCGGTTCGTAATTTCGTACGTTTTCCGGAAAATTAAGCGTAATTTAAATGGATTTAAATAAAAGAATTGAATTTAATTATTTTGATGAGTTTCAAAATTGTAAAATATTATTTATTTGATTTTATTAAATTATTTTCGTTCGTGACGTGTTTTCGTTGTCGTTTCGTCAGATCGCGTAACCTTCGCGCGTAATTCGTTCGAATCGTCACCCGAACGAATACGACGATGGTTTTGCTTTCTGACTTTTGTTTTCTACTTTTCAGTCATTATTTCAGAATTCTAAACTCACAGATATGTTTGTGTGAATCGTCACTCACGCAAACACACTGTCAGTTCGTTATTCTGAAATAACACTGCATTTATGTTTTAATTGTGTTTCCTCACTGTCGGACTCAACTATACTTTCTGTTTTCACATTGTTTTTGTACTGACTTGTCGATCATCTGATTCCTGTCATCTGTGGATATCAGATCGCAACCGATATGTTTTCTGAACATTGTTCGAATACCGTTGTTTCTCCTGATTTGTTGTGTCAACTGTAATTAAGTTTTCACTTAATAAAAACAACTAATGTTTCAAATGTACGTTGTACTTAATGTATTTAAGTTTATACGAAAATACGTACAACGTTTTCTTGTATTTAGGTTTCTGTTAATACAAGTACTGTTTAAACTTACGTATGTACACATAGAATAAGGTGAAAGTACACATACCGTATGGACTTGCCGGATGATCTGGCACTTGCTGTTACAATTATTCCCTATGTTTTAGACAAATCACAACGATTTTTAATCTAACTGTTTTAACCAAGACACAAAGATTTCTTATTTTATTTCATACACTATTTAGATTTCAATAAAGTGGCATGACTCGAATTTATGGAATGTTAGTATGAGTGATTTCATATGAAATCCCAAAAAAGTTCACATGAATCATATTATTTATCTTTAGACGAATCATTTTATATTCGTATCTTTAGACAACAATTCAAAGATTCAAAACCATTCTTTATCATAAATTCAAAACCATTCTTTATCATTTTATGTTCAAAAGCACAGGGTGTTTATTGTAACTAATTCAAACCATTCTTTATCATAAATTCAAACTTAACATTCCAAATAACTTCAAACATCCATTAAATCATAAAAGGAAATACTAAATCAAACATTCAAAATCTAAACATAATAAGAAAACTAATCAAATCTCTTAGCATGCCTAAGTAACGTTTTCACTTGAAACATGTTTAAAAAAAGTCAACTATAAAGTTCATGAGCTTCACAGGTTTTAAGCACACACACCCAAATAGTTGAATAAAATGTGTATAAAATGTCATAAGTAATATGTACTATATTTGTACGTTCAAAAAATGACTCAAGGATGCAATGATATCATAGCAAAGGCCAATGAAAAGCAGTTATCACAACTATATAATATCACCTACTAGTGTATTATATATCATTCGTATATTCAAAATCAATCATTTAGATATCCATATAACTATGAGATTCAATTGCAAGATTGCAATTGTTAATATCTCTAAACTCATATGATTTCTAAAGATTAGACAAATATTCAAGAGTCTGTTCAAAATGTTGGTAAGGGTAGGTTAGTCTTGGTAGGTAATTGGAATACTATCAAAGTATTGGTGATGTGTTGGGTTGGCTTCGGTATACCCTATATATAAGCATCAATAATACGTTGATAGTAGCCCCAAAATCTTGACCAAGTATAGGCTTAATCTACATTTCGAGTGAACTAATTGTTATTCAATCACTAAAACTTGGTGTGCATTCTCACGCTAGGTCAAATCAAAGATATCAATAACCACATGAATCATGCTATTGAGTTTTAAATGAATTGTACTATATTTGTACGTTCAAAAAATGACTCAAGGATGTAATGATATCATAGCAAAGGCCAATGAAAAGCAGTTGTCACAACTATATAATATCACCTACTAGTGTATTATATATCATTCGTATATTCAAAATCAATCATTTAGATATCCATATAACTATGAGATTCAATTGCAAGATTGCAATTGTTAATATCTCTAAACTCATATGATTTCTAAAGATTAGACAAATATTCAAGAGTCTGTTCAAAATGTTGGTAAGGGTAGGTTAGTCTTGGTAGGTAATTGGAATACTATCAAAGTATTGGTGATGTGTTGGGTTGGCTTCGGTATACCCTATATATAAGCATCAATAATACGTTGATAGTAGCCCCAAAATCTTGACCAAGTATAGGCTTAATCTACATTTCGAGTGAACTATTCTTTTGTCACGAATAATCAACAAATAAACTTAGTATTTATATAAGAATATGTTGAGAACATTTCGATCCCAGGTTATTCAAATACATTTTTAGTTTATCTCCCATTAGTTGAGTCAACCATCGTTAAGTTCAAAAACCATCGTAACATGTAAATTAGATATATACAAATCCGGATATCAGAGTGTGTTACTAATACCTGTTCTGATTAATGTCATTCTCGTTTTAAAGTTCTAAAACAAATTGTGATTTTAAACTCTCCTAAACTATTAATTAGTGGTATAAATATTGAGACACAAGCCTATAACATTAATAATTACAATTCTAATAACATTAAATCAAGAACCAAAAGTTACTAATTTCCCAAAAATCGATAACCAAAGGTTAGAAAGAGACAAAACAAATGGAATGAAACAACTAACACACTTGTCAAAAATTACTGCTAAACAAATTTGGGGACGAAATTTCCTAAAGAATGGGAGACTGTAATACCTAAGATGTCGATTAAAAGTCAAGCATGGTAATCATGTTTAGTTCGTAATAAATAAAACCAGTTGAGGTTCTTTTAATCATTTGTATTCATAAAATTTTATAATTATATATTTAGTGTTTACTTTATCAAAAAATCTATACTAATAATAATAACGCAATATATAATATAAGCCGTTATAAATTAATTATTAAAACAATTATAATTTTTAAAGTCATAATAGGTTACAATATAATAAAAACATTTTATTGGTAAATAACCTATTTTTGAAAGTTATAAAATATATATACATAAATAATATGTGTATATATATAATAAATAATAATAATAAAAATACTAATACTAATACTAATAATGATAATTATAATAATAATAATAATAATAATAATAATAATAATAATAATAATAATAAGAAATTTAATTTATAAAAGGGTTTTTATAAAATCCTATGAATTATACAAAATTATAAAGTCTAAATTAATATAAGTATATAAAAGATTTTATAAATTTAGAATTATAAACTAAATATTCAAGTTGAGGGACTGAAAGTGTTCACCTTATAAACCTAAATGTGAGATGGAGAATTTAACCTCAAGAATGATAACCACAACAATAATGAGGGACCAGATCTGTAAAAATCCCAAGTTCCCATCATTTTTTGTTCCCTATGGATACCCACAACCTGAATGCTACCTGTATCCCAAGCAAGCTTGTTTAAGCGTGTTTACCGCTCAATGAGTGGTCATTTTGGCAATAATTCGAATGCATTAAATGTCCTAGTCACGAATTAATACAAATCAATCAAGAATCTTGCGTAGAAAACATTTCAAAGATATCCATCCGAACCAAATATAGAATTCAACTCAAACGTGTATAAAAACCCAATCAAACCATTCGAAAACGTTCCCTAATGCAATCCAAGCTTAGTAACGATCGGAACCCTCTATGCACTCGAAATCTCACAATCCAATAACCAACCAGGTAATTATATAGATCAATCTAGTTGTTATCACATTAGCAATGAAAGCCCTATGAATTTAAGGGCTTAAAATCGTTGAGTTAAGCAAATTCGATCAAGATGAATTATAGGGTTCATCTTGATTTGGGACTAATTTCTAATTCAGTATAAGAGCTGACCGATTCCAACCATCTCAAGGCATCTAAGCCCAGTGCAATGGTAAAATGCTTGAGTTTGGTGGAGATAACCAGGGTTCGAACCCAGTAGTGGGCCTGTAAACCGGTTTTTGTGCTATTTTTATCCATTTCAACCCATTTTTTTTACAAAAATTATAAAAAATTATTTCTACAATTTATGGTTAAATTCTATTTAAGTGTTGACCATATTTTAATTATGTTTTATTAAAAGCTAGTTTAATAAACATATTAAATGATTTCTATTATGTAATAAATAATAATAATAATAATAATAATAATAATAATAATAATAATAATAATAATAATAATAATAATAATAATAATAATAATAATAATAATAATAATAATAATAATAATAATAATAATAAGAACAATAATAAAAAATAAAAATAAAAATATTTTAAAAATAAAGTTGTTAACTTTCTGTAGGATGATAATAAATATTTTAAAAATAGAATTCAATTATTTTCTTTTGTAAAGTTTATGTTAATATAAAACCATAATAAACGATTTAAAAGTCAAAATAAATTTTAAAAATATTCTATTAAGTATTTTTTTAATAAATATATATTAAACTTATTTATACACTTTATTCATCACTCTAAAATGTGTTACCTAAAACATATTACAATGATTTTTAATTATAAAGGTTTAAATTATAAAAATATTTGTTTTAAAATCAAGATAATTCAAAATGATTATTTCAAATTTATAAACCTATAAAAGACCAAATAAAATCTTATAAAACTTACAATTCAAATATACAAACTTTTAATTATAAATAAATGATTAAATGGATGGGAAATTAATTCAAGTAGTATACTAGAAATTCAAATGCAATATAATAAATAAAATGAATACCAATATTCTAGTTTATTTTTTATAAGAACATTATTAAATATTCTTAAAAAATTAGTCTAGTTTATTCATACAAATAATATTGATAAATAAAAAGAATATATTTGATATTCTATTTTATTAAATCAATATTATAACTTTAGTTTATTCATATAAATAGTATTGATAAACAAAAAAGAATACATTTGGTATTCTATTTTGTTAAATCAATATTACAAGATTAGTTATTCTAAGTATCCATTCAAAACATAGTTTCATTCAAACTAGGACTTCCATTAGGATACCATAGTTTTAGGATCCTTGCTAAGATTTGAATTACTAAAATTATAGGTGAGTAGATAGCCTTACTTCCTCATTATTTTAATCAAGGAGTTGAAACTATCCTAGCATTCTAACATGTGAGTTTTCTTCACACTCCCTTTTACATTCTTTGTTTTTGGGATGTTACACACGTCTTATTCAAACTTTACTCATTCTATTATTCATTCAATCTATGATGCAAGACTTAGACCTAGTTAGCTTTATGTGTTTGAGTCTAGGCTTATACTATGTGTTGATTCTATGTGTGTTGCCAGTCAAGCAAGCTAGTACTTAGTAGCCTAAGATGAGTTGGATATCATCTTCGCATTGGCTTTTTGTCATTGTGTGAAAGTAGTGAAAAGTACACCTACCAAACTTGTTGAAATACAAATGTTAATTCATAGTATGGCCATACTTGAATTAACAGTTTGTATGGATACTTGTTTGGAAACAAGCTATTGTTATTCATTCATTAAATCAAATTTTATTAAACTTCTATTCATGCTATGCTTAAGACACATATTCTAGTTAGCTATTGTTTGCATCCTTTTTATACTTATTATTTTAACTTTGTGTGTGAACTCACCAACTATGCAAAGACTTGACAAACGCTATTTTACAAGTGTGACAGGCTAAGGAAGCATTATGAAGACATAAGAAAGGCTTAATGACCTAGTTTAACTTTGAAACAATTGTATAGACTTTGCAATTGTAATACCTTGAATATTCAATTCATGTAATTTTTGATTATCATGTAATGAATGTTGTGTTGTTATGTAATAATGTTACATTAAATATTGAAACGTTATAATAGAACAATGAGCTAATGAACAATCAAACTCGCGCCCCGACGTATTTCGCCGTCGGTTAGGGTATGACAACTGCAACAGAACTACGAATCAGATCAGTGATCTTTTTCTTCAAAAGACGAAAAGAAGCTAACTCTATCTCATTAATTTCAGTTTGAGGCATGTGCTGGGCTTTAACTTGAGCTTGTAAGAAGCTAATTTGATCTTGAAGAGGAATAATCAAAGAAGTATGTTTAGTCAACTCATCCACTTTAACTTCCAAAGAATTGACACTAGATTTTAATTATACATTCTCCTTTTGTAATTATTCAACATGTGTTTGAAGATCAATAATAGTGCAGACTGTGTGGCAAAGCTGTCAGTAAGAATGGAATTAAGATCTGGTAAAGAAAAAGCAGGTGTAGCATGAGTTACTGTTGGAGTAACTGCTAGAGTAGTATGAATAGGAACTGAAGTAGACAGGGGTGGAGAAACTGATGAAGGTGATGATGAAGATGGTGTAGCATGAACAGGTGACTCAAAATTAAAATCAGTATCAGAAGGCACATAATCTGAATAAGTATCAGCAGTGGATTTTTTATGTTTCTTTGTTGCCTCCATTTGCTGTGCAGCATTTATAATATATGAATATTGCCTCTTACAAATAATTTAACTTCTAGACACAGTGCCAACAAGTGAATCATCATTATCATCATCAGTATCCTCATCAGGCTCAGAAGATGAAGCACTATACACTTGATCTTCAGCATGTAGAACAACATCTTCAATCTCCTTGTTAACAGCTTCAAGTACCTGTTGTACAGTAGTGGTGGCAATATCTGTAAACTATGGTACAAAGGTACACTGTGTAGCTTCAGCTTCCACTGCAGTAGATTGCACTAGTTCATCAGAATGTTGTTGAATAAACCATGCATCATTGTCAGGCTCTAACTAAGCAGTGTCTACTATATGTCTAAATAAAGGAGTATCATCAATGTTAACTCCTTGCATAGGTCTGCAATCAGCAAACATCCTATTGTTCATCACAATTATCATAATGATTGGACCTTCCTTGTTGAGCTCAAGAAACAGATGATCAAAAATCATTACATGGAATCTTGGATACTGCAAGAAACTCTCCTTCTCGGTTGCAGAAATCTGTTTGACCATGCAGTCAAGGATTAACTAACTAATATTGAATGGTTTGTATCTACTCCTGTTTTTCTATTGGACAAGCACATGATGACTACATGAAACAAATACCTCCACTGTCCAAATAAGTGTTTCTTTGCCAATTGAGAGGATGTTACATCATCATTATAACCCATCATGTTATACACTCCACATATCAAGTCATTTGGCAAAGTAAACTGATCATCATCGGAATCTTGAAAATTTTGAGCAGCTCTCAAATCTTGTACTGAAAATAGAATCACTTCATCATTAATCTTAGACTTCAAAACTGGTGGCTCTGTAGTACAGTCTTAATCATCATGATCAGTAATATGGTTCATGCAGATCACAGGATTAGCAAATATGGCTTGTGAAATCCTGGATCTCTTCTGTCACACCCCGAACCGGCAAGGTTGGATCGGAGTCCCAGCCGGGCGGAAGGTTCCCGGGGCGTGATATCGCGGGTGATAATCATGATGATCAGATTGTCTACATAGCATCAACGTTTAAGAATAATTAAAGCACAATCAAATGATATATAGGATTACAAAGTTAAATTACATATAGCAATGTTCTACAATTTAACTAAGTAAACCTAACCCAAAAGAATAATGTTTATATCTTGTATATGTACAAGATATCAAAAGTAGTATGTATCATCAACAAAACATGTGCTTCCCAAAAGTCTACTAGGTCCTCTATCTGGGCAGCCTAGTATGCAAATCCAAGAGTTTAAGTTTAAACCTGTTCTTCACCTGAGAAAGGATGTAAAAAGATCAAGCCAACACGACGGTTGGTGAGTTCATAAAGTTGATAAGTTTAAAATAGTTTCACAAACCTCTCTCGGTAAAACCTTAACCTCATTAACTCCACCTGTAATATCCAAGTCGGTATGCTTATATATAGGGCATATGTAAGGGAACAAGCCCTAGCCAACATCCCACCACATACTAACCCGGATATGACATTGTTGTTAATAATAATTAAGCATCTTACCTACCAATCAATTCAATCCTCATCAAAGCTTTTGTTATCTGTTTCAAAGTTTTCATGTCTATTGTATTCATAAGTGTTAGTCTCTCATCATGTTTATCAAGCATCATAGATTCACACACACATAGTTTAGCAATTACTTATCTCCTATAAGCAGACAAAAGCTCTGGAATACCAGAAGTTTAGCATTTACATGTCTCTTATATAGATAATAGCTTAGCATTCATTAGGTTCATGTTTAGCCTTTACATACCTCATATAAGCTGACAAAAGCTCTGGAATACCAGAAGTTTAGCAATTACATGTCCCTTATAACCAGGTAACAGCCCCGTAACGTTACGTTTATGTTTAGCATTTACATACCTCATATAAGCCGACACAAGCTCTGGAATACCAGAAGTTTAGCAATTACGTGTCCCTTATAACCAGGTAATAGCCTAGAATCGATACTTTCATGTTTAGCCTCTACATACCTCATATAAGCCGACAAAAGCTCTGGAATACCAGAAGTTTAGCAATTACATGTCCCTTATAACCAGGTAATAGCTGAGTATCATTATGTTTATGTTTTTACATGTATCTCACTCCATAGGTACAAGCTCTGGAATACCAGAAGTTTAGCAATTACGTAGACTATGGTTAGATACATGTACAATGTTTCATGCGCAAGTAATAGTTTCCAAGCATACGGTTTCAAGTATTCAATCATTGATTCATCATGTATATCATATGTTTATTTCAAGTCTCATATAATAGCATCACGTCTCATGTAATAGCATCAAGTCTCATGTAATTGTATCAAGTCTCATGTAATAGCATCAAGTCTCATGTAATAGCATCAAGTCTCGTGTAATTGTATCAAGTCTCATGTAATAGCATCAAGTCTCATGTAACTGTATCAAGTCTCATGTAATCGTATCAAGTCTCATGTAATAGCATTAAATCTCACAAGGATTCAACAATTGCTTTTAAGCCTCAAGCTTAAAGTATAAGTTTCAACATAAGGATTATGTTTATGTTTTAAAGCAATAAGTAACATTTCAACAATTTATGAAAATGTTTAACATGCTTCTCGGTCCCGAAGTAAAACAAATAAGTTTGAAAAGGGACAAATGAACTCATCTTAGGTCCGAAGTGATTGACTATGTAGAATAAGGATGCACGCGCTCTTTGTTTGCTTTTGTTATGATGTTCAAGCTCCTGTATTGATTTCATGATGTTGTAGTTTGTAAGTCTAAGTTTATAAGTATTTGTTGTGCATGTAAGTGTTAGTTCTAAAGTTGACTAACACTCGTGAGTCTTGTTCATTATCCGGCTCCAATTCTTCTTTGTTAAAGATGTCTTAATTGTTCATCAACCACAAGTTGTTATATAAGACTTTTAACACATCATGTAACTTGTCTAAAACTTGTTATCGTTTTATAACAAATTCTAAGAAAATGCTTGTTTCACCTATGCCTTCGTTCTTTATTTTCATAACTTTCAACGTTTATTCATATGTTTATTAATTACTTGACACCCATTGGGCCGGATAATCTTGTAAGCCCTTCTTGATTAAATTGGACTTGAGCAATAACAAGGTCTCAATTGTTAGTGGGCCATTGTTCATTGGGCCTAGAGGGGTCCTATTATTCTAGTTCAAGCGATTATAGTATTGGGCCGAATTGAAATGAGTTGGATATTAATCACTTGGGCTTGGGCTACAAGTGGGCCTCAAATGCTAGTAAAACGAATTAGTTGTTCGTTGGGCCGGTGATGAGGCTCATGATTTTTGGTTGGGTCAAGCGAGGTAATTTGGGTCGTACATGGATATTGTGGGCCTTCTACATGTGTGGGCCGAGAGTAGTTGGGGTTAAGAAATCAAGTTGGGCCCATGGGAGACGCTTGGGCCGATCAAGATCATGTCTAGGCTTATCAAACAAAGCCGAGGAAATTTTTCCAGCGAACCTACACATGCAACAGGTCCTAGATCCGGCACTAGGTGGGTTCGGCCATGGTTCATGAGCACAGGGTTCGCCCCCTTTCAGAAGGGTTCGGCTACAAACATGTCTTGCAGGTTCGGTCCCAAAGAGAAAAGGTGCGGGGTTAGGTGAAACACCACAAGGTCCGGCTAGTGGGGAAGCAAGGGTTCGTCGGAGTCCTCTAGGGTTCGTGAGAGTGGATGCATGGCAGCAGGTTCGTGACATCCGAGGGTTCGTCTAACACTAGGACTCGCCTATAGGTTCGTGTACCGGCAGGGTTCGGGAGTACAACAGGTTCGCCGAGGTCGACAACCACACAGGTTCGGCAGCATCCTAAAGGTTCGGGGTCCACTAGGGTTCGTTCATGAGGACCTGTGGGTTCGTGGACTCTATGAAGGTTCGGTAATGAAAAAGGTTCGTGATGCTCCAAGCCGCATGCATGGTTCACCAATACTCATCTGGTTCGTCTCCATGTGCAAGGGTTCGGCGGCTGCTTAAACTAACAGGTTCGTAGGTAGCATCCCAGGGTTCGGCTGTGACTATGGCTCACGAACCCTGGTTCGTGTATCATCATCTCCATTCCATTCCTCACTACTGGACCATGGTTCGCTCTGTGGAGAAATGATAGAGCTGCTAGGTTCTACCGGTGGTGCTAAGGACCGGTTTTGTGTGTGTGTGTCGATTCTAGGGGTAGAAAACCCTAGTTTTCGGTTTATGCTTTGGTTCATACCTCGTATTAGACTGGATAACTTGTTAGATCTGCTGTACTTCCCGATAATAGAGATCAAGATGGTCGTTTAGGCTCCAAAAACACCCGATTTCATCAACACATGAAGAAGTTTTGGTGATTTTGAGTTGATTCTTGCTAGAGAGAGAGATGAACGGATTTATGAATTAGAGAGAGAAAGTGGCTGGTTGAAAATGAGTAAAACACCTCATTTGGTGTTTAAATACTCCGGGGTGTTCGGGTTCATTTCGGTTGCTTGGTCCGTAGTTTCTTCGCGTATCCGGCACGTTACACGCGTATTTTGTAATTTAAATAAAAGAACTATTTCTAGGATTTTTAGAACACAAATATTATTAGAAAACATTTTAAATATCGTTGCATTTAATTATTTATCGAAATATTAATATTTTACGCGTTTCTTTATTTAGTTCGCGATTTAATAAAACAGTTTGATTTAATTTATTTAATGATGAGTTTCAAAATTGTAAAATAGGAAGTATTTTATTTCCTTAAAATTATGGCCGTTCGTATCGTTATTCGTTTTCGTTATCGTTTCATCAGATCGCGTCGCCATCGCGCCTATTCGTTCGAATCGTCATTCAAACGAACACGTCGACGGTTTGGCTTTCTGATTCTTGTTTTCTATTGTTAAGTCATTATTTCAGAGCATTAAACGATCAGAATTATTCGTACAGATCGTCACCTATACGAATAACTCGTCGGTTTACCATTCCTTAACAATAACTGTTATAGTTTCGTTTTGTTTAACCTCACATACGTTTATGCAAACTGATATCACATCAAGTATATATGTTTCAACACTGTGTTGTCTGACACGTTTCAGACTGTTAAACCCTAAGGTTTCAGTGGAATTCAGACAATCGTATAATAGTTTCATGTTAATCAAATTGTCACACCCCCAATTTTCAACTAACGGAATCATACCGTTTGGGAACGTGACAAACCAGGATCTCAGATCATTAGACATAACGAAGACCTCTATATGATTTTCAAAACATACTTTGGTCTAAAACTGTAACATCAAAGTTTTCAAAGTTTGCGGAAGCGTTTTAAAACAATAACAAACATAACAGATGTAAAATGTAAATTACAAAAAAAATTCCCAAATGTTCAAATCTAAATAATAGAAATGTCAAATATGCATGCGACTCGTTCACCTAGTCCATGCTTGCTTTCTTGTGTACCTTAACGTCCTGAGAAAACATGTAAATCATGTCAACACAAAGGTTGGTGCATAACACAGGTTTAAGCATTCACCATGTTTAAAACCACAGTTTGATTATAAAGTTTACAGATAACATAATCACACATGCATAGTCATGATAGCTAGTCATATATACTATTTACATAAGTGGTCGACACCGAAGCTGACTGTTGCATGCTATCGCATGTTTTGCCTTGCCACTATTGTCTAGCACAAACAATAGAAATGTGAATTGGCTAGTCAAACACCTGCGTAGATCCCATCTACCAAGTGAGGTTTGTCAAACCTAATAGATCTATTTTCAACTACCACACTTTGCACTACGGCAAACTAAACGGTTCGAAATGTAAGGACTTGTAATGCTATGTTTGCACTCAATGTAAACAGCTAACTCATGCAAGTGATATGTATCTAAAAGTGTTTGTTGCACATTTTTTCTCCCCCAAAACAGTTAAAATGAGATAGGGGTCGTGTACGCACCTTTGATAATGAACAGAATGATCAAACACTCGTGAATTCGCGTAAATAATCCTCTACGAAGAATCTGTGTTTAAATAATAACTTTGCGTTATTCGGAATGTCATTTAATGTGAAATCACATACGTGTCAATACACGTATGTTAGAATGTTAGAAACGTGTGTTTGTACGTAAGTGTGCCTTTGAAATCGTTTAATTAAATCAAATAAACATATATTTGATTATAATAACATGTTCGCATTTATACACGATTATATTTTTTGGTTAATAATATAAGTTTTATTATTTTAGATTGTTCGTATTCGCGACACGGTTCCAACGCAACTTGAACGGGTCGAAACGGAGTTAGAACGAGTGAATTACGGCTAAAAAAACCAAAATGGTTTTTAAACTCAAAACCCAACAGAGGCAGGGTTCGAACCCTGGACCTCTTGAATCAGTAACGCAAGCCCAAACCAACTGGTATGCTTCAGCATTCGTTAATAGCTTTGATTTCAATTAGTTTTAATAACAACCACCCAGGTTCCCCTTGGTTTACCCATAGCCGCAGCCATCAAACCCAATTCGGTCTACAATTCGAACTCGATCGAACCCAAATCCTTGGGGGTTTCGATCCTATCATCCAACCGACCCTGTAGATGTGTTTAATTTGAATTTTTATTTAGATTCAGTGAGTAAATCGATCCCATCCGAGCTCGAACTCAAGTTCATTAACCACCAAATCAAAATCGTTAAATTCGTAATTGTGAGTCCACCAATCCATATGGTTTTCATTTAATAGTAAATTTCGAAACCATCTGTAGTGATTGATTTGATTAACGAGTTCAATTAGTTCGAAACCCTCAACTCGTTTACAATCAAGAACCCTAAAATCAAGCTTATCAAATTCGTGATTGCTATGTAAAATCAGTATGATGTTTTCTTCTATTAATGCATTTCGAAACTTTCTGTATAGGTTTCTTCGATTATCAATAGCATTTAGGTCGAATCCCCCAAATCATTTTTCTACAAGAACCCTAGAACTTGATCATCTACAATTCACTATAATTTCATGAAATTGATATATAGATTTTATTAGTCGGAGCTTTCTGAGACCTTTAAAACCATTTAATTTGGTTTTTACATCTATTTGAATGAAATCCCCCAATTCGTTACATATGATGAGCCCTAGAAACTCAAATCACAAAATTCGTTTTTGTTGTAAGAACTTAGCATAGGGATTTCATTTAGTAGCTTATCACGAAACTACTTGTGTCTTTTAATTCGATTTATAATCACGTTTAAGCAGAAACCCCCAAAACAATTTTCGTGATGAACCCTAAGATTCAATCTTGTATCATTTGATATTACAACTTCGAATTAACCTGGGGATTTGCTTAATCGGTAGTTTTAGAAAGTGTAGGAGCGATTTTGCACCTGATTTGATGGCCGATTGATGAAAATCAACTTTGGGCTTGGATGCGGCTACTCTACGATCGGGTTCTTCTGTCCACGACTTAGAAGATCAAATTGATGAATGTTACAGGCTCTAACTGTGCCGATTTAGGTTTCTGGAACTTCAATTTGATGAATTTAGATCGTATTATATCAATTCGATATGGAAGGGTTACGGTCTCGACATTATTAACGATTTAATCCACTTAATTCGACAATTATGGGTTAATTAACTCCTGATAACCGATTATCATCATCATTGTAAGTTAATTGAAGCTTTAATTCGATTAATTACTGGAATTTAATGCTAATTCGAATTTTATTTTGATTTTCAACCGAATTTTGACTTTTAAAGTCAAAATTGTGTGTTTCTTCTAATTACATGTTTAATCCTTTTGTTTTAAGTGTTTATACACTTGTTTTGATTAATCCCAATCCTTATGGTTTGATTTTGTTCGATTTCATACAATTCCCGTTAATTTTCGGTTAACGGGGTTAGTCTAAAATGCCGGATTGTCACATCATCCCCTTGTTGAAGGAATTTTCGTCCCGAAAATTGTTAGGTGTTAGAAGTAGTTAGGAAACTACTTGCGAATTCAGATTGTGCGTGTTAGTGTGATGTCTGATCATTTTGTGCGCTTGTGTGTACTCACACACAAAATCCAATGTTTGCAACATCACACCTAAGTGTGATCGTTCAATGTAACTGTTTGCGTGTACACTAGTTAGTTCACCTAACTGTGACTGTTTGTGTTTGATCATAGTGTGCTATGTAACTTTGCACCTAGTGAGTGTTTGCAACAGTTTGTACTATGTAACCTCGCACATAGCAAAATGTGTGTAACTAATCGTGCATGTACTACCATAACATGTAACATATGAAATGTAGCACATAAAATGTAATGTAGCACAAATGTTTGTAACTAAACCAATTGCATAAAGTGTTTGTGCTTACAGTTTGAAATCTGAAGTGTTGATGTGTGAAGCATCACGTCATCCCCTTGTTGAAGGAAATTTCGTCCCGAAATTTAACGTGCGCTCTCAGTGTTTGTTGCTGTTGTTTTGAACAGAGGAGGATACTTCTTCATCATTTGGTCTTCCCGTTCCCATGTGAATTCAGGACCACGTCTTGAATTCCACTGCACTTTGACTATCGGAATCTTGCTTTGTTTAAGTTGTTTGACCTCTCGATCCATAATTTCAGCTGGTTCCTCAATGAATCGTAACTGTTCATCTACTTGTATTTCTTCCAGAGGTACAATGAATGTCTCATCAGAAAGACATTTCTTCAAGTTTGAAACATGAAAGACATCATGAACTCCACTGAGTTCATCCGGTAATTTGAGTTGATACGCAACTGGACCAATCCTTTTCAGAATCTCAAAAGGTCCTACGTAACGTGGACTAAGCTTCCCGCATTTGCCGAATCATATTACACCTTTCCAAGGTGATACCTTTAGAAGAACTCGGTCTCCTACTTGAAATTCCAATGGCTTACGACGTTTGTCATCGTAACTCTTTTGTCGATCCCGAGCCGCTGCCATACGGTTCCGGATTTGAACTATCTTCTCTGTCGTTTCGTGCACTAGTTCAGGACCTGTTATTCGACTGTCACCAATTCCAGCCCAACAAACTGGTGAACGACATTTGCGACCATACAAAGCTTCAAACGGTGCCGCCTGAATACTTGTATGATAACTATTGTTGTAAGAGAATTCCACTAACGGTAAATGGTTTTCCCAGCTATCACCAAAGTCAATTACACAAGCTCGTAACATATCCTCGAGCGTTTGAATCGTATGTTCACTCTGACCGTCGGTCTGTGGATGTTATGCAGTACTCATATCCAAACGAGTCCCCAATGACTTATGAAGTGACTTCCAAAAGTTTGAAGTAAATCGAGCATCCCGATCTGATATGATAGAAATTGGCACGCCATGCCGTGCTACTACTTCCTTGATATAAATAGGAGTCAGTTTCTCCATCTTGTCGGTTTCCTTGATTGCTAAGAAGTGTGCAGATTTCGTTAATCGATCGGCAATTACCCATATCGTATCACAACCACTCGGTGTACGGGGTAACTTAGTAATGAAGTCCATCGAAATCTGTTCCCATTTCCACATTGGTATTTCTGGCTGTTGCAGCAAACCAGATGGTTTCTGATATTCAACTTTGACTTTTGAACAAGTCAAACACTTGCTAACGTATCTAGCAATGTCAGCTTTCATGTGAGGCCACCAATACAGTGCCCTCAAGTCATGATACATCTTGTCTGATCCCAAATGGACTGAATATCTAGATTTGTGTGCTTCATCCATCACGAGTTCCTTTAATCCACCATGCAATGGTATCCAAAGTCGATTAATGAAATAACGAATTCCATCAGACTTGACATCCAATTGCGTTTCCATCCCCGTAAGGATTCATGTACCAAATTATTCTTTTCTAAGGCTCCCAGCTGAGCACTGCGTACCTTGTCAGGTAAGTCAGTATGTATCGTCATCATAAGTGCGCGAACCCGTCTTGTTGAAGTGTCTTTTCTGCTTAAAGCATCAGCTATCACATTAGCTTTTCCCGGGTGATACTTAATCGCGCATTCGTAGTCGTTCAACATCTCAACCCATCGTCGTTGTCTCATATTAAGCTCCTTCTGATCAAAGATATGTTGCAAACTCTTATGATCAGTGTAAATAGTACACTTAGTTCCGTATAAGTAATGCCTCCAAATTTTCAAAGCAAAAACCACTGCTCCTAACTCCAAGTCATGAGTAGTGTAATTCTTTTCGTGTGGTCGTAGTTGCCTTGAAGCATAAGCAATCACTTTATCACGTTGCATCAACACACGTCCCAAACCCTGTGCAGATGCATCACAATACACCACAAAGTCTTCCGTCCCTTCTGGTAAGGACAGAATCGGTGCACTGCAGAGTTTCTGTTTCAATAACTGGAATGCAGCTTCCTATTTATCCGTCCAGTTATACTTCGTTCCCTTATGCGTAAGAGCTGTAAGTGGTTGAGCGATCTTTGAGAAACCCTCAATGACTCGTCGATAGTAACCCGCCAAACCAAGGAATTGTCGTACCTCGGTAGGGGTCTTTGGTGCTTCCCAATTCTTAATCGCTTCAATCTTTGCTGGATCAACATGTATACCCTTTTCATTGACTATATGACCCAGGAATTGAACTTCTCGCATCCAGAAGTCACATTTCAAGAACTTAGCGTACAGTTTCTCTTGTTTCAGTAATTCTAACAACAATCGAAGATGTTCAGCATGCTCCTCCTCGGTCTGAGAATAGATGAGAATGTCATCAATGAAAACAATGACAAATTTATAGAGATAAGGTTTACAAACACGATTCATGAGATCCATGAATACAGTTGGAGCGTTTGTCAACCCAAATGGCATGACCAAGAACTCATAATAGCCATAGCGCGTTCGGAATGCTGTCTTTGGAATATCTTCTTCTTGAACTCTGAGTTGATGATAACCCGATCTGAGATCAATCTTCGAGTAGTAACTCGAACCTTGCAACTGATCGAACAGATCGTCAATTCTAGGTAACGGATACCGGTTTTTGATAGTAACCTTGTTAAGTTCCCGGTAATCGATGCACATACGGAAAGTCCCATCCTTCTTTTTAACAAATAAGAAAGGAGCTCCCCACGGTGAAAAACTAGGTCGTATAAAGCCCTTATCCAACAACTCTTGCAGTTGTGTAGATAACTCTTGCATCTCTGATGGTGCAAGTCGATAAGGCGCCCTTGCTATCGGTGCTGCATTGGTGTAAGGTCGATTCGGAATTCCACCTGTCTGATAGGCGGTAATCCCGACAAGTCTTCTGGAAATACTTCCGGAAATTCACAAACTACTGGTATGTCTTCAATCTTCTTCTCAGTTACTGGCTTTTCAGTTATAAGTGCTATAACTGCCGTATGACCCTTACGCAGACATTTGTGTGCTTTCATACAAGATATGAGACGCAGTGGCGTACTGCTCTTCTCACCTTGTACATACAATGTCTCTCCATGCGGAAGAGGTATACGAACGATCTTTTCATGGCATACTATTTCAGCCTGGTGTTTGGATAACCAGTCCATGCCAGTGACTACATCAAAGCTGCCTAAAGTGATAGGCATAAGGTCAATTTCTAATGTTTGATCCATCAAATCAAGGATACATCCCTTAAGGATTTATTCAACTACAATTAACTTACCATCAGCTAATTCTACAGTGTATGGATTTTCTAAGGCAGTGGGACTAACATTTAGCAACTTAGCCAGTGAAGTAGATACAAAACTCTGGTCGGCACCAGTGTCAAATAACATAGAGGCATAGTGATTATTTAAGAGGAACGTACCCGTGACAATGTTGGGATCCTCCCGTGCCTGACGCCCTCCAATCACAAACGCCTTGCCCCTAGCACCATTGTTGTTGTTGTTGTTGTTATTGGTGCCACTACCATTGCCGTTGACGTTGCCATTTGCATCGTTTGTTCCGCCTTTCTTGAGTTGTGGGCAATCCTTCTTGAAGTGCCCCAGCTTACCACACTCAAAGCAGCCCTTCTGTGCATTGTTCTGGTTGTTATTCTGGTTGTTGGAACTGTTTTGCAGCTCTCCACGGCAATCCTTAGCAGCATGCCCTGTTTTACCACACCTTTGACACCTAAACTTATCACACTGATTTCTAGCATGATAAAATCCACACTTATTGCACTTTGGGTGTTTACCAATATACCCCCCCTGATGATGATGACTGCTGACCACTATTCGAGTTGTGATATGACTTATTTGAATCTTGCTTCCGGTTCTGCTGAAACGATTGTTGGTTGAAATTCTTAGAGTTGTTACCTTCCCACTTCCTCTTGTGGTCTCCCACCTTAGTAGCTGATGTCCGTTTAGGCAGAGTTCCCTGTAGCACTACCTGGTCAGTCAATTGGTGCGCCAGTCGAACAGCTTGTTGTATTGTGGTGGGATTTGCAGAAGTAACCAAACCCTGGATCTGAGGCACCAATCCCCCGATGTACCTCTCTATCCACTTGCTTGCGGGAGTAGCCATGTGAGGTAGAAGTCTGGCCAGTTCATGTGATCGAGTCGTGTATTCCTCGATGTTTGACCCCTCCATCTTGAGATGCCAATACTCCTCCTCCAGTTTTTGCATCTCACTGCGAGGACAGTACTCCTCCTGCAGTAAAGTCTTGAATCCATTCCAAGTTAAGGCATTGGCCTCACCCAATCCCAGAGTTTGAACATTCGAGTTTCACCAAGTCAATGCTGGACCCTCCAATGTTCCAGTAGCATACTTTACCTTATTCTCCTCAGGACAGTTACACATTTCAAAAACTAACTCCGCTTTCTCAATCCATCAAAGGAGTCCAATGCCCCCCTCCGATCCTTTGAAGTTATGTGGTTTACAGTCCAAGAACATCTTGAACGTGCACACCTGTGGATTCACCAATCCCCGTGCTGGACCCTGTGGCCCTGTAGTGTGTGTCTGAACGTAGTTCGCGATTGCCTCCGCGACCCTGTTATTGATCAGCTCATTGAGCTCAGCAACTGTCATTTGTACGTTCTCTCCGGCCATTATCTTCCTAGTTAAAAGAAACATTAAAGTGTTATCAAAGTCCAATGTGACATGTGTAAACAATACAACAAACAACAACCATGTAATGTAGAAATCAACACAACTGTTGTCAGTAAATAATAGCTTTCAATAGATAATAATCTGATTTGAGTACAATACTTTCAAAATCAAAACATAAATTTTCCAAACATCTAGTGTAGGGACACAACCCGCCCCTAATAAGTCTAACTAACTCAGTCCTCTGGGTCATCGATAGTGGATTCAGGATCAGAATCAACAGCTGGTGCTGGTTCCTTCCCTTCCTCCTCTTCATCCTCTTCATCCTCTTCTTCATTCTCCGAGACCACCAAATCCTCCAAGGCTACAAGTCTGCCTTCCAGAATCTCAGCTCGGTTCTCAGAAGCTTGAAGACGACCAGTCAAATGGATGATCTCATCTCGCATCTCATTAACCAGGTGGGCAAGGTTATCTTGTCTTTCATTCACATCCCAGAGTTTCCGAACATTGTACTCAATCCTATCATTTGCCCAGTACAAGTCCTCACGTAGTTTGGCAATCTCCTCAGAATCAGTCCGTTGCCTCTTAGGCTCAGGAACATCCAATGCAGGTGGTGGATGAGTAGAAGGTCCCTCAGCAGGAATCTCCTGAGTACCCTCAGCTGGCTCCTCCTCCGGATCCTCATCCGGATCCTCCTCAGGATCTGAATCATCTCTCTCAGATGGTGGAGGAGATGGGATAGGTGGTGCGGGTGATGATGGTGGTACTGGAACTACCGACTCCTCATCCTCCGAATCATCAATGTATATGTATGGTGCTGATGATGAAGATGCCATGCATGTTACATAATATCATATGTAAGTGCAGTGTCATAGAATGTGTAAACAAGTCTATCACATATTGTCATATGTAATTTCTAAGTGATATGTGTAAGTATGCGTGTCTAATGTCTAACAGTTATAGTCTAAGTCTACAAATGCAAACCTTGTTCGCTATAACCAATGTCTCTGATACCAATCTGTCACACCGCCAATTTTCAACTAACGGAATCATACCATTTGGGAACGTGACAAACCAGGATCTCAGATCATTAGACATAACGAAGACCTCTATATGATTTTCAAAACATACTTTGGTCTAAAATTGTAACATCAAAGTTTTCAAAGTTTGCGGAAGCGTTTTAAAACAATAACAAGCATAACAGTTGTAAAATGTAAATTACAAAACAAATTCCCAAATGTTCAAATCTAAATAATAGAAATGTCAAATATGCATGCGACTCGATCTCCTAGTCCATGCTTGCTTTCTTGTGTACCTTAACGTCCTGAGAAAACATGTAAATCAAGTCAACACAAAGGTTGGTGCATAACACAGGTTTAAGCATTCAAAATGTTTAAAACCACAGTTTGAATATAAAGTTTACAGATAACATAATCACACATGCATAGTCATGATAGCTAGTCATATATACTATTTACATAAGTGGTCGACACCGAAGCTGACTGTTGCATGCTATCGCATGTTTTGCCTTGCCACTATTGTCTAGCACAAACAATAGAAATGTGAATTGGCTAGTCAAACACCTGCGTAGATCCCATCTACCAAGTGAGGTTTGTCAATCCTAATAGATCTATTTCCAACTACCACGGTTTGCACTACGGCAAACTAAACGGTTCGAAATGTAAGGACTTGTAATGCTATGTTTGCACTTAATGTAAACAGCTAACTCATGCAAGTGATATGTATCTAAAAGTGTTTGTTGCACATTTTTTCTCCCCCAAAACAGTTAAAATGAGAAAGGGGTCGTGTACGCACCTTTGATAGTGAACAGAATGATCAAACACTCGTGAATTCGCGTAAATAATCCTCTACGAAGAATCTGTGTTTAAATAATAACTTTGCGTTATTCGGAATGTCATTTAATGTGAAATCACATACGTGTCAATACACGTATGTTAGAATGTTAGAGAAAAGTGTGTTTGTACGTAAGTGTGCCTTTGAAATCGTTTAATTAAATCAAATAAACATATATTTGATTATAATAACATGTTCGCATTTATACACGATTATATTTTTTGGTTAATAATATAAGTTTTATTATTTTAGATTGTTCGTATTCGCGACACGGTTCCAACGCAACTTGAACGGGTCGAAACGGAGTTAGAACGAGTGAATTACGGCTAAAAAAACCAAAATGGTTTTTAAACTCAAAACCCAACAGAGGCAGGGTTCGAACCCTGGACCTCTTGAATCAGTAACGCAAGCCCAAACCAACTGGTATGCTTCAGCATTCGTTAATAGCTTTGATTTCAATTAGTTTTAATAACAACCACCCAGGTTCCCCTTGGTTTACCCATAGCCGCAGCCATCAAACACCAATTCGGTCTACAATTCGAACTCGATCGAACCCAAATCCTTGGGGGTTTCGATCCTATCATCCAACCGACCCTGTAGATGTGTTTAATTTGAATTTTTATTTAGATTCAGTGAGTAAATCGATCCCATCCGAGCTCGAACTCAAGTTCATTAACCACCAAATCAAAATCGTTAAATTCGTAATTGTGAGTCCACCAATCCATATGGTTTTCATTTAATAGTAAATTTCGAAACCATCTGTAGTGATTGATTTGATTAACGAGTTCAATTAGTTCGAAACCCTCAACTCGTTTACAATCAAGAACCCTAAAATCAAGCTTATCAAATTCGTGATTGCTATGTAAAATCAGTATGATGTTTTCTTCTATTAATGCATTTCGAAACTTTCTGTATAGGTTTCTTCGATTATCAATAGCATTTAGGTCGAATCCCCCAAATCGTTTTTCTACAAGAACCCTAGAACTTGATCATCTACAATTCACTATAATTTCATGAAATTGATATATAGATTTTATTAGTCGGAGCTTTCTGAGACCTTTAAAACCATTTAATTTGGTTTTTACATCTATTTGAATGAAATCCCCCAATTCGTTACATATGATGAGCCCTAGAAACTCAAATCACAAAATTCGTTTTTGTTGTAAGAACTTAGCATAGGGATTTCATTTAGTAGCTTATCACGAAACTACTTGTGTCTTTTAATTCGATTTATAATCACGTTTAAGCAGAAACCCCCAAAACAATATTCGTGATGAACCCTAAGATTCAATCTTGTATCATTTGATATTACAACTTCGAATTAACCTGGGGATTTGCTTAATCGGTAGTTTTAGAAAGTGTAGGAACGATTTTGCACCTGATTTGATGGCCGATTGATGAAAATCAACTTTGGGCTTGGATGCGGCTACTCTACGATCGGGTTCTTCTGTCCACGACTTAGAAGATCAAATTGATGAATGTTACAGGCTCTAACTGTGCCGATTTAGGTTTCTGGAACTTCAATTTGATGAATTTAGATCGTATTATATCAATTCGATATGGAAGGGTTACGGTCTCGACATTATTAACGATTTAATCCACTTAATTCGACAATTATGGGTTAATTAACTCCTGATAACCGATTATCATCATCATTGTAAGTTAATTGAAGCTTTAATTCGATTAATTACTGGAATTTAATGCTAATTCGAATTTTATTTTGATTTTCAACCGAATTTTGACTTTTAAAAGCCAAAATTGTGTGTTTCTTCTAATTACATGATTTTGTTCGATTTCATACAATTCCCGTTAATTTTCGGCTAACGGGGTTAGTCTAAAATGCCGGATTGTCACATCATCCCCTTGTTGAAGTAATTTTCGTCCCGAAAATTGTTAGGTGTTAGAAGTAGTTAGGAAACTACTTGCGAATTCAGATTGTGCGTGTTAGTGTGATGTCTGATCATTTTGTGCGCTTGTGTGTACTCACACACAAAATCCAATGTTTGCAACATCACACCTAAGTGTGATCTTTCAATGTAACTGTTTGCGTGTACACTAGTTAGTTCACCTAACTGTGACTGTTTGTGTTTGATCATAGTGTGCTATGTAACTTTGCACCTAGTGAGTGTTTGCAACTGTTTGTACTATGTAACCTCGCACATAGCAAAATTGTGTGTTTCTTTTAATTACATGTTTAATCCTTTTGTTTTATGTGTTTATACACTTGTTTCGATTAATCCCAATCCTTATGGTTTGATTTTGTTCGATTTCATACAATTCCGGTTAATTTTCGGTTAACGGGGTTAGTCTAAAATGCCGGATTGTCACACAAATGCATTAATAGTCTAAACATAGTTTCTCGTAATGTGTACCTGAGTTACTGTACATGTTTACTGTTGCGATCACTGTTCCGGCACGCGTCCGACACTGATGTTACAGTCTCCCATTGTTAGAGAAATTTCGTCCCGATATTTAAGACACGTTATTCGGTATGGCTTCCTCTGTAAAGAGTTGGGGGTACTTGTTTTTCATGTGATCTCCACGTTCCCAAGTAAACTCGGGTCCGCGCCTTGAGTTCCAACAAACTTTCACTATAGGAATATGGCTTCGCCTCAGTTTCTTGACTTTGCGATCCATGATTTCTAACGGTTCTTCAACAAAACGTAAGTTTTCATCCAATTGAATTTCTTCAACCGGTATGATAAGAGTTTCATCAGCTAAGCATTTCTTCAAGTTTGAGACGTGAAACACGTCATGTTCACCACTAAGTTCATCTGGTAAGCTCAATCTGTACGCTACAGGACCGATACGTTCAATGATCTCGAATGGTCCGACGTATCGTGGTGTTAGTTTGCCTTTCTTCGCAAAACGGACTACGCCTTTCCAAGGAGAGACCTTAAGCATAACATGATCTCCCACTTGAAATTACAATGGCTTACGCCGTTTATCGGCATAGCTCTTTTGCCTGCTTCGTGTTGCTTGTAATCTTTGTTGTTTTTGAGCAATCTTGTCTGTGGTTTCTTGAATAAGTTCTGGCCCAGTGATACGATTATCTCCTACTTCTGACCAACAGATCGGTGACCGACATTTTCGACCATAAAGGGCCTCGAATGGGGCACAATCAATGCTGCTGTGGTAACTGTTGTTGTAGGAGAACTCGATTAGTGGCAAATGAGAATCCCAATTACCACCAAAGTCTAGAACACAAGTTCTCAACATGTCCTCCAGGGTCTGAATAGTACGTTCGCTTTGACCATCCGTTTGTGGATGATAAGCTGTACTCAAGTTTAATTGCGTCCCCAAAGATTTCTGCAATGATTGCCAGAACCTTGATGTGAATCTGCTATCACGATCTGAAATGATAGACAGTGGCACACCATGGCGTACCACTATCTCGTTGATGTAAAGCTTCGCTAGTTTATCCATGGAATAAGTTTCTCGCATCGGCAAGAAATGAGCAGACTTGGTTAATCGATCAATGATAACCCAAATAGTGTCATGTCCACTGCAAGTGCGGGGTAGCTTGGTGACAAAGTCCATAGCTATCTGTTCCCACTTCCAAAGTGGAATCTCAGGCTGTTCCAGTAAACCTGATGGTCTCTGGTGTTCCGCCTTCACTTTAGCACACGTAAGGCATCGACCAACATATTCAGCTATATCTTTCTTCATACCCGGCCACCAATAAAATGCACGTAAGTCTTGGTACATTTTATCGGCACCGGGATGCACAGAGTACCTGGTCTTGTGTGCTTCATCAAAAATAAGTTTTCTCAACTCATCTACTGCAGGAATCCAAATACGACCCTTGAAGTAAACAAGTCCATCAGGTTTTGTTTCCAAATGTTTCTCCATTCCACAATCTAAGTCTTTCTTCAAGTTTCCTCGTTCAATCGCTTCTTGTTGTGCTTGCATAATGTGATTGTGTAAGCTTGTCTGCACAGTCATTCCCATTGCTCTGACGCGCAAGGGTTTGACTCGTTCCTTCCGGCTCAAGGCATCAGCAACAACATTTGCCTTGCCCGGATGGTACTTGATTACGCAGTCGTAATCGTTCAGAAGCTCAACCCAACGTCACTGTCGCATGTTGAGTTCCTTCTGATCAAATATGTGTTGCAGACTTTTGTGGTCTGTAAATATGGTACTTGGTTCCATATAAGTAATGCCTCCAGATCGTTAGTGCAAACACCACTGCTCCCAGTTCCAAATCATGAGTTGTGTAATTCTTCTCATGAATCTTTAATTGTCTCGAAGCGTAAGCAATGACTTTGTCCCGCTGCATAAGTACACAGCCTAGTCCCTGATGGGATGCATCACAATACACAACAAAGTCATCGCAACCATCTGGGAGTGATAAGATCGGAGCATCACATAACTTTTGCTTCAATGTCTGAAAGGCTTCTTCTTGCTTTTGATCCCAAACAAACGGCTCGCTCTTCTGTGTCAACTTGGTGAGTGGCAGAGCTATCTTAGAAAAGTTTGAAATAAACCTTCTGTAATAGCCTGCTAAGCCTAGAAAAGAACGTATCTCCGTAGGTGTCTTCGGAGTGTCCCAATCTTTTATTGCCTCGATCTTGGCAGGATCAATGTGAATTCCCTCACTGTTAACAACGTGGCCTAGAAATTGAACCTCTTTTAACCAAAACTTACACTTAGAGAATTTGGCATAGAGTTTCTCTTCCTTTAACAGTTCCAAGATTGTTCTCAGATGTTGCTCATGTTCTGCTTTGCTTTTTGATTAGATCAAGATGTCATCGATGAAAACAATAACAAATTGATCCAAGTATGGCTTACACACACGGTTCATGAGATCCATAAAAACCGCAGGTGCATTCGTCAAACCAAAAGGCATCACCATGAACTCATAATGCCCGTATCTGGTACGAAACGCTGTCTTTGGTATATGTTCATCTTGTACTCTGAGCTGATGGTATCCGGAACGCAGGTCGATCTTCGAAAAGTATTGAGCTCCTTGTAGTTGATCAAACAAATCATCAATCCTCGGTAATGGATACCGATTCTTGATGGTTAGTTTGTTTAGCTCCCTGTAATCTATGCACATACGAAAAGATCCATCCTTCTTTTTCACGAACAGAACCAGAGCTCCCCAAGGTGAGTAGCTCGGTCGGATGAAACCTTTATCAAGTAGCTCTTGTAGTTGGTTAGATAATTCCTACATCTCCGAAGGTGCTAACCTGTAAGGAGATTTAGCAACAGGTGTTGCTCCAGGAACCAGATCGATACGAAACTCTACCGGTCGCACAGGAGGCAAACCAGGTAGATCTTCAGGAAACACTTCAGGATATTCCCTCACTATCGGTACGTCTTGTATTGTTTTCATGTCTCTCTCTTTCTCCACCACGTGAGCCAAGAATGCTATGCACTTCTTTTGCAGACACTTGCGCGCTTTTATGCATGATATGATCTTTACGTTTCGCTTTCCTTGATCCCCACGAACTTCCAATACACGATCATCCGTTACTGGAATCCGAAGTAGTTTCTCGGAACAGATGACTTCAACTCGATTGAGTGAGAGCCAATCCATCCCCACAATGATATCGAAATTACCCAACTCCATCGGCAACAAGTCGATGGCAAATGTGTGATCTACGAGTGTAAGTGGGCAGTTCCTATGTATAGTGCTAACTGTAACTTGTTTCCCATTCGCTACTTCGATAATGTAAGGGGAGTCTAAAGTTTCCTCAGTAAGACTAAGTTGTTGTGCAAAATCAGCTGAAATAAAACTCTGGTCTGCACCAGTATCAAATAGTATAGATGCATAAGAGTCATGTAAAAGAAATGTACCAGTGACCACGTTAGGGTCTTGGCTTGCTGCATTGGCTCCAATAACAAAGGCTCGTCCGCGAGGTGCCTGTGCTCCAGGTTGCACTTTCTTTGGGCAGTTGCGGGAGAAATGACCCATTTCCCCGCAGTTGTAGCATCCTCTGTTGTTGTTGTTGACCGGGTTCTGTGGTGGTGGTGGTGGAGGTAGTGCTCTTGTTGCAGTGTTGGTAGCTTGATTCACCGTAAAACGGCATTTGTTCACCCAGTGGCCAAGCCAGCCACAATTCGTGCACTTCCTGCATTGAGCACCAGCAGGATGATGATACTTGCAGCTTGTGCACTGGGGATATTCTCCCCCATAACCCCTTGTAGTAGGATTGACAGGTGCTATAGATGCCTGTCTCAGAGGGGTAACGGCCGCATAGTTCTTTACGACCTTTTGCTTCTTTTTCTGGTGGTTCTCGGATTTCTTTGATGTTGTTTCCTTGGCTTTTCCAGCTTCATCTATTAAAACTCCAGACTTAACCAATACCTTGGTAAGCTTAGCAGAGAGGGAAATGGCTGACTCCAAAGTAGCAAGATATGAAGCTAGTACAACGCTTTGTATACATGAAGGTAATCCTGCCACATAGCGATCAATTAGTTTCTCCAAAGTTGGTACCATTTCTGGCACCAGGGCTACCAGTTCATGATAGCGATTGGTAAAAGTCATGTGGTCAGCTCCCTTCATCTCATGATTTGAGAGCTCAATCTCCAATTGTTGCAGTTCATGTTTCGGGCAAAACTCATTCCTCAAAAGAAGCTTAAATTCTGCCCAAGGCATCGCCATTGCCTCATCTCTTCCCTTTGCTCTGATCTGTGCGTTCCACCATGTTAGAGCTCGCTTGCTGAATGAACCAGCTGCATAGCGAACCTTATGGTGTTCTGGACAGCTGCTAATGTCCAGAGTGTTCTCCATTTTCTCTAGCCATTGGATTAATCCAACAGCTCCTTCAACTCCAGTGAAACTAGGAGGTTTGCATCCTACAAAGGATTTGTAGGAGCAATCAGACGTATGACCAGTATTTCCACTAGCCTCTCCGGTGGTATGGGCAGAGGTGTTGCCATGCCCCTGAATCCGATTTATCATCTCTGGGATGACCTCTTTCATCTCTGAGCAGTGCTTGAACCCGGTGGTGGAGAGTGTGGAGGAGGTGGCGGTGGCGGTGGTGAATCCGGTGGTGTAGGAGTCGAACAGTGAGGTGCAGAAACTTGTGGAGTAGGTTGTTTTCTCGGCGGCATTCTGATCATAACCAAAAGAATTTGGTTAGTACAATGATCGAATGCAGAAAACATAATGCAAACTTAAGTCTTAAGTTTTCTACATGAGGGTCCCTAAGTTATCGTCTAGGCCAAACCGTTTAAGTAAATGACCTATTATTCTCTATAACCTTGAGCTCTGATACCAATCTGTCACACCCCGAGCCGGCGGGGTTGGATCGGAGTCCCCGCCGGGCGGAAGGTTCCCGGGGCGTGATATCGCGGGTGATAATCATGATGATCAGATTGTCTACATAGCATCAACGTTTAAGAATAATTAAAGCACAATCAAATGATATATAGGATTACAAAGTTAAATTACATATAGCAATGTTCTGCAATTTAACTAAGTAAACCTAACCCAAAAGAATAATGTTTATATCTTGTATATGTACAAGATATCAAAAGTAGTATGTATCATCAACAAAAGATGTGCTTCCCAAAAGTCTACTAGGTCCTCTATCTGGGCAGCCTAGTATGCAAATCCAAGAGTTTAAGTTTAGACCTGTTCTTCACATGAGAAAGCATGTAAAAGGATCAAGTCAACACGACGGTTGGAGATGTAACAACTGTGCCGGAAGCGTCGCCGGAACAGCGAATGGAACAGTAACGGCACAGTAACGCAGGTACAAACTATGCAAACTACTGTTGTACTGTCAACTACGTAATGCTAAACAGTAAACTATTATGCTATTGTTTCTGAAATCTGATTAAACTTTACAGTTTAACAGTCAGAAACGCATCAGACAACAGTGAACAGTGAAACTAATACTTATTGATGTGATATGATGTGTAAACGTATGCGAGGTTCAACAAAACGAAACGATAACGGTTGTTGTTACGGAATGCTAAACCGATGAGTTATTCGTATAGGTGACGATCTGTACGAATGATTCTGATAGTTTAATGTTTTGAAATAATAACTGAAAAGTAGAAAACAAAAGTCGGAAAGCAAAACCATCTTCGTGTTCGTTCGAATGACGATTCGAACGAATACGCGCGATGGTGACGCGTTCTGACGAAACGAAAACGAAAACGATAAAAGACATGAACGATCATAAATTCAAAGAAATAAGATATTTCTTATTTTACAATTTTGAAACTCATCATAAAACCAATTAAATAAAATCGCAAACAAATAAATTAAACGCGTAAAAATACCAAATTCGTTAAATAAATTGTTAAAACGATACTTAAATTAATTTTGAGTCAAATAAATAAATACCGCGATATTTTAGAATATAATTATAATTTAAAAGTTATAAAATAATTCTTTTATATTAATTACGAAGAACGCGCGCGTAAATTCCGGAAACATAACGAAAACGCGAACCGAGCCACGAAAACGAACCCGAACTCACCCGAGGTATAAATACCTTGAATGAGATCATCTTTCTCACTTTCTCATCTTCCTCCTCTCTCTTAAACCTAAAACCCGGTTTTGAGAAAACCCTCCCATCTACAACCTTCAAACCACCATATCTTGAGCAATACTCCATGAAATCGAGCCATTCTTGAACCCACGTGTAGCCCTCGACATCTTCTACACGAAAGTACAACCGATCTAGAGTCAAAAACAACTAAAACGAGGTAATCTGTGGTTGAAATGGGCGATTTTTAGGGTTTTCTACTCCTCTAGTTCACACATGGTTCAAATCGGTTTTAAGACTTATTCTTCGACCCTTTTTCACTCGACAGACACCCCCTAGTCCATGGCCATCGAAGAACCATCTTGCCACCCTTGATCAACCACTGGTTCGACCCTTAGACGCACCCAGCCTCAGGCCGAATGGCTCTAGTCGAATGAGCTGAGTCAACCAGTTGGCCGAATGGCCTCATACGCCAGCCACCACCCTCCTTCGCCACTACCATTCGACCACCAACCTATTCGCCAGTCGCCACCCTTATTCGCCACTCAGCCCATTCATTCGGCAGTAACCACAATCGGCAACCTTCATTCGTGGGTTCATTCATTCGACAAGCCTCTCTCTCATTCGCTTCTACTGTCATTCGGTAACTAACCAGGCCCCATGCAATCCTACATCCGGCAAACAGCTTCTAGCCATCGAGCACCACCTTGTTCTGATTTTACTCAGCCGTCTCCCCATTTTCATTCAACAACTACTGGCTAATGTTAACCAGCCATTTTGGTTCAGGCCCAACATTTGTTAGTCGGCCCATATGCCACATGCAAGCCCAATGCACAATTAGGTTCATAATAGTCCTTCGATTTAATCAGGACAGTTGATTTGGGCTCATCAAACTGCTTTAGCCCAAGGCCAACCCAGCAGTGTTTACTCGGCCCAACCACCCAGTAGGTTGTTTGGCCCAATCATCGATTCAAGATTTTCTGCTTCGACCCACTCCCCTACGGCCCAACATAGTTGGCCCAGGCCTTTTGTTTAGCCTAACATTTTTGTCAGGCCCCAACATATTCCATTTGGCCACAATCAGTTCCTAAACCTTATTGCCTAATAAACTACTAGGCCCAATAAACTAAGTGACCTAAACATAGTTAAAGAGGCTTAACAGAAACACCCTTGGCCCAACTATCTATGATGGGCCCATAACCTCTTTGTTCAGCCCCTAGCTCACAATGTCAGGCCCAATGTTTCTACACTGACACACTAACCTCTGGAAGACCCAACAGCAAGTGGTTGGCCTAAGGCCACTGTTTTTGGGCCCCAAAGCCACGATTTTGGTCCACAACTCCGAATTTTGGGCCCACGTCTGTTTCAGCCCAAGTAAGCGAGGCCCAGCTTGGCCCATGAATTGTTTTGGTGAAGGCCTGAGACAAAACCTACGGGGCCTAGCAAATTCAGCCCGAGGCTCAACTATATTGCACCAAAGGCCCACTTTAAGGCACTTGTTCTAACCTTGGGGCCACTATGCAAATAACATGGGCCATATCTTATTTCTGGCCCAATTTTGACTCCTACAGTCTAGTATAACCTCAGGCTCAAGTCATTCTTGCCTTGGGCCTACTTTTGGCCCAACAAGGCCTTTCTGGCCCAATAGAGGCCCACGGGGCTACTGATCTCTAGGTTTTGCAACATTGACCGGGCCCTTACACTTTCACATCCTTATATCATTGGCCCACACCCTTAAATAGGCCTAGAAACCCTCAATTGTCCAAGATCATCTCAAGGCCCAACTTATTACACGAAAGCCCAAACAAGTAACTTGATCACATTACTCGGCCCACTTTCTAGCTTAGGCCCACAGGGGTTTAATAAGTATTATAAGACCAACACGGTGAAATTTGAAGATAAGTACTAAGTCTTTTATCAAAAACAAATGTATTATAACAAATGAGTCAAGATAAACTTAAAACTAACAACAAAGTGGAATAGTCTAAGGTGAAAAGGGGCCGAGTAGAGACCGAGGCTTTCGAGGTGTTAGCCAAAGTCATGGCTAACACTTCCACACACGCAAATCAATTATGAACTTATACTTGCGAATCTAAACAACGTGAAATCAATACAGGATTGTGAAAACAATATCAACTACAACAAAGAGCGCGTGTATTCTTGTTTGAGACTAAGTCAACTACCACTACTACAAGGTGAGTTCATTGTCCCTTTTCAAACTATTTTGGTTTTTAACTCGGGACTGAGAAGCATGTTATACATTTTAAAACAAATGTTTTAAATTTAACAAAATGATTTTATACTATTGATTATGCCAAGTGCTAAAGGCATAAGACTCTATTTAAACTCAATGCTATTTGATTATGCCAAGTGCTAAAGGCATAAGACTCTATTTAAACTCAATGCTATTTGATTATGCCAAGTGCTAAAGGCATAAGACTCTATTTAAACTCAATGCTATTTGATTATGCCAAGTGCTAAAGGCATAAGACTCTATTTAAACTCAATGCTATTTGATTATGCCAAGTGCTAAAGGCATAAGACTCTATTTAAACTAAATGCTATTCGATTATGCCAAGTGCTAAAGGCATAAGACTCTTTTTAAACTAAATGCTATTTGATTATGCCAAGTGCTAAAGGCATAAGACTCTATTCAAACTCAATGCTATTTGATTATGCCAAGTGCTAAAGGCATAAGCTACTTGATAATACTAAAGCTAAGTGATAATACCAAGTGCTAAAGGTATTTACTATTTGATGATGCTATTGTGGATGCTAATTCTATGAAATCATGTTCAAGCTTATACTATGAGTTATGCTAATACTAAGGTTACGGGTTAAACTAAATGCTAATACTACGGGTTAATGCTATGGGTTTTAAATGCTAAAGACTAATGTAAACTCTAAATGCTAAGTGTACTATAAGGCTATGGGGATACTAAATGCATACATACATACATATACATTGGATACTTGAATCTATGGATACTATAAACTCTTGAATGCTATGTGATTGCCATGCTCAAACAACGGTTTGGCCTCTCAGTGCTTGCCTTACCGGTTGTAAAGCTAGTTCTTGTGCACAAGTTACGTAAATGCTGGACTCTTTGTATGCTAAAACTATAGGCTATGGAAGAACAATAGTTGGTCTCTCAGTGCTTGCCTTCAGGTGTTCTTCCTAGCCGGGACTTGAAGAACAATAGTTGGTCTCTCAGTGCTTGCCTTCATGTGTTCTTCACAGTCTTATCGAGGAAATTGACTGATGGCCTCTCAGTGCTTGCCATGCAGTGTTTCCCATAAACTATTTACTCAGGTGATCAGTGACTAGGACGGTATTGGTGAATCTTAGATGACTTTGTGTCATCATGAGTAGCCCTTATCTCCCCCTAAGTTACACGTAAATCCTGGGGCTGGTATGGACTGATACTGAATTCCTTCGGGCATTCAGTTGTCTATTCCGGTAACATTCAAACAAACTCACGGATACTATTGATGTATGGGGTAAACTTACAAACAGAAGTGCTTAAACTATGACAGAGAAACTATACGGATGGGTAGGTAAAAGGCTTAATTATTATTAATAACAGTGTCATATGCATATTAGTATGTGGTGGGATAGCGTCTGGGCTTGACCCTTTCAGGATTCCCTATATATAAGCATACCGATTTGGATATTACATGTGGAGTTAATGAGGTTAAGGTTTTACCTAAAGGAGTTTTGCTAAAACTATTTAAACTTACAAATCACGTGAACTCACCAACCATTGTGTTGACTTTGTTTTCTTACATGCTTTCTCAGGTGATGCACAGGTTTAAACATATGCTTTTGGATTGCATGCTAGGCGGCCTAAATAGAGGACCTAGTGATTTTGGGAAGCACATATTTTGTTAATCACGCGAATCATTTTTGGATGTCTTGTACAGTTTACAAGATAGAATACACTGATTCTTTTGTTAGGTTTACCAAGTTAAATTATCAAACATTGACAGTGTAATTTAACTTTGTAATCCTATTCATATGCTTTATTGTGCTTTAGTGATTCTTAACATTGATGCTATGTAACAATCTGATCAACCCGATTATCACACCCGATATCGCGCCCCGGGAACCTTCCGCCCGACGGGGACTCCGATCCAACCCCGCCGGCCCGGGGTGTGACAGATTGGTATCAGAGCTCAAGGTTATAGAGAATAATAGGTCATTTACTTAAACGGTTTGACCTAGACTATAACTTAGGGACCCTTCATGTAGAGAACATAGGAATTAGGGATATGCTTGCATTATGTCTTCTGCATTCGATCATTGCACTAACTGATGTCCTATTGGTTACGATTAGAATGTCACCAAGAAGACAACCGTCACCATCTCTACCTTCACAGGAGATGGGTCCAACAGTCGATGCACTCGCAACTTTGATTACTGAAGAGTTGATGTCGGTTCTTCCTGGAATCATCAACCGGATCAGGAACAGTGAGGAGTTTACTCAGAGCTTCCCACTACCTTCTGAAAAGAAGAAGGAACCAGAGGCAGGAGAAACCAGCAACAAACCTAAACGTCGTGCTGCAAAAAGACGAAAGAGGACTGTGAACTACACTGACGCTACACCCATTAGGCAAATCCTGCCTTTTTCGACCACAAGAGTGAGTGTGCAATACGAGGGAAAAACCCCTCACTGCCCAGTTTGTCATAATTATCATCGAGCTGAACTCCCATGTGTGCAATGCACACGCTGTGGGAAGACGGGACACTGGGTGCAACAATGTAGGTCGTCTGTAGCCTACAATCCCCCTCAATATGTGGGTAAGCACCCTGAATGTGACGAATGTGGATACCACCATAGTAAAGAGAAACTTTGCAAACACTGCCTGAACTGTGGGAAATACGGACACTGGATCCAACAGTGTCGGTTTATTTCCACCAGGAAACAAGAACAAAGAGCAAGTACCTCTACTCCCTCTCAACATAACCACAACTGCTACACGTGCGGAATGCTTGGACATTTCGCGAGGGACTGCCCTAGGAGGATGCCTCCAGTTGACCCAGTAATCACAGAGGAATTACTTGCCTTACCAGCTCCTGGAGATCACACGGAGTCCGATGACTCCATAGGTATGCAAACTTCATTAAGTTACAATGAATTAATTAATGATGTATAAACCAGAAATGCATGAACTGTTGTGATTTTTGAAACAATGAATCTCAGGTAACTGTAAACAAACTCGGTGCCGATAAGATAATCGGAATAATAACCTAAGAAATTCTTAGGTCAAATAAGCATTAAACGACTAAGTAAAAGATAGGGAAATTCCTGATTATAGTTTAACTACTGTAACCAGAAGGTGGACTTTATCTATTTAGAACACTAAAAGCTGTAGGAAGTCAAAATGCTAAAAACTAGTGTGTAAGCTGTCACTTTTCATCTAGACCTTATAGCACTCGAGTTACTTAATTTGGAGAACTTCAGTTCTAGGATGTTAAGGAAAGGATCCTTGGTTAATGCACATAACACACGTAGGAAACCATATCTAACACTAAGGTTGTGTAACAATTGGTGCTCATAGCATCAGTTAGTTTGAACAATGAGGTGTTAGAGTCATACAGAGAATAAGCAGGCCATAACAATAAGACAACCATGAGCAATAAAACTAGCAAAACTCTGAGGCAATACTTGGCGACTCATACGTAAGGAAATGACACTGGTAGACGAAAACCAGATACATATGACTCATGAAGAATAAGTCAACAGAAAAGACTCATTATACGTGAGACCAGATGGTGTAAAGAACATAGAACTAAACATAATGGGACTTAGAGGATAGACCACGAAAGTCCGCAACATATATTTGATCAGAAGAAACTCAACATACGACAGCGATGTTGGGTTGAGCTTTTGATTAATTACGAATGTGTAATCAGGTACCGTCCGGGCAGGGCAAACGTTGTAACTGATGCCTTGAATTGGAACGAACGGGTCAAACTCTTGCGCGTTAGAGCAATGGGAATGACTATGCAGACAAACTTACATAACAACATTATTCAAGCACAACAAGAGTCTGTTGAACGAGGAAACTTAAGGAAGGAACTCGATTGTGGAGTGGAGAAACATTTGGAAACGAAACCCGATGGACTTATTTACTTCAAGGATCGCGTATGGATTCCTGCAGTAGATGAGTTAAGGAAGTGGATTTTTGATGAAGCGCACAAAACCAAGTACTCTGTGCATCCCGGTGCTGATAAAATGTATCAAGACTTACGTGCATTTTATTGGTGGCCTGGCATGAAGAAAGACATAGCTGAGTACGTTGGTCGATGTCTCACGTGTGCTAAAGTGAAGGCAGAACACCAGAAACCGTCAGGTTTACTGGAACAGCCCGAAATTCCACTATGGAAGTGGGAACAAATAGCTATGGACTTTGTTACCAAGCTACCCCGCACTTCCAGTGGACATGATACCATTTGGGTTATCGTTGACCGATTGACTAAGTCTGCTCATTTCTTGCCAAGGCGAGAAACGTATACGATGGACAAACTAGCGAAGCTTTACATCGACGAGATAGTGGTACGCCACGGTGTGCCATTGTCTATCATCTCAGATCGTGATAGCAGATTTACATCAAGGTTCTGGCAATCATTGCAGAAATCTCTGGGGACGCAATTGAACTTGAGTACAGCTTATCATCCACAAACGGATGGTCAAAGCGAGCGTACTATTCAGACCCTAGAAGATATGCTGAGAACTTGTGTTCTAGACTTCGGTGGTAATTGGGATTCTCACTTGCCACTAATCGAATTCTCCTACAACAACAGTTATCACAGCAGCATCGGTTGTGCCCCATTTGAGGCTCTTTATGGCCGAAAGTGTCGGTCACCGATCTGTTGGTCTGAAGTGGGAGATAATCGAATCACAGGGCCATAACTGATACAAGAAACTACAGACAAGATTGCTCAGATACAACAAAGGCTACAGGCGACACGAAGTAGACAAAAGAGCTATGCCGATAAACGACGTAAGCCGTTAGAATTCCAAGTGGGAGACCGCGTCATGTTGAAGGTTTCTCCATGGAAGGGCGTAGTTCGATTCGCAAAGAAAGGCAAACTAACACCACGATATGTGGGACCGTTCAAAATCATCGAACGTATTGGTCCTGTAGCATACCGATTAAGCTTACCGGATGAACTTAGTGGTGTACACGACGTGTTTCACGTCTCAAACTTGAAGAAATGCCTTGCTGATGAAACTCTTATCATACCGATTGAAGAAATTCAATTGGATGAACACTTACGTTTTGTTGAGGAACCATTGGAAATCATGGATCGCAAGGTTAAACAACTAAGGCGAAGTTGTATTCCTATTGTCAAAGTGCGTTGAGACTCAAGGCGCGGACCCGAGTTTACTTGGGAACGCGAAGACCACATGAGAAACAAATATCCCCAACTGTTCACAGAGGAAGCCGTACCCGATAGCAATGCTTAAATTTCGGGACGAAATTTCTCTAACAAGGGGAGACTGTAACAACTGTGCCGGAAGCGTCGCCGGAACAGCGAACGGAACAGTAACGGCACAGTAACGCAGGTACAAACTATGCAAACTACTGTTGTACTGTCAACTACGTAATGCTAAACAGTAAACTATTATGCTATTGTTTCTGAAATCTGATTAAACTTTACAGTTTAACAGTCAGAAACGCATCAGACAACAGTGAACAGTGAAACTAATACTTATTGATGTGATATGATGTGTAAACGTATGCGAGGTTCAACAAAACGAAACGATAACGGTTGTTGTTACGGAATGCTAAACCGATGAGTTATTCGTATAGGTGACGATCTGTACGAATGATTCTGATAGTTTAATGTTCTGAAATAATAACTGAAAAGTAGAAAACAAAAGTCGGAAAGCAAAACCATCTTCGTGTTCGTTCGAATGACGATTCGAACGAATACGCGCGATGGTGACGCGTTCTGACGAAACGAAAACGAAAACGATAAAAGACATGAACGATCATAAATTCAAAGAAATAAGATATTTCTTATTTTACAATTTTGAAACTCATCATAAAATCAATTAAATAAAATCGCAAACAAATAAATTAAACGCGTAAAAATACCAAATTCGTTAAATAAATTGTTAAAACGATACTTAAATTAATTTTGAGTCAAATAAATAAATACCGCGATATTTTAGAATATAATTATAATTTAAAAGTTATAAAATAATTCTTTTATATTAATTACGAAGAACGCGCGCGTAAATTCCGGAAACATAACGAAAACGCGAACCGAGCCACGAAAACGAACCCGAACTCACCCAAGGTATAAATACCTTGAATGAGATCATCTTTCTCACTTCTCATCTTCCTCCTCTCTCTTAAACCTAAAACCCGGTTTTGAGAAAACCCTCCCATCTACAACCTTCAAACCACCATATCTTGAGCAATACTCCATGAAATCGAGCCATTCTTGAACCCACGTGTAGCCCTCGACATCTTCTACACGAAAGTACAACCGATCTAGAGTCAAAAACAACTAAAACGAGGTAATCTGTGGTTGAAATGGGCGATTTTTAGGGTTTTCTACTCCTCTAGTTCACACATGGTTCAAATCGGTTTTAAGACTTATTCTTCGACCCTTTTTCACTCGACAGACACCCCCTAGTCCATGGCCATCGAAGAACCATCTTGCCACCCATGATCAACCACTGGTTCGACCCTTAGACGCACCCAGCCTCAGGCCGAATGGCTCTAGTCGAATGAGCTGAGTCAACCAGTTGGCCGAATGGCCTCATACGCCAGCCACCACCCTCCTTCGCCACTACCATTCGACCACCAACCTATTCGCCAGTCGCCACCCTTATTCGCCACTCAGCCCATTCATTCGGCAGTAACCACAATCGGCAACCTTCATTCGTGGGTACATTCATTCGACAAGCCTCTCTCTCATTCGCTTCTACTGTCATTCGGTAACTAACCAGGCCCCATGCAATCCTACATCCGGCAAACAGCTTCTAGCCATCGAGCACCACCTTGTTCTGGTTTTACTCAGCCGTCTCCCCATTTTCATTCAACAACTACTGGCTAATGTTAACCAGCCATTTTGGTTCAGGCCCAACATTTGTTAGTCGGCCCATATGCCACATGCAAGCCCAATGCACAATTAGGTTCATAATAGTCCTTCGATTTAATCAGGCCAGTTGATTTGGGCTCATCAAACTGCTTTAGCCCAAGGCCAGCCCAGCAGTGTTTACTCGGCCCAACCACCCAGTAGGTTATTTGGCCCAATCATCGATTCAAGATTTTCTGCTTCGACCCACTCCCCTACGGCCCAACATAGTTGGCCCAGGCCTTTTGTTTAGCCTAACATTTTTGTCAGGCCCCAACATATTCCATTTGGCCACAATCAGTTCCTAAACCTTATTGCATAATAAACTACTAGGCCCAATAAACTAAGTGACCTAAACATAGTTAAAGAGGCTTAACAGAAACACCCTTGGCCCAACTATCTATGATGGGCCCATAACCTCTTTGTTCAGCCCCTAGCTCACAATGTCAGGCCCAATGTTTCTACACTGACACACTAACCTCTGGAAGACCCAACAGCAAGTGGTTGGCCTAAGGCCACTGTTTTTGGGCCCCAAAGCCACGATTTTGGTCCACAACTCCGAATTTTGGGCCCACGTCTGTTTCAGCCCAAGTAAGCGAGGCCCAGCTTGGCCCATGAATTGTTTTGGTGAAGGCCTGAGACAAACCTACGGGGCCTAGCAAATTCAGCCCGAGGCTCAACTATATTGCACCAAAGGCCCACTTTAAGGCACTTGTTCTAACCTTGGGGCCACTATGCAAATAACATGGGCCATATCTTATTTCTGGCCCAATTTTGACTCCTACAGTCTAGTATAACCTCAGGCTCAAGTCATTCTTGCCTTGGGCCTACTTTTGGCCCAACAAGGCCTTTCTGGCCCAATAGAGGCCCACGGGGCTACTGATCTCTAGGTTTTGCAACATTGACCGGGCCCTTACACTTTCACATCCTTATATCATTGGCCCACACCCTTAAATAGGCCTAGAAACCCTCAATTGTCCAAGATCATCTCAAGGCCCAACTTATTACACGAAAGCCCAAACAAGTAACTTGATCACATTACTCGGCCCACTTTCTAGCTTAGGCCCACAGGGGTTTAATAAGTATTATAAGACCAACACGGTGAAATTTGAAGATAAGTACTAAGTCTTTTATCAAAAACAAATGTATTATAACAAATGAGTCAAGATAAACTTAAAACTAACAACAAAGTGGAATAGTCTAAGGTGAAAAGGGGCCGAGTAGAGACCGAGGCTTTCGAGGTGTTAGCCAAAGTCATGGCTAACACTTACACACACGCAAATCAATTATGAACTTATACTTGCGAATCTAAACAACGTGAAATCAATACAGGATTGTGAAAACAATATCAACTACAACAAAGAGCGCGTGTATTCTTGTTTGAGACTAAGTCAACTACCACTACTACAAGGTGAGTTCATTGTCCCTTTTCAAACTATTTTGGTTTTTAACTCGGGACTGAGAAGCATGTTATACATTTTAAAACAAATGTTTTAAATTTAACAAAATGCTTTTATACTATTGATTATGCCAAGTGCTAAAGGCATAAGACTCTATTTAAACTCAATGCTATTTGATTATGCCAAGTGCTAAAGGCATAAGACTCTATTTAAACTCAATGCTATTTGATTATGCCAAGTGCTAAAGGCATAAGACTCTATTTAAACTCAATGCTATTTGATCATGCCAAGTGCTAAAGGCATAAGACTCTATTTAAACTCAATGCTATTTGATTATGCCAAGTGCTAAAGGCATAAGACTCTATTTAAACTAAATGCTATTCGATTATGCCAAGTGCTAAAGGCATAAGACTCTATTTAAACTAAATGCTATTTGATTATGCCAAGTGCTAAAGGCATAAGACTCTATTCAAACTCAATGCTATTTGATTATGCCAAGTGCTAAAGGCATAAGCTACTTGATAATACTAAAGCTAAGTGATAATACCAAGTGCTAAAGGTATTTACTATTTGATGATGCTATTGTGGATGCTAATTCTATGAAATCATGTTCAAGCTTATACTATGAGTTATGCTAATACTAAGGTTACGGGTTAGACTAAATGCTAATACTACGGGTTAATGCTATGGGTTTTAAATGCTAAAGACTAATGTAAACTCTAAATGCTAAGTGTACTATAAGGCTATGGGGATACTAAATGCATACATACATACATATACATTGGATACTTGAATCTATGGATACTATAAACTCTTGAATGCTATGTGATTGCCATGCTCAAAAAACGGTTTGGCCTCTCAGTGCTTGCCTTACCGGTTGTAAAGCTAGTTCTTGTGCACAAGTTACGTAAATGCTGGACTCTTTGTATGCTAAAACTATAGGCTATGGAAGAACAATAGTTGGTCTCTTAGTGCTTGCCTTCAGGTGTTCTTCCTAGCCGGGACTTGAAGAACAATAGTTGGTCTCTCAGTGCTTGCCTTCATGTGTTCTTCACAGTCTTATCGAGGAAATTGACTGATGGCCTCTCAGTGCTTGCCATGCAGTGTTTCCCATAAACTATTTACTCAGGTGATCAGTGACTAGGACGGTATTGGTGAATCTTAGATGACTTTGTGTCATCATGAGTAGCCCTTATCTCCCCTAAGTTACACGTAAATCCTGGGGCTGGTATGGACTGATACTGAATTCCTTCGGGCATTCAGTTGTCTATTCCGGTAACATTCAAACAAACTCACGGATACTATTGATGTATGGGGTAAACTTACAAACAGTAGTGCTTAAACTATGACAGAGAAACTATACGGATGGGTAGGTAAAAGGCTTAATTATTATTAATAACAGTGTCATATGCATATTAGTATGTGGTGGGATAGCGTCTGGGCTTGATCCTTTCAGGATTCCCTATATATAAGCATACCGATTTGGATATTACATGTGGAGTTAATGAGGTTAAGGTTTTACCTAAAGGAGTTTTGCTAAAACTATTTAAACTTACAAATCACGTGAACTCACCAACCATTGTGTTGACTTTGTTTTCTTACATGCTTTCTTAGGTGATGCACAGGTTTAAACATATGCTTTTGGATTGCATGCTAGGCGGCCTAAATAGAGGACCTAGTGATTTTGGGAAGCACATATTTTGTTAATCACGCGAATCATTTTTGGATGTCTTGTACAGTTTACAAGATAGAATACACTGATTCTTTTGTTAGCCAAGTTAAATTATCAAACATTGACAGTGTAATTTAACTTTGTAATCCTATTCATATGCTTTATTGTGCTTTAGTGATTCTTAACATTGATGCTATGTAACAATCTGATCAACCCGATTATCACACCCGATATCGCGCCCCGGGAACCTTCCGCCCGACGGGGACTCCGATCCAACCCCGCCGGCCCGGGGTGTGACAGGAGAGTTCATAAAGTTGATAAGTTTAAAATAGTTTCACAAACCTCTCTCGGTAAAACCTTAACCTCATTAACTCCACCTGTAATATCCAAGTCGGTATGCTTATATATAGGGCATATGTAAGGGAACAAGCCCTAGCCAACATCCCACCACATAGTAACCCGGATATGACATTGTTGTTAATAATAATTAAGCATCTTACCTACCAATCAATTCAATCCTCATCAAAGCTTTTGTTATCTGTTTCAAAGTTTTCATGTCTATTGTATTCATAAGTGTTAGTCTCTCATCATGTTTATCAAGCATCATAGATTCACACACACATAGTTTAGCAATTACTTATCTCCTATAAGCAGACAAAAGCTCTGGAATACCAGAAGTTTAGCATTTACATGTCTCTTATATAGATAATAGCTTAGCATTCATTAGGTTCATGTTTAGCCTTTACATACCTCATATAAGCCGACAAAAGCTCTGGAATACCAGAAGTTTAGCAATTACATGTCCCTTATAACCAGGTAACAGCCCCGTAACGTTACCTTTATGTTTAGCATTTACATACCTCATATAAGCCGACACAAGCTCTGGAATACCAGAAGCTTAGCAATTACGTGTCCCTTATAACTAGGTAATAGCCTAGAATCGATACTTTCATGTTTAGCCTTTACATACCTCATATAAGCCGACAAAAGCTCTGGAATACCAGAAGTTTAGCAATTACATGTCCCTTATAACCAGGTAATAGCTGAGTATCATTATGTTTATGTTTTTACATGTATCTCACTCCATAGGTACAAGCTCTGGAATACCAGAAGTTTAGCAATTACGTAGACTATGGTTAGATACATGTACAATGTTTCATGCGCAAGTAATAGTTTCCAAGCATACGGTTTCAAGTATTCAATCATTGATTCATCATGTATATCATATGTTTATTTCAAGTCTCATATAATAGCATCACGTCTCATGTAATAGCATCAAGTCTCATGTAATTGTATCAAGTCTCATGTAATAGCATCAAGTCTCATGTAATAGCATCAAGTCTCATGTAATTGTATCAAGTCTCATGTAATAGCATCAAGTCTCATGTAATTGTATCAAGTCTCATGTAATCGTATCAAGTCTCATGTAATAGCATTAAATCTCACAAGGATTCAACAATTGCTTTTAAGCCTCAAGCTTAAAGTATAAGTTTCAACATAAGGATTATGTTTATGTTTTAAAGCAATAAGTAACATTTCAACAATTTATGAAAATGTTTAACATGCTTCTCAGTCCCGAAGTAAAACAAATAAGTTTGAAAAGGGACAAATGAACTCATCTTAGGTCCGAAGTGATTGACTATGTAGAATAAGGATGCACGCGCTCTTTGTTTGCTTTTGTTATGATGTTCAAGCTCCTGTATTGATTTCATGATGTTGTAGTTTGTAAGTCTAAGTTTATAAGTATTTGTTGTGCGTGTAAGTGTTAGTCCTAAAGTTGACTAACACTCGTGAGTCTTGTTCATTATCCTGCTCCAATTCTTCTTTGTTAAAGATGTCTTAATTGTTCATCAACCACAAGTTGTTATATAAGACTTTTAACATTTCGTGTAACTTGTCTAAAACTTGTTATCGTTTTATAACAAATTCTAAGAAAATGCTTGTTTCACCTATGCCTTCGTTCTTTATTTTCATAACTTTCAACGTTTATTCATATGTTTATTAATTACTTGACACCCATTGGGCCGGATAATCTTGTAAGCCCTTTTTGATTAAATTGTACTTAAGCAATAACGAGGTCTCAATTGTTAGTGGGCCATTGTTCATTGGGCCTAGAGGGGTCCTATTATTCTAGTTCAAGCGATTATAGTATTGAGCCGAATTGAAATGAGTTGGATATTAATCATTTGGGCTTGGGCTACAAGTGGGCCTCAAATGCTAGTAAACCGAATTAGTTGTTCGTTGGGCCGGTGATGAGGCTCATGATTTTCGGTTGGGTCAAGCGAGGTAATTTGGGTCGTACATGGATATTGTGGGCCTTCTACATGTGTGGGCCGAGAGTAGTTGGGGTTAAGAAATCAAGTTGGGCCCATGGGAGACGCTTGGGCCGATCAAGATCATGTTTAGGCTTATCAAACAAAGCCGAGGAAATTTTTCCAGCGAACCTACACATGCAACAGGTCCTAGATCTGGCACTAGGTGGGTTCGGCCATGGTTCATGAGCACAGGGTTCGCCCCCTTTCAGAAGGGTTCGGCTACAAACATGTCTTGCAGGTTCGGTCCCAAAGAGAAAAGGTGCGGGGTTAGGTGAAACACCACAAGGTCCGGCTAGTGGGGAAGCAAGGGTTCGTCAGAGTCCTCTAGGGTTCGTGAGAGTGGATGCATGGCAGCAGGTTCGTGACATCCGAGGGTTCGTCTAACACTAGGACTCGCCTATAGGTTCGTGTACCGGCAGGGTTCGGGAGTACAACAGGTTCGCCGAGGTCGACAACCACATAGGTTCGGCAGCATCCTAAAGGTTCGGGGTCCACTAGGGTTCGTTCATGAGGACCTGCGGGTTCGTGGACTTTATGAAGGTTCGGTAATGAAAAAGGTTCGTGATGCTCCCAGCCGCATGCATGGTTCACCAATACTCATCTGGTTCGTCTCCATGTGCAAGGGTTCGGCGGCTGCTTAAACTAACAGGTTCGTAGGTAGCATCCCAGGGTTCGGCTGTGACTATGGCTCACGAACCCTGGTTCGTGTATCATCATCTCCATTCCATTCATCACTACTGGACCATGGTTCGCTCTGTGGAGAAATGATAGAGCCGCTAGGTTCTACCGGTGGTGCTAAGGACCGGTTTTGTGTGTGTATCGATTCTATGGGTAGAAAACCCTAGTTTTCGGTTTATGCTTTGGTTCATACCTCGTATTAAACTGGATAACTTGTTAGATCTGCTGTACTTCCTGATAATAGTGATCAAGATGGTCGTTTAGGCTCCAAAAACACCCGATTTCATCAACACATGAAGAAGTTATGGTGATTTTGAGTTGATTCTTGCTAGAGAGAGAGAGATGAACGGATTTATGAATTAGAGAGAGAAAGTGGCTGGTTGAAAATGAGTAAAACACCTCATTTGGTGTTTAAATACTCCGGGGTGTTCGGGTTCATTTCGGTTGCTCGGTCCGTAGTTTCGTCGCGTATCCGGCACGTTACGCGCGTATTTTGTAATTTAAATAAAAGAACTATTTCTAGGATTTTTAGAACACACATATTATTAAAAAACATTTTAAATATCGTTGCATTTAATTATTTATCGAAATATTAATATTTTACGCGTTTCTTTATTTAGTTCGCGATTTAATAAAACAGTTTGATTTAATTTATTTAATGATGAGTTTCAAAATTGTAAAATAGGAAGTATTTTATTTCCTTAAAATTATGGCCGTTCGTATCGTTATTCGTTTTCGTTATCGTTTCATCAGATCGCGTCGCCATCGCTCGTATTCATTCGAATCGTCATTCAAACGAACACGTCGACGGTTTGGCTTTCTGATTCTTGTTTTCTATTGTTAAGTCATTATTTCAGAGCGTTAAACTATCAGAATTATTCGTACAGATCGTCACCTATACGAATAACTCGTCGGTTTAGCGTTCCTTAACAATAACTGTTATAGTTTCGTTTTGTTTAACCTCACATACGTTTATGCAAACTGATATCACATCAAGTATATATGTTTCAACACTGTGTTGGCTGACATGTTTCAGACTGTTAAACCCTAAGGTTTCAGTCGAATTCAGACAATCGTATAATAGTTTCATGTTAATCAAATGCATTAATAGTCTAAACATAGTTTCTCATAATGTGTACCTGAGTTACTGTACATGTTTACTGTTGCGATCACTGTTCCGGCACGCGTCCGGCACTGATGTTACATCTTCAGATAAGCAATAATCTCTACAAACTTTGATGCTTCCTTCAATTCTACATCCAGTAAAGCAATGACATTGTGCTTGTCATTATATATTCTTTGTCCTGAAAAATTAACATAATCAAAAACAAAATTAGTAACAAAATTTTTAAGAATTGAAAATTTTACAAAAATTTTTCCGAGTGTTGAAACCATGAATACAATTAGTATCGATAGTATACAACTATCCATACTGATAGTATCGATCCTCTCAGTATCAATACTAACACTTAGAAAAATTTCAAAAATTATTCATCGATACTATCAATGAAATAAATATCGATACCAAGTGTAAAGTTACATTTAGAAAAAATTTAAAAACTTCCATATATACTATTAATATCGACAGATGAACATTTTCAAACTTCAAAAAAACTAAATTTTAAATCTGATGAAATTGGTGTGTAAAATCAATTGCACTATCAACATCACCGATTAATGATTTTAAACAAAAATCCCTTTGGATTTCCATTTTATTTGTTAAAATTTGAAGTTGGAATAGTTAGTAAGTTCGAACAAATCAAACCTAAGATTTTACGGTTAAAAAGTGATGATTACCTGCCACTTTAATCACAAACCAATGTAGAAATCACTGGTAAAACACAAAGACAAATCTCACGACAATCTAATAGAATCGACGAAAACACTCTGAATCGCACACAGTACTTGTGCAGCCTCGACTCCCGAAATCACCACTCATCAGATAATCAAAAATATGAATGATTTATCATCAACTTACATAAGCAACGGAATAACTATAATCATTCATATTAACAGAACATACATTCAAGATAATTATATAACCAGAATGTTTAGAATCCAAAATTTATAAATATGAGAATTATCCATTTGATACAAAAAAACCTAGCCATCCAAAGGAAATAATGGGGGAGATTATTCATCAACACGTTTTTTCTGACGAATTGTCTCGCTCGTCTCCCACAATCTCCTACACCTTTGCCTTTCCCTTGTTTCCCTTCCCGAAGGTATTACCTGACACATAACAAAATAGTTTCAGTAAAAACTGGTGAGTTCTAAGTTTGATATGCAATTAAAACTCCTTTGTATGTAATTGAAATTACAATCACTTTTGATAATTCCACGGTTCTTATTTAAGAACCCCAAAAATCAACATTTTGAATTATCATTCAGTCACATATAGAAATAATATCAAAATAACTAAGCAACATAACAAATAAGTCACTGTCTTAGGGTCACGTTCACCCTCTGCGAGGCCAGTCATCACCAGCCACATTCAGTCAATTGATCAACTAACCCCCTTATTAATGTTACCATTTTCAAGGTTATTCGTCCCTGAGTGAATAGGTTAAATCTAAACACTATGAGACCGACAGTATACAACTTCATAAGTTAGATGCATAATCACAATCTAAAACAGACTTTAATGTAATTATAATAATATACACTAATTATGTGCCAGCTCGAAATATACGTAAAATAGAGCATCATAGAACTCACCTGGTTGTTTCTTCACTTAACCCACTTTATGTCATCAACCAGCTATCAATAACCTATAATAGCATTCGTATAATATTATTTAACGTACTGTGGAAATTAAACATTTAGTTTATTCGCAAAGTTATGGTTCATGCGTAAATGTTTGTAACTGATCGTTCGCAATCATTCTAAGTATGAAATACTCGTTCACAAACGTTCGCAATCATACCGTTACTCATTCGTAAATACTCTATCAGTCATACGCAATTGTTGAAGATCACTCATTCGCAAATGTTCTAGGTATCCAATACTTATTCGCAGACACTTCCGGTTAGTTATCCGCAAATGTTCCAAGTATCAATTACTTGTTCGCAAACATTTCCATATTAGTCGTCCGCAAATGATCCAAGCACTAAACACTTGTTTGCAAACACTTCCGGATTAGTCGTCTGCAAATGTTCCACGTACTAAATACTTGTTCGCCAATACTTCCGGATTAGTCGTCCGCAAATGTTCCAAGTACTAAATACTTGTTCGCAAATACTTCTGGATTCGTCGTCCGGAAATGTTCCAAGTACTAAATACTTGTTCGCAAATACTTCCGGATTATTCATCCGCAATGTTCCATGTACTAATACTTGTTGATTGCATCCTGAAATTTCTTTTGCAAACATTCTTCTGTGATGATACCAAGTATACCCTTTTTGTTCGTACTTATCCCTTACCACTTATTTATACTTGTCTTCTTTTCATAATTCATTTAATAAATTATTATTTATTTTTATTTTCTTTTCTCCATCAATTAATTTATTATTTAATTTATCCCTCTTATAAACTTCCCAATTTCTTGATAAAATTTCCAGATCTCCTTTTTACCATATATATACATTTCCAGACTTTCACAATTTTTACAGCAATTACATATATATATATAAATAACTTATACATTTTTCTCACATAATTAATAATTGTTACAATTTCCCCCAGTTTTATAAAATAACCTTTCTAGCTTTCTCTTCCAAATTTTTTTTTCCAATTACAGTACACCGGTTTATTGGTTCGGTTCACTAATCAAGTATCGAATTCTTCTGTCCAATTTAGACCAACCTTAAACCGGTATCTTGGTAACATTTCTTTCCGGCCCCTGTCACTATCTCCTCTTTAGATTAAGGGCTCTTCCCTTAAACATCAAGTTCCCTAAATAGCCGTTATCTTCTCCTGTTGAGAGAACTGGAACTTGAAAGGAGATGTGACATGCAATAAGAATTCCTCAACCTTGATTGCAATGGATGGATGCAAAAGTAAGGTTAAGGAATGACCCCACAGTTTCCTGTGGTGTCATAGTTGCTAGAGTGCCGGAGTTCCTGACATGCAATAACAATTCCCCCTCCCTGTCACCATGAACATAATTTATGCCCCTGTGCGGGTTCCAGTTTGGGTCTCTACCTGCCCAGAAGTGAGATCTTGGGAGTCCAAGCAGAGACCTTGACATGCGATAATAATTCTTCTTGATTGGAACCGTCGGAAGCTTCGTCGCAGCTACCGTTCTAGAAGAAAACAGGGTTTTCTCTGTTTTTAGTCTACCGAAGAAAGAGAGATTATCGATCTATGTGTATTTCTAAATTTTGGTTGGATGTGAATGAAGGAGAAGGGTGGTGGCTCCCATTTTTATACTAATTTTAGAAATTATCCGGATCCACTAAGGGTCCACGCGATTTCTTTATTACCCGAAATAGCATATCATTTTATTTACTATTTTGCCATCTAATCTTATCTTTTTACTATATTGTTCGATTTGATTTTAAATTGATTGTGTACTACCTACCCTTACTGTGCCCATTTCCTTTTACAGTGATTTCACATGTCTTGGAATCTTTTCTATATTTAGAAGTACGGCCATAGTGATAAATCCCATCACTTTGACTTAAAACATTCTACTTTTGCATTTACTCTCTGACTTACCCCCTGCCTAGTATGACTAAACACTTTATCACCTTTAAATAAAATAATTATTTTAGTATTAACATTTATTATTTTATTGTTATTTTTATCAGATTTACGGATGTTACAGTAATCTATCGATATTGTTGTGTCGATACTATTAGTATCGACAAACTTATATTCAAAATTCAATTATCGATACTATTAGCATCGATGACGCAGTGTATCATCGATATTAGTAGTATCGATGATATTCCAACGAAACTATCTGTCGATATTAACAATATCGATGAGTTCAAAATTTCAAAAATAAGCTAACTTAAAATTTTTGAAAAATTTCAAACTAAACATCAAAAACACCTTATGTAAAAATTATGAATAACACACTTGAAAGGTGAAATATAAAATATTTTTGGATTTTTATTTAATAAAATCTATTAAAAAAATATTTTTGTCTTTTTAATACAATCTTTTAAAAGATCCATATGAATCATATTAAACTTATCTTTATCAAGATTTCTAAAATATTTAAAATTAAAAATTTATCAAATAAGTATGCATAAAAGTGGAATCACAGTAACCTAGGCATCTAACACCTAAGCAACATAATCAAATTATGAACAATTTACAATTTAATTACTCAGATATAACATAGAATACTATAAAAAACTAAGCATTGTTCACTTAGATAATTTTAATTATTCATGAAATTCAATGGAACCCACACTTAAATAGATATATACCTAATCCACCTCAGAATTTATTGAGGATATATATATAATATATATTGTCATTGATCTTTTCACATATGTAAATAATTAATGAAATGAGAATTTTTCATTTTGATTAATCTTTTCATATTAGTAAATTAATGGAATACGCTAGAGAGAACAGGTCTGTGTGAACACAAAATAAAGGGTCACTTTGCATATGAATTAAAGAATGCTATGAATTTCCAGGTCTATATGAACATATAACAAAGGAAATTCAGAATATGTTTTAAAAGATCATTAATTGCACCAATTGTATATATATAAATCAACTCTCAATCAATTTTTGTAGTAATCAATTGGTGCAAGTCTAATTTAAGATGGGAATCTCACTAAACCATTACATATATTTAATTTGTTGCCTAGTATCACCTAAATCAAAGTATCTAAGCTTATCCTATTTTCAAATGAAAATGTTCAACTTAATCATATATCACTTATATGCTTCAATGCACAAATTAAACACTATCATTTTACTATGCATAACTTTATAGATTTCAATTCCAAAAATATAGTAAATTTTAATTCAAAATAAGTCAAATTCCTATCATTTTGCATAAAATCTAAATTCAATTTTCAAAAACTTTATGATTTTCAAAAGTTTAAAAATTAAACTTGAAATATAAAAATAAAAAAAACTAAAATAAAAAAAATAAACTTTCAAGTGTAATTTTTCAAAGCTTTTCAATCAAAATTTATCATCACAAGTCCTACAAGAGAAGAAAATCGGGTTGAATCAAAAGCTTTGGTGAAAATATCAGCAAATTTATCAACCGTGTTTATTTCCAATAGTTTGATTAACTTTTTCTCAGAACAATCCCAAATAAAATGATGTCTTATCTCAATGTGCTTAGTTCTTTTGTGTGAAACTGGATTTTCAGTTATGGCTATGGCAGCTGTATTATCAACAAAAATAGGATTTGTAGTAAATTTTAAACCGTAATCTCGCATTTGTTGTTGTATCCAAAGAAATTGAGAACAACAACTTGACGCAGCAACATACTCAGCCTCACAAGTAGATATGGCCACAGTAAGTTGCTTCTTACACTACCAGGATACAAGTTTATTGCCAAAAAATTGACAACCCCCAGCTGTTGATTTCCTATCAAGGTTAAAACCACCACAATTAAAATCTGAAAACACAATGAAATTTATACTATCATCATAAGGGTACCAAAATCCCAAACTTGGTTTTCCCTTCAGATAGAGAAAAATATGTTTCACTGCTTTGATGTGTGAATCCTTTGGTTTGGCTTGAAACCTGAAACACAAACAAAAACCAAACATTATGTCAGGTCTAGAAGCAGTTAAATACATTAGAGAACCAATAATTTACCGATATTGAAGTTGATCAACATCTATACCACTCTCATCCTCCCCTAAATTATTACGTGTACAGTTAGGAGTAGAAATGGATGTACAATCATTCATCTTGAACTTGTTCAAGATGTCATGTCCATATTTACTCTGATGTATGAACAAGCCTTCCTTTTTCTGACCCACTTGATTCCCAAGAAAGAACGGAAGTTCTCCTATTGCACTCATCTCAAATTTCTGCTTCATAACACCTTCAAATTCTTTGCATAACAATTCATTGGTTGCTCCAAAAATTGTGTCGTCAAAATAAATTTGCACAATAAGAATATCATCAATCTTCTTCTGGATGAGTGTTGTGAATCTTTCCTCTTGAAAACCCATTGTCCAGGATATTAGTGGACAATGTCCCATACCATGCCCTAGGTGCCTGATGTAATTTATATAATTCTTTATTAAGACGATAGCATTATATGGGTGATCTTACTGACTTATAAAACGAATACAAGCATGAATTCATCGTCTCCTGAATTGTTAATAAAACTTCATCATCCTCACCTTGAACTTGTTGACTTCATGTATTAACTCAAGAACTTAAATCACCAATAATATTTTCAATTGGGTGATCTTTATGTATTTTATGAGTTGCAATGTCTTCCACATGTATTTCATTTTCAAGATTTGTAGTATGATTTTCTTCAGGAACATTCTCCCCTTGAATTTCAAATTCAATGATAATCGATGGATCATTGTTTGAATCATGAAATTCGTCATCAATATTAGACTCTTCAAAAACTTCTAACTGTTCAGGAACAAAAGAAGTTGGAGAATCATCATGTGGAATAGAAGAACACCCTTTAGAAGTTTTGAAACACAAATATTGGAAATAAAGTACCATGAATTGTTATGGTATCACTCTAAGAATCTGCAATATCATTTGAAGGTTAAGGAAAAAGTTTATGAAAACGTTGAAACATTGATTCATAATCAAATAGCCAATCAAGACCTCATCCAGTTAATGTTTCAGTGAATCGACAAATATGTTCAAGCTGCACCAAAAGGCTCCAAATGTGCAATGTTGGGCTTCTTGTCTATAAGCGAATGATAAGATGTTTTTCCATGCTTTTTGACAGTTAACACGTCGTTTAATGTATATCATGTTGTGTTGACTGCTGCAGCCCAAAATGTAATTGGTATTTGAGAATCACAAACATTGTTCTAGCAGTCTCAATTAAAGTGCGATTCTTCCTTTCAGCAACACCGTTCTGTTGAGGGGTGTAATGTGCACTGAACTGATTATTAATTCCTTTCTGGATACAAAACAACTATAGATTATGATGTTTGAACTCCGTACCAATGTTGCTTCTTAAAAATTTGACTTTTGCAGTAAACTCATTCTCCTATTTGATAATCAGATTCTTCAGGATTTCATGAGTCTCCGATCTAACTGTTAAAAAGATACCCAGGAAACCTAGAAAAATCATCGGTAACAACCAATAAGTCAATTCAGTTGACTTTCTCCTCACCAGAAAACCTGTCCACAACAGTGCGTACTAAAATCCTTTGAATGTACCTTAGAATGGGGTCTCTAATCTCATATTCCATCATGTTGGTGGAAAATGGTGAATCAACTATCGTACCCCGGAACTCACTCAGATCAACCTCAGATAAACAGAAATCCCTGTTTTTCTTAGATGCACCTCTAAGGGATGATGAAAACCTAGGGGATAAGACCTCATCCTCAGTGTAAAAACCAGTTGCCATAACAAACTAGGGTATAGACATGTCATACACATGTCTCCCTAAGGAAAGTGACATCGTATCCACATAATCAAACTCAGAATCATCATACATAAAAGTAGAGTGGAACTCTAGTGTCAATTTCTTGTACTGAGGCCAATCACAAGCTAAAACTATCATCCATTTCTGTCCTAGAAGTCTCTCTATGCTCTCCCTTTGACCTAATTGACCTATCAACTCCCAGTTTATATTTCGATGATGAAGAAGCTCTAATGAAATTAACCTGTCAATTCGGTCACTTTCAAAAGTGCCAAACTCGAAACTAAGCTTAGTTCGTTCCCGCATCCTCTGGTTCTCCTCTTGGCATTTGAACTTGAACCGAGGAGTCCGGTTCTCCTCTTGTCCTTAGGGCAGGCCCCTTCTCCTTTTTGATGCAGCTCTAGATGACTCATCTCCTGACATTCCTGAAAACACAGTTTAGACCAAAAACAAATGCTGCAATGTTAGCACAAAACCAAAGAAAAGTAACCGTATAGCATTTCATTCGCGGTTACAAAGGCAATCCCAACATTTGCCCCAAGCAAAACCACAATCCCACAAATCCAAAACTGATTTTTACTGATTAGTCAAAACCCATTACCAAATTCCATTTCAAAATCAGTTTTCATCTCTATTTCTTGATCAAAAATATTTACTGTCAAAACAACATTTTCTTCCAAAACCTAGCAAATGGCTCCATGACCGAAGATAAACAATTTCAAGCACATTAGTGACAAAACAACCACTAATCTATCATGCATAAGCTGCCATTATGCTAAAATAACCAAGAATCAACCAAAAACCAACAAGAAAAAAACTAGGGACTAACTTAAAAATTGAAAAACCTCAATCAAATTCATCAAAAACGAACTTAGATGACCACATTACCTTGAAATCGACTTAGAATGCTTCTTAGAAGATGAAGAAATGAAGAAAAATCCTTCTCCTTGGTGCTTGACCAGGTTATGGTGGATGAAGATGGTGGAATGGTGGTGAAAAAGATGAAGAAGATTGAAGGGTGAAGTATGATGGTCGTGGATGGTGTTTTAGGTGGTGGAATGGTGGTAGGCGGTGGTGAAATGGGTGAAAAATGGTGGTGGCCGTAGTGTAGGAGAAGTGATTCGGGTCAAAAAATAAAATCTAGGGCTTGAGTAGGTTTTTAACCCGTCTGAAGGTCCGTCGCGTAGTGCGACACAAGGTTAAGAGATCCTCGCGTTACGCGAGGGAGTGTTGACCCGCGTTTTGACCGGGATTTCTGGCGTAGTGCGACAGATAGGCAGATGGTCCTCGTACGACGCGACGATGTCAGATTTCCAGAGAGTTTCCACATTTTCCATGCCTTAGCCAAATTTTCACCCCCGAAACCACACTAAACCAACTCAAAACATTCTAAGGCAAAGATCACATACCTGGTGGCTTCAATTCATCTTTGTTGCAACAAATTAACACATTAAAACACGCAAAAACGAAAACAAAAACGAAAAAAACTAACGAAAAACAATAATGAAAAACGCACCAAAAACACTAGAAACTAACACTTGCACACTATACACTTGGGTTTTCATCCCAAGAACTCTTCACCATCTTCTCATTCGGATTTTTCAAGGAGGATGTCTTCCTCCTCGTTGCTTTCATCCAAAGGTCCTCTTATGTAATGCTTCAACCTTTGGCCATTCACCTTCCAAGTGTTACCATCCAATTCTTTTTGTAATTCAACGATGCCATAGGGAAATACCTCTTCTACGATGTAAGGACCTGTCCATTTGGATTAAGCTTCCCTCCAAACAACTTCAATCGGGAATTGTAGAGCAATACCCTATCTCCCTTCTTGATCTCCTTCAAACCTTTCAACTTTCGGTCATGCTAAGACTTGGCCTTTTCTTTGATACTCAATGAACGTGCATACACTGCATCACGAAGGGCCTCCAACTCATGGATTTGAAAGTACCATTTCCTTGCCGCCTCGGTAAGATCAAGATTTACCGTCTTGAGAGCCCAAAGAGCTCTATGTTCCAATTTTCACGGGAAGATGGCATGCTTTCCATAGACGACCATGTATGGTGTGGGTCCTAAAGGTGTTTTGTTGGCCGTTCTAAATGTCCACAATGCATCATCTAACTTGTCGAACCAATCCTTCTGACTCTTCACAACAGCCTTTTCAAGGATCCTCTTCATTCCTCAGTTGGCATTCTCCACTTAACCGCTTGTTTGTGGATGGTATGCGGTTGCCAAATGATGAGTGACACCGTAGCGTTGTAGGGCCTTTTCTAACATGGTGTTACAGAAGTGTGTGCCACGGTCACTTATAAGTGCTCTTGCAGTTCCAAACCGGCTAAACAACTTCTTCAAGAATTTGAGCACCACTCGGGCATCATTAGTAGGTAAGGCTTGAGCCTCCATCCACTTTGACACATAATCTACCGCCACAAGTATGTACCTATTCCCCTTGGACATGGGGAAAGGTCCAATGTAATCGATGCCCCACACATCAAACACCTCTATGACTTGGATGGGGTTTTGAGGCATCTCATCCTTCAATGAGATGTTACCGGTGCGTTGGCAAGGATCGCACTTTTGAACAAACTCAACTGCATCCTTCACCACCGAAGGCCAATAGAAACCACAATCAAACACCTTTCGGACGGCGGAATGATGACCATGATGTCCACCCTCAAACCCTCATGACAATGCTTAAGAATCTCTATGCCATCCTTCCTACTCATGCACCTCCTAAGAACTTTATCTCCTCCCACATGATAGAGATATGGGTCATCCCAAACATACTTACCCACATCCCTAAAGAACTTCTTCTTTTGTTGAGTGGTCATACCTTGAATCACCAATCCATGAGCTAGGAAGTTTGCCAAATCGGTGAACCATGGCATTCCTTGCTTCTCCGCGTCCACAAAATCAATCACCTCGTGAGGGAACCTATCTCCTTTCTCCTCCTCACGAATCTCACTCCTCTCAATGCAGAATGATGAGTGAAAACGGTGGTCTTTGAAAGCACAAGATATGATCGGAATTTGTCAAAGGCAAACACTACCGCTGAAAGGTTCTCTAAGGCTGATGCATATCAAAAACATCTCTGGCTCAAGTCATAATCTATCGGAAGAAATACAACCACGGAACAAAAAGGATTAGCCTTCGGAAGGACCATTTCTTCTGAAGGATAATTCCTTCCACCGAATACAACCTGTTCCGTGGAGTGAAAGCCCAAATCGAGCAGTGCTTCCGATTGACCATCAGTACTTCCGATCATCAGTGGTTTACAATACTGCCGATCTTTAGTGGTTCCCAAGACAATGACTTCTGAATACTTTTCTCTGACAAAGATTCTCTTTACTTTAAGAAATAAACAAAGCTGCTTTCTCACACTCAGAATAACAGAAGACATTCCGATGTTAGTCAGTAACAAAGAACATTTGTCAAGGCTACAAAGATACTAAACAATTAATGCATTTTGTTATTCAGATCTTTATTGTAAAAGTCAATGGAGTCTTTTGTATTGATTGTAATTAATATGGCTTGGCCTGTCAAGACCATAACAGATACTAGATTGAGCATACATTTGTTTCTAGTGTTTTGTCCAGCCATGTATTCCTACGAGGATACAGCTGTAGGTCTTAGTAGATAATCCTTCACTTGTTAGTTAGAAAAATCACGTGTGAGTGCTTGAACTAAATGTTGTAATTCTAACAGTTGAATGCAATATACTTCGACCTTGAATTTACTATTACTTTCAGTACTTTGTTTTCAAACTGTTTTTTACAAAACTAAATTGATAGAGTTTCCGCAACTAACAACTTTGTAGAAGATAACTTGTGATAAGTGTTGTGTAGTTTACTCAACCCGATCCAACAAGTGGTATCAGAGCCTTGGCTCTTAACTTAAGCAACTGACCATTCTTAAGTTACCGTTTGTGTATCTTCTACTACTCTTTGTTTTTCAAGCTACTTTAAAGTCACAATAACCACCATCAGTAAGCATGAAACTGAGAATGGTACTCTCAATAAATCACCCATGTTTACTCCTGACGATTATGACACATGGAAGGTCAGGATGGAAGGTTTTATCTAGAACCAAGACTTCAAACTTTGGAAGCCTGTTCTGGAAGGACCTTTCATCCCAACTATTGTTACTGCAGGCACTGGTGGAGCAGCTGTGCCGAAAGACCCAACTCTTTATTCCGATGAAGACTACAAGAGAATGGAGGTTGATTCGAAGGCGTTATGGCTCATCCAGATGGCGATTCCCAACTCAATCATATACGCATTTAAGAAATGCAAATCTGCACAGGAGCTGTGGAACTCTCTACAGCAGATGTATGAAGGATCTGAAGATGTCAAGGAAAACAAAAAGGACATGCTGAAACAGAAGTTCGAGAACTTCTGTCAAGAAAACAATGATAAAATGACTTCTCAATATCTAAGGTATGTCCAGTTGGTTGACGAGTTAATGGCTGCAGGTGTAAAGATGGAGAACCAAGATGTGATCAGAAAATTCCTCAGATCACTTCCACAAGCGTGAAACATTTACTCTGTTGCCATTCGAAGAACAGAGAATCTGAGAACCTTGAAGCTTGGGGAACTATTTGGTATACTCAGTTCATACCAAATGGAAATTGACGCACAGGAACCTAAACCCTCCTCTGTACCTTCTGGTTCAACAGCCCTATATGCACCCATCAATAATCCACCTTACCAAAATTACCAACCCATCTACCACTAAACTTCTACACCCATTGTCACTTTCCCTGAAACACCCACTCTATCAACTTCACACCCAAACCCATTCTCCAACTCAACTCCATTGTTGACTTCAGGCCAAGGTGCTTTTATGGCTGAAGAAACCAACTACTTCCATCTGTGCCAAGAAGATTTAGTTGGAATTCCGGCTGATGATCTTAAAAAGATGGACATCAATTATCAGATGGCCATGATCTCTTATAGGGCAAAGAAGTTCTACCAAAGAACTGGTAGACAGTTTAAGAAGCACAATATGAAGACCGGGTATGGCTTAGACAAGTCTAAGCTAAAATGCTTCAACTGTCCACAACTAGGGCACTTTGCCAGAGAGTTAAGTCTCCAAACTCTCAGCCCTCAACTTCTAGACAGCCACACCAAAGACCATCTAGCTCCTCAAATAGCGCCAATGTTGCAGAACAACATGATTTTTCAGATTGGAGTTTCCAAGCTGATGATGTATCTCTCTCCAATAGCGCCCTGATGGCAAATGATTCAACCTCTACATTCTAGGTAACTGAAGATATGTGCACACCTGAATGTTTAGAAAAGTTAAATGCCTATAAAAGGTTTAATGTCCAAGTCTGTAATGAGCTTGAGTCATTACAAGTTGTCAAGGCTAATTTCTTTGAATCTGAAAGAAATTATATAGAAAAGATTGTTGAACTGGAAAAGACCATTGCTAGTTTAAAACATGAAGACACTAACAAATAGTGTCAAATTAACAATCTTTGGAACAACAACTGCAAACACAGAGCTTGTATTAGCCGTGTCTTTTTGAGACAAATTTTTGAGTCAGGGTGAAAAGTATGAAAATCTTTTTAAAATGAGTGATGCAGTTGAGTTAGTAAAGAAAAGAGGGGCTGGTTTGGGTTATAACAAAATGGAACCCCCATCTGCTTATACACCGATGGTGGAGGTTCGGTGTCGACCAGTAGTTAATCTTGTGTATAATGAAATCTTCGATATACACAAGATTCAACAAGAAAATGATTTGCCTGAAATACATAAGATTCAACAAGAAAATGATTTGCCTGAATCTAGCCCAACTCAATCATCTCATACATCTGAAGATGACATTTCTAAAAATTATGAGAAGTTAAAATGTGTTTCCAAACACAAGAAAACCAAGAAAAACAAATCATATTTTGTGAAAGCTAAATATATCCAAACTGGAAGTACATCTTCAGATGAGTACGTTACTTGTCCATTTGACAAGTCAAAAAGGACTAGATCAAAGGATAGAAAAGCCAGTATTTCAGGAGTTCAGCTAAACCACCCAACCGACAAGCCAGTTGGAAATTCCAAACAATCAAGTTCTGTGAACCATAGCTCAACTACCTTCAAAGGAGAGAAGTCTTAAAGATCTCTCAATGATGAGAATGTGTGTCTGATGTGTGGTGAAACATGTCACTTTGCCGCTAACTGCTTCTTTAACCCAAGAAGCAGAATTCATGCTAGACCACAAGGAAGAGGAAGAAAGGAAAGTTGGAGTAAGTCATCAGTGTCTTCAAGAGAACAATCTGCTCCTGAAAGGCGAAAATCATCTAAGAAGCCATCCAAAGCAGGCAATGAGAAGAGAAAAACCAAACAGTCTTCCGAAAACAAAAAACCATCGGAAGCAAAAGTTAAAAGTGATTCCGACATTCAGAACTCAGGAAGAAGGAAAGCAGAAGAGAAATCCTCTCACAAGATGAATTTCAAACCAGCAAAAGAAAGAGCAAAAGTTGCATCTAAGAGCAGTCAGAGGAAGAAAACTTCTCCAATAACTCCACAAGTCAAGAAGATTTGGAGGAAGAAGGAAACCTCTGAACTAACAGTTCAACCAATTAATCAACCAGTATGCTCATCATCTGACCCATCTAAGATGATTTCCAAGAAATTTGTTTATAATGATGCTAATGGATAACCAAAGACCACATGGGCTTGGGTTCCCATCAGGAACTAATCCACTTCTGGTCATGTTCAGGGACAGCAGGAATCAAAGAGCAACTTGTGGATTGTTGACAGCGGCTGTTCCAGACACATGACAAGCAACAAGACCCATCTGCACAAATATGAACCACTCTTTGGAGGGCCTGTTACATTTGGAAGTGATCCGGTAGGAGGTTACATCACAATTAAGGGCACAATCACTAATGGCAAGGTAAGCTTTCAGAATGTACATTTTGTAAAGGAATTAAACTAGAATTTACTGAGTGTGTCACAGGTGTGTGACGTAAAGCACAACATGTTGTTTACTGAGAATGAATGCCTTGTCCTGAAACCAGAATTTGTTGTCCCTAATGATCAAATTCTGCTCAGGGCTCCAAGAAGAAACAACATGTGTATGCTGGATATGAGCACAACTACACCACTTAGTAATATATGTTGCTTTGTCTCAAAAGCTTCACTTGATGAATCATCTATTTGGCATAGGAGACTCTGCCATGTAAACCTTAAAAACATGAACAAGATGGTTAAAAACAATTTAGTTACATGTTTACCCACTAAAGAATTCATTTGCGTTGATAAATGTGTTGCTTGTCTTAAGGGTAAGCAGCACAAATCATCTCATCATGCCAAAGAGATTAATTCTATCACAACAGTCCTGCATTTGCTTCACATGGACTTGTTTGGCCCTACAAGTGTTAAAATTCTAGGTAGGAAGTCATATTGTTTGGTGGTCACTAATGATTTCTCTTGGTATACCTGGGTATTCTTTTTGAACACCAAGGATGAAACTGCTGAGATTTTGAAACCATTCATTCTTAGAGTTGAGAATGAAAGTGACCATCATGTCAAAATATCATATCAGATCAATGAACAGAATTCAAAAACCATATTTTAAACTGTTTTTGTGAATCTAAAGGTATAACTAGACAATTTAGTGCTCCTAGGACTCCACAACAAAATGGTGTTGCTGAGAGAAGGAATATGACACTAATTGAGGCTGCAAGGACCATGTTGTCTGATGCGAAACTATCAATAACTTTATGGGCAGAAGCAGTCAACACTGCCTGTTATGTTCAAAACAAAATATTGGTGGTTAAGTCACATGTATGACTCCTTATGAAATTTGGCATAAAAGAAAGCCATTTATTGGATTTCTTAAACCATTTGGATGTCAATGCACTATCTTGAATACTAAAAATCATTTAGCCAAGTTTGCTGAGAAATCAGCTCAGGGCTACTTTGTTGGGTACTCTTCACATGCAAAAGCATATAGAGTATACATCATAGCTTCCAGAATTATTGAAGAGTCTGCAAATGTTCAATTCAACGAACATACTCTCAATAAACCTGGAATGGGCCCTGATTGGTTATTTGATCTTGATAAATTCACATCTGCATTTAATCTTGTGAAAGAGTATGTTTCAGATCAACAGATATCTTCCTTGGACTCCTCCAAGCACACAAGAGAAGAAGACTTTCGTGTTGAACTGCCAATAGCTTCAAGACAAATTTTAGCAGAATCTACTTCAACATATGATGCTGTTTCACAGTCTGAGACAATCAACTCTTCTCAGGCTATTCCTTTAAGTGACTCTACATCTGTTCCAGTGAGTCAAGAAGAAGTTGGAGCCCTTCTGATGAAGCAAACACTCTGGAAACCCTTTCCCCCAGAGAAAATCATCCCATAATAGTCCAACCTGAGAGACCTCAAGATCTACCAGCAATCCAGCTTGAGGTGGTACTTCCAAACCTTGGGACAAGTAACACATATTTGAATTCTCAGCTGGATGTGATCCCTAAAACTCGCATTCATAATATCCATCCAGTTGAGAACATTATTGGCAATGTTGAAGAAGCAATAAGAACAATAAGCTCTTTGCATGAAGCAAATATCTTTTTGTGTTTCCTGCTTTCTATCCCAAATAGAACCAAAGAAAGTTGCTGAGGCACAGAAAGATAGCAGTTAGGTAGAAGCGATGTAGGAAGAACTTCTTCAATTTGAAATACAGTGAGTCTGGAAGGTTTGCCCTTTACCCAAGGGTAAATATGCAATTGGAACAAAGTGGGTGTTCGGAAACAAGAAATATGACAAAGGTGTTGTCATAAAGAATAAAGCACAGTTAGTGGTGCAGGGATACACCCACGAAGAAGGAATTGATTATGATGAAGTTTTGCTCCAGTTGCCAGAATTGAAGCTATCAGAAGATTTCTCGCATTTGCAGCTGCCAGAAACTTCAAAGTGTTTCAAATGGATGTTAAAAGTGCTTTCCTCTATGGGAAGATTGATGAGGAGGTCTATGTTTGTCAACCACCTGGATTTGAGGATCCTAAGTTTCCTAATCATGTCTGCAAGCTTGATAAAGCTCTACATGGGCTGCATCAAGCTCCCAGAAAATGGTATGAAACTTTTTCATCTTTTCTGTTGACAAACAACTTCAAAAGGGGAACAATCGATAAAACGTTATTTTTCAAGAAATCTAATCAACATATCATGCTTGTCCATATATATGTTGATGATATTATTTTTGGTTCAACTGATGAAACTCTATGCAAGGAGTTTGAAGCACTAATGAAATCCAAATTTGAAATGAGTTCCATGGGTGAACTTACTTTCTTCCTTGGATTACAAGTGAAGCAAACTCCTGCAGGGATCTTTATCAATCAATCAAAATATGTCAAGGATATACTTGAAAGATTTAGTATGACCGATTGTAAAGCTCTTGGTACTCCCATGTCCAAAACAACATCTCCAGGCCCTGATCTTGAGGGGGAGGATGTTGATCAGCACCAGTATAGAGCAATGATTGGCTCTTTGATGTATCTAACATCAGCAAGAAGTCTACTTCTGGAGGAATGCCGACTTTCAATTCATGGCTTACACTGATAGTGATTATGGAGGTTGCAACATCAGCAAGAAATCTACTTCTAGAGGATGCCAGTTCCTTGAGTCCAGGATTGTGTCATGGCAATGTAAGAAGCAGACATGTGTCTCAACTTCTACTGCAGAAGCTGAATATATAGCTACCTCAAGTTGCTGTGCACAAGAACTTTGGATTCAAAATCAAATGAAAGACAATGGAGTAGAGTTATCTAATACTCACATCCAGATTGACAATTCAAGTCCAATTTCCATCACTAACAATCACGTCAAGCTTTCCAAAACCCAGCACATTGACATCCGCTACCATTTCATCAGAGATTGTGCAGAAAAGAAGTTAATTCATTTAGTTAAAGTTGATACATAACACAACTTGGCTGATGTCTTCACCAAGGCTTTTGATGAAGGAAGGTTCAGGTATTTAATCACAGCCATTGGTATAATAAATTTTGAGTAAGTGTAATTCAGGCAAGGGTTAAATGATCCTTCAGAAGATAAACTTAACTTATCTTCTAAGTAGTGTTTACTCATCAGAAGATATGTTAAGTCTTCTGATGTGTTATTTAATTATGTATTCGGAACATGTCACACTTCTTAAGATAGTTATTCTTTTGCAAGTATTTATCTTCCGATATAAATTATTTTCTTTCGAAACATTTCCTTCTGATCACTTATCAGAAGCACATGTCTTCCGAAGCATACATCTCTTTTGTGCACAAAGTAATTTCTCTTCCGATACTACACAAGAAATCTTTGACACTTCACTGTCATTAATGACCTTTTTCTTCTTTGTCTCCGGATCTCAAAATTTAATGTGTTGGTATATTAAATGCTGACATCCGATGGTATAAAAGGTCTCCCGCCCATTCAAATTCTCACTTCCTCTTCAACAATTGACAGTTTCCTCTTGCTTCAAACCCTAACCACTCATCTTGATAATGGCTCTCTTTGCATTCAAACCTGCACACAACCGGACCGCTGAACTCTCTGTTGATAATGATCCTAATTTCGCTCCGATTATCTCATTTCTTCTCTGGAGTAGGTACTTTCCTGCTTTAACTGTTAACCCCGTGGTGTATGAGTCTCATCACCAACAATTTTGGGGTTCTTGATCTGTGATTGACTCTCCAACGGGTAAACATCTTTCTGCTACCATTGATGCTCATCCTATTTTCATTTATGTGGAAACTATCTGTAGACATCTTAATCTTAATGATGCTACACGCAATGCTTCTTTCACAAAGGATGAGGTAGAAACGACCTTTAGGTCGATGGGATACGAAGGTCCTCTTCCTTCACCTACCTATTTGAAGGGAAGAGTGTCCTATAATTACAAGTATCTCCTACATGTGTTTTTGCATTGTCTTTCAAATAAAACCGGTGGTTGGGATCAAATATTATCTGATTTGGCTTTGGCTATTCATGGATTGATTACCAACCTACCTTTTAACTTTTTTGCTTTTATTTTTAATAACTTGGTGGATAATGTGTCATCCACAAAGAAATTTTGTATGTATCCAAGATTTTTGCAACAAATCTTTAACAGTGAGTTAGCATTTTTCGCTCTCACTGACTGGGAACATTTATAAAGTCCCTTCGATACTTTCGAAGGGTTTTGTTCAATTGAAGAAGAAAACAGCTCACTTCTCTGGAGCTTTTACTCCTTTGCTTCCGTCTATGGAGCCCACTGTTCCTGAAGGTGACAGCACTGTTCAAGCCACAGCCGCTGAACCCACACCTTCCACTCATATAGACTCATCCTTTCCAGCCACCTACAAATGCAAAAGACAACCTAAGCAGTTATCTACAACTCTTCAGGCCCCTTCTTCTGAACCCAAAAAGAAAAAGGCTAAGAAATCTGGCAAGGGCCCAGTTCTGCCTAAGGTGCAAACCACACCTGTTGCTGTACCATCGGATCTTCCTCTAGATCCAGTGGTTGCCCTTCTCCCTTCCTCTAGCCCTCAGGATATGTCGCGATACATACCTGAGAATATCCAAAGGGATGCCCACATTACTGAGCTTGCATCTACTGAAGCAACTCCACTAGGTCAGGGACTGTCTCCCGGGTCCCCAGGTGTGTCTAGCCCATCACAGGCCCCCACTAATACATCAACCCCGACTCAAGGACTCTCTGCTGTAGCTCTGGATGACCCTCTCTCTCCCTCTACCCAAACTATAATGAGAGCGGTAACAGACCTGCATGTAAGGTTTCCTAACCCAGAGTTGGTTACTACAGAGGTTGACCCTAGTCATTCTGAAATGATCAATACAGTTGGTTACTATGTGCCAACTCACATTGCTGATGACTTCTTTGAAGTCATTCTCAATGAGAGGAATCCAAGGTGCCAAGAAACCATATCTGGTGATGGAGGTGTAGGAGCTCGGCTTAAGATTCCATCGCCCAAGGATTCCAGTTCTGTGGATGAGGGCATCCACATTCAGGAATTGACCGTCACCATTTCCACTCTCCATACCATGGTTGCTCAATTGGAAGCTGAGGTTGCAACCCTGCGGATGGAGGTTCAAATCAAAGATGCCACCATTCTAGACCTCCAGCGCCGCCCTCCGGTCCTCTTGAACCATTTCATCCTGATCCCAGCCAGGTGTTCTTCCATTTCTCCTGATGCTACCAAAAAGGGGGAGAAGGAACAACCTATGGGATCACCATCATCATCACCATCATTATCACCATCACCATCATCACCTGCAAACACAAATGTTCCAGCAAAAGGAGAAGAGGCAGCAGCTCCATTGGAAGAAGGAGAAGTGGAAGCAACTCATGAATCTCCTCCATTCCTAACTAATTTAGATAAGGAATGGGATAGTTTCTTAAGTACCTACTATCACAACTCCTCCAATCCCTCATCTTCCTCTTCTTCTAGTGCTGCAGCGGAACCCTTGGAAACCGAACAAGAAAACATCTCTAAGGAATCCAAGTCCCCTGAAAACTCCTCAAAGTCTCCTTCTGAGACTATGTCCCCTTCTGGGACAACAATCCAGGTTACTATGGAGAACCCCAGTTCAGCTACAAAATCTATCTCCATAGAACCTAAGTCTCCTCCTGAGACAATAGCTGATGACCAAAAGTCTCCTCCTGAGACAGAGGCTGTTGATGAACCTGAGTCTACTTCTGAGACAACAACCAATGAACGTATGTATCCTCATGAGACAGAGGCTGTGTATGAAGAACTCTCCTCAGATTCTGAGCTCTCTGAGGGCATCACTAAGGAACCATCCAATGTGGTTGGTCAACTGGATGAGGCAGTGAATGGTACGGTTAACTCCGAAGCTGCAACTGTTTTTGAAGGCCTTGTCATAATTGATGATTCCTCCATAATAGAGCTATTTACCGATGAACCAACTGGTGAGGCTACAGGATCCATCTCCTCTGGGATGAACTTGATGGACATAGGAAAAAGGAAATTGACCCCAGAGGAGGAAGCTGAATAGGAGGAGAGAAGGCCAAAGATGAGGAAGGGCCGACCAGACACTTCCCTGGATGGAGAGATAATAAGACTCTCGGGTCTCCTCCAGGAGAAGGGCTATGATGTGGATGAAATCTTGCTCTGGTCAATGCCTCATATGGCTGAGGAACTAGATTGGATACAACAACAAGAACAGTCCGCTGCTGCAGCCAAAGCCGCGGTGGTCCTTACCAAGAAACAAAAGGAGGCCGCCTACAGAGACAGAATGAAGGCCATCCTTTTAGAATATGGATTTCATGCGCGGCATCTCGGTCCCATGAAGAACTCCACCATGGACATGCACGTAAGATAAATAAAAGCTAAGGTTGCTAGAGGTGAGTTACCTTCAATGGAGCAAATCCAGGCAAGAAAGGAGGCCTTAAAACGAGGCCTCTCGGGTATCCTCCACGGAGCTACCATCGAAAACCCTATCACCGCTGCTGGGATCAGAGAAGGTGAAGAGGTTATGTGTGTAGTTGTAACAGAAGCTATGTTACCTAACAGGTTCCCACAACAACCAAAGGAAGAACCCATCACTCCTCCCTCCAGTCCTTCATACGACAATGTACCAATATCTTCAGTTATTAGGATCAATAGAGGTCAAACAAAACAACAAAGCACAGACCCTGATCCTGAAACACATTCAAGGACGAAAAGGAAAAAGGAAGCATTGGCTTCCATTGAGGCTGCAGTGGAATCGTTTGATAGAAGGTCCTCCACTGAAGCAACAAGAGCTTCAGCGGGTGTTGGAGGAATTTCCACTGTTGAGGCAGTAAATTCCACTGAAGATCAGCTGGAGTCCACTGAAGCGGAGATGGCTTCCGCTGAAGCTGAACAAGCTTCCACGGAAGAAACTGCTTCCCCTGGAGCAGAAGCCACTCCAAAAACCACTGATAATGATGAAAGGGAGCAGGAACCTCCACAAGGAAGTACAACATCACATCAAATTGTTCCATTCAAAAGACGCGGTCCATTCAGAAGAAGAAAGACTGCAGCTCGAAGACAAAGTGATGAACTACCCTTAAATGTGCACTTTCCTGTTGTGGAATGGAGCTATCTATCCATTGAAAAAGTGTTCGTTTTGAAGTACTCTGATGGATACACTATGAAGCTCAAGGATTATCAGTTATATGGTCTTCCTGCTCCAAACATCTTCGATCTTGTAAGTCTTCCTCAACTCAATCCAGAAAACGACTTTGAAGGAGGACTCTCTACAGTACTGCTCCAAAGAAGAGCTGAACAATTAATAAAAGAAGGATACAAGGTAGCATCAGCCTAGGGGGAGACTGTAAGGTTCTCTAAGGCTGATGCATATCAAAAATATCTCTAGATCAAGTCATAATCTATCGGAAGAAGTACAACCATGGAACAACAAGGATAAGCCTTCGGAAGGACCATTGCTTCCGAAGGATAATTCCTTCCATTGAATACAACCTGTTCCGTGGAGTGAAAGCCCAAATCGATCAGTGCTTCCGATCGACCACCAGTACTTCCGATCATCAGTGGTTTACAATACTTCCAATCTTTAGTGGTTCCCAAGACAAAGACTTCCGAAGACTTTTCTCTGACAAAGATTCTCTTTACTTTAGGAAATAAACAGAGCTGCTGTCTCACACTCAGAATAACAGAAGACATTCCAATGTTAGTCAGCAACAAAGAACATTTGCCAAGGCTACAAAGATACTAAACAATTAATGTATTTTGTTGTTTAGATCTTTATTGTAAAAGTCAATAGAGTCTTTTGTATTGATTGTAATTAATATGGCTTGGCCTGTCAAGACCATAACAAATACTAGATTAAGCATACATTTATTTCTAGTGTTTTGTCCATCATGTATTCCTACGAGGATATGGTTGTAGGTCTTAGTATATAATCATTCAGTTGTTAGTTAGAAAAATCACGAGTGAGTGCTTGAACAAAGTGTTGTAATTCTAACAGTTGAATGCAATATACTTCGATCTTAAATTTACTATTGCTTTCAGTACTTTGTTTTCAAACAGTTTTTTACAAAACTAAGTTGATAGAGTTTCCGCAACTATCAACTTTGTGGAAGATAACTTGTGATAAGTGTTGTGTAGTTTACTCAACCCGATCCAATAACCGCTAGAAGCTCTTTCTCGGTGGTGGGGTAATTCTCTTGAGCATCATTAAGAGTTTTACTAGCGTAATAGATGGGGTGAAAATTTTTCTCTCTCCTTTGCCTTAAAACCGCCCCAACGGCTTGGTCACTGGCATCACACATGAGCTCAAAGGGTTAGCTTCAATCACAGGAAACTAAAATGGGGGCACTCACTAGATTATCCTTCAAAAACTCGAATGCCTTCATGCATTCCTCATCTAACACAAACGGGGTATCCTTCTCTAGGAGATGGGTCATAGGCCTAGTGATCTTTGAAAAATCCTTGATAAACCGCCTATAAAAGCCCACATGACCAAGAAAACTCCTAATGGATCTCACACTATAGGGTAATGGTCTTTATCTTGGCTTGATCCACCTCAATGCCCGCTCTAGAGATCTTGTGGCCTAACACTATCCCCTCCATCACCATGAAGTGACACTTCTCCTAATTCAACATCAACTTAGTTTCCACACATCTCTTAAAAATCTTCTCCAAGTTCACCAAGCAATAATCAAACGAGCTACCATAAACTAAAAAATGATCCATAAAAACCTCCATAGATGACTCAATCATGTCCTGAAAGATAGCTACCATGCACCTCTGAAATGTAGCTGGAGCGTGGCATAACCCGAATGGCATGCGATGGTAAGCAAAAGTGCCATAAGGGCACATGAAAATGGTCTTTTCCTGATCCTCCGTTGCAATGGGGATCTAGAAATACACTGAAAAGCCATCTAGAAAGCAGTAAAACTACTGGCCTGCCAACCGCTACAACATGTGGTCAATGAATGGAAGGGGATAGTGATCCTTCCGGGTGGCATCGTTAAGTTTCATATAATCAATGCAAACTTGCCACCCCGTGACTGTACGAGAAGGAATGAGCTCGTTTTTCTCATTTGTGATAACTGTCATCCCTCCCTTCTTAGGGAAGACCAGAGTCGGGCTCACCCATGATGAATCGGAAATGCGATAAATCAGGCTCGCATCCATCAACTTCAACACCTCCTTCTTCACAACCTCTTGCATATTAGGATTTAAACGCCTCTGAGGTTGTACTATCGACTTGTACTCATCTTCCATGAGTATCCTATGTGTGCAATAAGCAGGGCTAATGCCTTGGATATAAGAGACTCTCCAAGCAATAGCACTCTTATACACCTTCAACACACATAGCAACCTACTCTTCTCCCCCTCACTCAACCTATTTGAGATCACAACAAGTAGAGTGGAATCCTCTCCTAGAAAGGCATACTCTAAGTGGGAAGGCAAAACCTAAAGCTCAATGGTGGGTGGTGACTCTACAGAAGGTTTCATACTCTCCTCTCTCAACTCATCAATCTCCAACACCTCCAATATCACCGACACACTCTCATCTATCATCTTTACCTCCTCCTTACACCTCTCAACTACCAAATCAGCCCTGCATATGTACTCAACACACCTATCTACGTGTGACATGAAAGAATTTATGAAGTAGACCGAATGACACACGTCACTAACGTCATCTTGATCACCCGGATGTCTCATAGACTTCACAACCTCGAATGTGATAGTCTGATAACCCACTCTAAGAGTAAGCTTCCCATAAAAAACATCAATGATGACCTTAGCGGTCCGCAAGAAAGGACGGCCTAGAATGATAGGGACACTCTCATCGGCCTCCATGTCAAGGATCACAAAATCCACGGGAAACACAAACTTCTCTACCTTCACAAAAAATTCTCAACACTCCCACGTGGACACTTGACCGTCCGGTCAGCAAGGGAAAGTGTCATGCGCGTAGGCATTAGGCCACCAAGTGCTAGCTTCTCATATATAGAATAGGGAATCAAATTGATGCTAGCACCCGAATCAGCCAACGCGTGCCTCTGAGTGTCACTACCAAATAGACATGGGATTTTAAAGATCCCCGGATCTGTCAACTTCTCCGGTAGCTTGTTCAGAATCACCGCAGAACACCCCCCACTCAATGGAACATTAGAAACTTCCCCTAAACGATCATTGCTCTTCAACCAATCCTTTAAGAATTTGGCATATTTGGGAATATGCTGAAGAGCCTCAATAAAAGGAAAATTGATCTTCAACTGTTTGAACATATCAAGGAAATGAACATACCCCGTAGCATGCTTCTGGGGAGGTAAGCGATCAGGGTATGGAAGACGTGAATGATCAATCTTAGGAACAGGCCTAACCTCAACCGGTCTCTTCTCGACTGGTTCTACCACTATAGGAGACTCACTGTTCGGTGCTGTACTTGCTAGACCTGGCCTCATGTGCACCCCTCCAGGAGTCTCCATCTCTATCTCCACATCCACCGGTTCTTCCTCATCAACCTCAACCATTGGATCAACTCTCTCACCTCACTTACAACTCCGAGTGGTAACTGCTTTGACATTAGCATTTGGATTGGGCTAGGTGCTGCCCAAAAACTGGCCTTGGGGCCTCTCATCCAAACGCTTAGAAATATCACCAACTGATCTCTGAAGATCAAGAAAAGCAGATTTTTGGTTTTTCAAAAGGATGTCATGCTCAGCAAGGCTATTCAGAGTATTAACATTCTTAGCAACCAACTGGGTCAACAACTCCTCAATCTTACTCATGCTACACCCACCACCACTACTACTACCCGCTCCCGGTGTGTGACTAGGATTACTAACAGATGAATGACCCTGCCCCTGGTTATGAGTTACCTCATATTGGAAACCAGGGGGATGACCAGAAGAACCCCAATTGAAGTTCGGGTGGTTTCTCCAATTTTGATTGTAATAGTTATTGAACGGGTTAGTGTTACCCCTACATTGACCCCCCAAGTAGTCAACATGCTCCTGGTTGGCTAGCAAACACTCAGATGTGGCATGGCCACCCCTACAGATCTTACGCCTATCAACCTTCATCCTCAAATTCTTCACATCCCTCAACAAGGCCTAAAGAGCGGCTGCCACACTAGTATCCACATTAACATGGTGAACTCCTCTCGTTGAAAAGGAGGAACAAGTACCAGGAGTGGAATTCCTATTAGCGTGTCACACCCCCAATTTTCAACTAACGGAATCATACCGTTTGGGAACGTGACAAACCAGGATCTCAGATCATTAGACATAACGAAGACCTCTATATGAATTTCAAAACATACTTTGGTCTAAGTATCAAAGTTTTCAAAGTTTGCGGAAGCGTTTTAAAACAGTAACAGTTGTAAAATGTAAATTACAATGCAAAGTTTCAAATGTTCAAATTCAAATAACTAAAATGTAAAGACATGCATGCGACTCAATCTCCTAGTCCATGCTTGCTTTCTTGTGCACCTTAGCGTCCTGAGAAAACATGTAAATCAAGTCAACATAAAGGTTGGTGCATAACACAGGTTTAAGCATTTGTAATGTTTAAAACAACAGTTTGTATATCAAGTTTGCAGATAACATAATCACACATGCATAGTCAGGATAGCTAGTCATTTGTACTATTTACATAAGTGGTCGACACCGAAGCTGACGATTGCCATGCTATATCATGTTTTTGCCTTGCCACTATTGTCTAGCACAAACAATAGTAATGTGTGTTTGGTCAGTCAAACAACTGCGTAGATCCCATCTACCAAGTGAGGTTTGTCAAACCTAATATATCTATTTCCAACTACCACGCTTTGCGCTACGGCAAACTAAACGGTTCGAAGTGTGTAAGGACTTGTAAATGCTATGTTGTCACATAATGTAAACAACTAACTCATGCAAGTGATATGTATCTAAAAAGTGTTTGTTGCACATGTTTTCTCCCCCAAAACAGTTAAAATAAGAAAGGGGCCGTGTACGCACCTTTGATTATTGCAGAATGATCAAACACTCGTGAACTTGCGTAGAAAATCCTCTACGAAGAATCTGTGTTTAAACAATAAGTTAATGTTATTCGAATAGTCGTTTTGTGCTTGAAATCACATACGTGACAATACACGTAAGTTAGAATATTAGAAACGTGCATACGAAAGTACGCGTGCCTTTGGAATCGTTTAAATAAAATCATCTAGTCGTCTATGAATTTATTTAACTAAACGTAATTATACGCGATTACGTTTTCGAGTTAAAATATAAATTTTGTTATTCTAATACGTTCGGGATGAAATTCTGGTTCCAACAAAATTCGAACGAGTTAAAACGGAGTTCGTACGCTAAAGTTATGATAGAATTACTAAAATAATTTAAAAATCCAAAAACCAGCAGAGGCCGGGCTCGAACCCGCGACCTCTACTTCTTAGTACACCCACCCCACCATCTGATCTATTCCAATTTTTGTTAACATATCTGATTCTTAACTCTTATAAGCCCAATCGGCCCACTAACTCCTTTGATAAGCATAACCGAAACTTAATGATTCAATTGGGCCCCAATTCGAGCCCAATAGATCTTGTAATTAGAGGGCTTTTGTTTAACAGAGTTAAACAAGTATACCCTTGGTTTTAATTCCAAAATCAATCAGTCTAGACAATAAAAACGATCCGTACAAGATTCGAACGTGAATAATAAGTTTCACCATTCAATTCGGTTAAATTCGATTATGTCAGACTGATTAATCATGGGCTTTTCATTCAACACTAACTTTCGAACCTTCTGCAAGATTTAATTTGAATATCGAACGCACTAGCATCGAAATCCCCAATTTCGTTTTTAACTTAAGAACCCTAAATTTCAACTCTATCAATTCGATATCATATCATAAAATTGACACATGGTTTTCATTCTAAGATGAATTTCGAACATGTCTGTGCTGATTAATTGAATTTTATAACTCATTTGGATCAAAACCCCCAAATCATCTTTATTCAAGAACCCTAGTAATCGAACACTATCAATTCTTGTTGACTTCATGAAATTGACACATGGATTAGTTTAGTCGGCGACTTATGAAACTAACCATGTGATTTAATTCGACTATTACACTGTTTAAACAAGAAACCCCCTAGAACTAGTTCTCATGCAATTCGTTGTTGTGTGTGACAATTAACATAGAGATTATGTTAATCGGCCTATTATGAAGCTTTTAGTAAGGTTTGATTTGATTATAATCCCCGATTAAGCAGAAACCCCCAAAACGTATTTGCTCAAGAACCTTAGAATTCAAACTCATACAATTCGATATTGTTTGACGAAATTGAGTTAGGGATTCACTTAATCGGCTCTTTTAGCATGTGTAATGATCAAGTGTTACCTGGTTTAGCTTCGAATTGCTATAAATCGACTTATGGCTTGAGTATCGGCCACCCCACGACCGGATTCTCCTCTCTAGAACTCTTGAGATCAAATGGTTGTGTGAGAAAGACTCTAAGGATGCCGATAAAAGGTTCTGGAGTTTCGATTTCATGAATTATGATCCCATGATGCGAATTTGATAGTGATACAAAACGGTTTCGACTTTTGGCTTACTAATCATGATTAATTCGAAGTTGTTGGGTCTTATAACGCGTGATTGCTGTTAAAGATCATTAGTATACATAATTGGGAAGTTTAATTTGATCAATTTCAACCGTTACATGCAGATTTCGAATTAATCTTGATTAACTCACGCGAATTTTGACTTCTAAGTTCAAAATTGGACTTTTAAATCAATTATAAGTCTAAACTTTGTAATTAAGGTGTATTGGGACTGATTTCTAAAAATTCTAATCCCTTAGGTTTGATTTTGATCAATTACATAACAATTCGGTTTACAAAGTTTCACCAATTGAATTATTTTTTGGCTCGGTTAATCCTTTTGGGCCTATCTAGACCTCATTGGGCCTACCTTGGCCTTATTGGGCCTTCCTTGGCCTTATTGGGCCTACTTCTATTCAATTGGGCCTACTTCTATTCAATTGGGCCCCATAAAATACAATTGGGCCTACGAGGGTTAACGAGGTTAATTCGAAAAGTCGGATCGTCACATCATCCCCTTGTTGAAAGAATTTTCGTCCCGAAAATTAGTAAATGTTAGGAGTAGTTAGGAAACTACTTACGAGTTTAAATCGTACGTGTTAATGTGGTTTGATCATTCCGTGTGCTTGTGTGTACTCACACACCAAATCTAATGCTTGCAACATCACAGCTAAATGTGATCGTTCAATGTGACTGTTTGCGTGTACACTAGTTAGTTCACCTAACTGTGACTGTTTGTGTTAGATCATACTGTGCTGTGTAACCTCACACATAGTGAGTGTCTGTAACTGTTTGTACTATGCAACCCCGCACATAGCAAAATGTGTGTAACTAATCATGTATGTACTACCATAACATGTAACATATGAAATGTAGCACATAAAATGTTTAAAATGTAGTGTAGCACAAATGTTTGTAACAAAACCAATTGAATAAAGTGTTTGTGCTTACAGTTTGAAACTTGCAGTGTTGATGTGTGAAGCATCACATCATCCCCTTGTTGAAGGAAATTTCGTCCCGAAATTTAACGTGCGCTCTCAGTGTTTGTAGTTGCTGTTTTGAACAGATGAGGATACTTCTTCATCATTTGGTCTTCCTGTTCCCATGTGAATTCAGGACCACGTCTTGAATTCCACCGAACTTTGACTATCGGAATCTTGCTTTGCTTAAGTTGTTTGACCTCTCGGTCCATGATTTCTGCTGGTTCTTCAATGAATCATAACTGTTCATCTACTTGTATTTCCTCCAATGGTACAATCAATGTCTCATCAGAAAGACATTTCTTTAAGTTCGATACATGAAATACATCATGAACTCCACTGAGTTCATCCGGTAGTTTGAGTTGATACGCAACCGGACCAATCCTTTTCAGGATCTCAAAAGGTCCTACGTAACGTGGGCTAAGCTTCCCGCGTTTGCCGAATCGTATCACACCTTTCCAAGGTGATACCTTTAGAAGAACTCGGTCTCCTACTTGGAATTCCAACGGTTTACGACGCTTGTCAGCATAACTCTTCTGTCGATCCCGGGCCGCTGCCATACGGTTCCGGATTTGAACTACCTTCTCTGTCGTCTCGTGCACTAGTTCAGGACCTGTAATCTGACTGTCACCAATTTCAGCCCAACAAACTGGTGAACGACATTTGCGACCATACAAAGCTTCAAACGGTGCTGCTTGAATACTTGTATGATAACTATTGTTGTAAGAGAATTCCACTAACGGTAAGTGGTTTTCCCAGCTTTCACCAAAATCAATTACACAAGCTCGTAACATATCCTCGAGCGTCTGAATCGTACGTTCACTTTGACCGTCGGTCTGTGGATGATATGAGGTACTCATATCCAAACGAGTTCCCAGTGACTTATGAAGTGATTTCCAAAAGTTGGAAGTAAATCGGGCATCCCGATCTAATATGATAGAGATTGGCACGCCATGCCGTGCTACCACTTCCTTGATGTAAATGCAAGTCAGTTTCTCCATCTTATCGGTTTCCTTGATTGCTAAGAAATGTGTAGATTTCGTTAATCGATCAACAATTACCCATATCGTATCACAACCACTCGGTGTACGGGGTAACTTAGTAATGAAGTCCATCGAAATCTGTTCCCATTTCCACATCGGTATCTCTGGTTGTTGCAGTAAACCAGATGGTTTCTAATATTCAACTTTGACTTTCGAACAAGTCAAACATTTGCTAACGTACTTCGCAATATCAGCTTTCATGTGAGGCCACCAATACAGTGCCCTCAAATCATGATACATCTTGTCTAACCCCGGATGGACTGAATATCTGGACTTGTGTGCTTCATCCATCACGAGTTCCCTTAAACCTCCGTACAAAGGTATCCACAATCGATTAACAAAATAACGAATTCCATCAGGTTTAACATCCAATTGTTCTTCCATTCCTCGCAAGGATTCCTGTACCAAGTTTTCCTTTTTCAAGGCCTCGAGCTGAGCACTGCGTACCTTGTCAGGTAAATCAGTATGTATCGTCATCATAAGTGCGCGAACCCGTCTTGTTGATGTGTCTTTTCTGCTTAAAGCATCAGCTACCACATTAGCTTTTCTCGGGTGATACTTAATCGCGCATTCGTAGTCGTTCAACAACTCAACCCATCGTCGCTGTCTCATATTCAGCTCCTTCTGATCAAAGATATGCTGCAAACTCTTATGATCAGTGTAAATGGTACACTTAGTTCCATACAGGTAATGCCTCCAAATTTTCAAAGCAAAAACCACTGCTCCTAATTCCAAGTCATGAGTAGTGTAATTCTTTTCGTGTGGTCGTAGTTGCCTTGAAGCATAAACAATCACTTTATCACGTTGCATCAATACACATCCCAAACCCTGTGCAGTTGCGTCACAATACACCACAAAGTCTTCTGTTCCTTCTGGTAAAGACAGAATCGGTGCACTGCAGAGTTTCTGTTTCAATAATTGGAATGCAGCTTCCTGTTTATCTGTCCAGTTATACTTCGTTCCTTTATGCGTAAGAGCTGTAAGTGGTTGAGCGATCTTTGAGAATCCCTCAATAAATCTTCTGTAATAACCCGCCAAACCAAGGAATTGTCGTACCTCGGTAGGTGTCTTTGTTGCTTCCCAATTCTTAATTGCTTCAATCTTTGCTGGATCAACGTGTATGCCCTTTTCATTGACTATATGACCCAAGAATTGTACTTCTCGCATCCTGAAATCACATTTCGAGAACTTAGCGTACAATTGTTCCTGTTTCAGTAATTCCAACAGCAATCGAAGATGTTCAGCATGCTCCTCCTCGGTCTGAGAATAGATGAGAATGTCATCAATGAAAACAATGACAAACTTATCAAGATAAGGTTTACAAACACGATTCATGATATCCATGAATACGGCTGGAGTGTTTGTCAACCCAAATGGCATGACCAAGAACTCATAATGGCCATAGCGCGTTCTGAATGCTGTCTTCGGAATATCCTCCTCCTGGACTCTTAGTTGATGATAACCCGATCTGAGATTAATCTTCGAGTAGTAGCTCGAACCTTGCAACTGATCAAACAGATCGTCAATTCTGGGTAACGGATACCGGTTCTTGATAGTAACCTTGTTAAGTTCCCAGTAATCGATACACATACGGAAAGTCCCGTCCTTCTTCTTGACAAATAAGACTGGAGGTCCCCACGGTGAAAAACTAGGTCGTATAAAACCCTTATCCGATAACTCTTGTAGTTGTGTAGATAGCTCTTGCATCTCTGATGGTGCAAGTCGATAAGGCGCCCTAGCTATCGGTGCTGCATCTGGTGTAAGGTCGATTCGGAATTCCACCTGTCTGATAGGCGGTAATCCCGGCAAGTCTTCTGGAAATACCTCCGGAAATTCACAAACTACTGGTATATCTTCAATCTTCTTCTCAGCTACCGGCTTTTCAGTTATAAGTGCTATAACTGCCGTATGACCTTTCCGCAGACATTTGTGTGCTTTCATACAAGATATGAGACGCAGTGGTGTACTGCTCTTCTCGCCTTGTACATACAATGTCTCTCCATGCAAAAGAGGTATGCGAACAATCTTTTCATGGCATACGATTTCAGCCTGGTGTTTGGACAACCAGTCCATGCCAATGACTACATCAAAACTGCCTAAGGCAATAGGCATAAGATCAATTTCAAATGTTTGACCCATCAAATCAAGTATACATCCCTTAAAGATTTGTTCAACTACTATTAACTTACCATCAGCTAATTCTACAGTGTATGGACTATCTAAGGCAGTGGGACTAACATTTAGCAACTTAGCAAGTGAACTAGATACAAAACTTCGATCGGCACCAGTGTCAAATAACATAGAGGCATAATGATTATTTAAGAGGAACGTACCCGTAACAATGTTGGGATCCTCCCGTGCTTGACGTTCTCCAATCACAAACGCCCTGCCCCTAGCACCATTGTTATTGTTATTGTTGTTGTTATTGGTGCCATTGCCGTTACCATTGCCGTTGCCGTTGCCATTGGCATTGTTATCCCCGCCTTTCTTGAGTTGTGGGCAATCCTTTTTAAAGTGCCCCATTTTGCCACACTCAAAACAACCTTTCTGCGCGTTGTTCTGGTTGTTATTCTGATTGTTGTGATTGTTTTGCAGCTCTCCGCGACAATCCTTAGCTGCATGCCCAACCTTACCACACCGTTGGCACTTAACTTTATCACACTGGTTTCCTGCATGATGAAATCCACATCTGTTGCACTTCGGATGTTTACCAATATAACCCCCTGACGATGATGATTGCTGACCACTATTTGAGTTGTGATAAGACTTCTTTGAGTCTTGTTTCCGGTTCTGCTGAAACGGTTGTTGGTTGAAGTTCCTGGAGTTGCTTTCCCACTTCCTCTTGTGGTCACCTACTTTAGTAGCTGATGTTCGTTTAGGCAGAGTCCCTTGTAACACCGCCTGATCAGTCAATTGGTGCGCTAAACGAACAGCTTGTTGAATTGTTGTGGGATTTGCAGATGTAACCAATCCCTGAATCTGAGGCACCAATCCCCCAATGTACCTCTCTATCCACTTGCTTGCGGGAGTAGCCATGTGAGGTAGAAGTCTGGCTAATTCATGAGATCGAGTCGTGTACTCCTCGATGTTGGACCCCTCCATCTTGAGGTGCCAATATTCCTCCTCTAATTTCTGCATCTCACTACGAGGACAGTACTCCTCCTGCATTAAAGTCTTGAATCCATTCCAGGTTAAGGCATTGGCCTCACCCAATCCCAAAGTTTGGACATTGGAGTTCCACCAGGTCAATGTTGGACCCTCCAACGTACCCGTAGCATACTTTACCTTGCTCTCATCGGGACAGTTACACATCTCAAACACAGATTCGGCCTTCTCAATCCATCGTAGGAGTCCAATGGCTCCTTCCGATCCTTTGAAGTTATGTGGCTTACAGTCCAAGAACATCTTGAACGTGCATGCCTGTGGGTTCACTAATCCCCCAGCTGGACCATGTTGCCCTGCATTGTGTGTCTGAGCGTAGTTCGCGATAGCCTCCGCGACCCTGTTGTTAATCAGCTCATTGAGCTTAGCAACTGTCATGTGAACGTTCCCCTCAGCCATTATCTTCCTAGTTAAAAGAAGTGTTAGAGTGTTATCAAAGTCCAATGTGACATGTGTAAATAATACAACAAACACAACATGTAATATATAAATCAACACAATTGTTGGCAATAAATAATAGTTTTTCAATAGATAGAAATCTGATTTGAGTACAATACTTTTGAAATCAAAACATAAATTTTCCAAACATCTAATGTAGGGACACAACCCGCCCCTAATAAGTTTAAACAAAAATAAAACAAATCAATCATCCTCAACAGTGGATTCAGGATCAGAATCAACAGCTGGTGCTGGTTCTTCCCCTTCTTCCTCTTCATTCTCTTCATCCTCCTCCTCATTATCCGAGACCACCAAATCTTCCAAGGCTTCAAGTCTGCCTTCCAAAATCTCAGAAGCTTCAAGACGACCAATCAAATGGATGATCTCATCTCTCATGTCATTAACCAGATGGGCAAGGTTATCCTGTCTTTCATTTGCATCCCATAGTTCCCGAACATTATACTCAATCCTGTCGTTCGCCCAGTACAAGTCCTCACGCAGTTTGGCAATCTCTTCAGCATCAGTCCGTTGCCTCTTAGGTTCTGGAACATCCAATACAGGTGGTGGATGGGTAGAAGGTCCCTCAGCAGGAATCTCCTGAGTATCCTCTGCTGGCTCCTCCTCTGGATCCTCATCCGGATCCTCCTCCGGGTCCTCATCTGGATCCTCCTCCGGATCCTCCTCAGGGTCTGAGTCATCTCTCTCAGATGGTGGAGGAGATGGAATAGGTGGTGCTGGTGATGATGGTGGTGCTGGAACTATCGGCTCCTCATCCTCAGAATCATCAATGTAGATGTATGGTGCTGATGATGAAGATGCCATGCATGTTACATAATACCATATGTAAGTGCAGTGCCATGGAATGTGTAAGCAAGTCTATTACATAATGCCATATGTAATTTCTAAGTGATATGTGTAAGCATGCGTGTCTAATGTCTAACAGTCATAGTCTAAGTCTACAAATGCAAACCTAGTTCGCTATAACCAATGGCTCTGATACCAACCTGTCACACCCCCAATTTTCAACTAACGGAATCATACCGTTTGGGAACGTGACAAACCAGGATCTCAGATCATTAGACATAACGAAGACCTCTATATGAATTTCAAAACATACTTTGGTCTAAATATCAAAGTTTTCAAAGTTTGCGGAAGCGTTTTAAAACAGTAACAGTTGTAAAATGTAAATTACAATGCAAAGTTTCAAATGTTCAAATTCAAATAACTAAAATGTAAAGACATGCATGCGACTCAATCTCCTAGTCCATGCTTGCTTTCTTGTGCACCTTAGCGTCTTGAGAAAACATGTAAATCAAGTCAACACAAAGATTGGTGCATAACACAGGTTTAAGCATTCATAATGTTTAAAATAACAGTTTGTATATCAAGTTTGCAGATAGCATAATAACACATGCATAGTCATGATAGCTAGTCATTTGTACTATTTACATAAGTGGTCGACACCGAAGCTGACGATTGCCATGCTATAGCATGTTTTTGCCTTGCCACTATTGTCTAGCACAAACAATAGTAATGTGTGTTTGGTCAGTCAAACACATACGTAGATCCCATCTACCAAGTGAGGTTTGTCAAACCTAATAAATCTATTTCCAACTACCACACTTTGCGCTACGGCAAACTAAACGGTTCGAAGTGTGTAAGGACTTGTAAATGCTATGTTGTCACATAATGTAAACAGCAAACTCATGCAAGTGATATGTATCTGAAAAGTGTTTGTTGCACATGTTTTCTCCCCCAAAACAGTTAAAATAAGAAAGGGGCCGTGTACGCACCTTTGATTATTGCACAATGATCAAACACTCGTGAACTTGCGTAGAAAATCCTCTACGAAGAATCTGTGTTTAAACAATAACTTAGTGTTATTCGAATAGTCGTTTTGTGCTTGAAATCACATACGTGACAATACACGTAAGTTAGAATATTAGAAACGTGCATACGAAAGTACGCGTGCCTTTGGAATCGTTTAAATAAAATCATCTAATCGTCTATGAATTTATTTAACTAAACGTAATTATACGCGATTACGTTTTCGAGTTAAAATATGAATTTTATTATTCTAATACGTTCGGGATGAAATTCTGGTTCCAACAAAATTCGAACGAGTTAAAACGGAGTTCGTACGCGAAAGTTATGATAGAATTACGAAAATAATTTAAAAATCCAAAAACCAGCAGAGGCCGGGCTCGAACCCGCGACCTCTACTTCTTAGTACACCCACCCCACCATCTGATCTATTCCAATTTTTGTTAACATATCTGATTCTTAACTCTTATAAGCCCAATCGGCCCACTAACTCCTTTGATAAGCATAACCGAAACTTAATGATTCAATTGGGCCCCAATTCGAGCCCAATAGATCTTGTAATTAGAGGGCTTTTGTTTAACAGAGTTAAACAAGTATACCCTTGGTTTTAATTCCAAAATCAATCAGTCTAGACAATAAAAACGATCCGTACAAGATTCGAACGTGAATAATAAGTTTCACCATTCAATTCGGTTAAATTCGATTATGTCAGACTGATTAATCATGGGGTTTTCATTCAACACTAACTTTCGAACCTTCTGCAAGATTTAATTTGAATATCGAACGCACTAGCATCGAAATCCCCAATTTCGTTTTTAACTTAAGAACCCTAAATTTCAACTTTATCAATTCGATATCATATCATAAAATTGACACATGGTTTTCATTCTAAGATGAATTTCGAACATGTCTGTGCTGATTAATTGAATTTTATAACTCATTTGGATCAAAACCCCAAATCATCTTTATTCAAGAACCCTAGTAATCGAACACTATCAATTCTTGTTGACTTCATGAAATTGACACATGGATTAGTTTAGTCGGCGACTTATGAAACTAACCATGTGATTTAATTCGACTATTACACTGTTTAAACAAGAAACCCCCAAAACGTTTTTCTTTAAGAACCCTAGAACTAGTTCTCATACAATTCGTTGTTGTGTGTGACAATTAACATAGAGATTATGTTAATCGGCCTATTATTAAGCTTTTAGTAAGGTTTGATTTGACTATAATCCCCGATTAAGCAGAAACCCCCAAAACGTATTTGCTCAAGAACCCTAGAATTCAAACTCATACAATTCGATATTGTTTGACGAAATTGAGTTAGGGATTCACTTAATCGGCTCTTTTAGCATGTGTAATGATCAAGTGTTACCTGGTTTAGCTTCGAATTGCTATAAATCGACTTATGGCTTGAGTATCGGCCACCCCACGATCGGATTCTCCTCTCTGGAACTCTTGAGATCAAATGGTTGTGTGAGAAAGACTCTAAGGATGCCGATAAAAGGTTCTGGACTTTCGATTTCATGAATTATGATCCCATGATGCGAATTTGATAGTGATACAAAACGGTTTCGACTTTTGGCTTACTAATCATGATTAATTCGAAGTTGTTGGGTCTTATAACGCATGATTGCTGTTAAAGATCATTAGTATACATAATTGGGAAGTTTAATTTGATCAATTTCAACCGTTACATGCATATTTCGAATTAATCTTGATTAACTCACGCGAATTTTGACTTCTAAGATCATAATTTGACTTTTAAATCAATTATAAGTCTAAACTTTGTAATTAAGGTGTATTGGGACTGATTTCTAAAAATTCTAATCCCTTAGGTTTGATTTTGATCAATTACATAACAATTCGGTTTACAAAGTTTCACCAAAAATCCCGAATTGTCACTAATCGGGACAATTGAATTCTTTTTGGCTCGGTTAATCCTTTTGGGCCTATCTAGACCTCATTGGGCTTACCTTGGCCTTATTGGGCCTTCCTTGGCCATATTGGGCCTACTTCTATTCAATTGGGCCTACTTCTATTCAATTGGGCCCCATAAAATACAATTGGGCCTACGAGGGTTAACGAGGTTAATTCGAAAAGTCGGATTGTCACATAGCGGAACGCTGCTCATACTCAGCCTGGGCAAAACTCTCAAACGTATCATTACACTCAGCAACATCCCTCTTACCCATAAGATGACCTTCGGCAGATGTGTCAAAACGAGCCCAGGTCTCATAAGTGAGACCATTGTAGAATTTCTCTACAAGTGCCTAATCAGAAAGATCATGTTGGGAGCATCTACTAAGCAAATTCTGGAATCTCTCCCAAGCAGGGTAATATGGCTCATCAGGTTCCATACAAAAGGAATGGATCTCATCACGAAGGCGAGCTGCCTTGGCAGGTGGAAAGTACTTCTTAAGGAATGCATCCCTAAGACTGCCCCAAGTGGTGAATGATCCAGGTGCATGTGAGTCAAGCCAAGTGGTGGCCCTACCCGCAAGAGAAAATGGGAATAGCTGCAAAAAGATGACATCTTCAGTGGCACCTTGAAGATTGAAGGTAGCACAGATGTGAGTGAGGCGAGCTATATGTGCGGGAGCGTCCTCATCATCACGGCCATAAAATTGAGAATTGTTAATGGCGGTCATGATGTAAGAGGGTATCTGCCACGAATTTTCATACGTGATGTTTGGCACAGTATTGGGATTATTAAGTCCCGTGAAACCCTCGGTGGACTGATGATGAACGGTACGACGGTTTGCCATAGGTGGGACAAAAGGCAAACATGGGCTAGAATGAGTAGAAGAACTAGAAGAAGATGTTGGTGTGCAGTCAGAAAAATCAGCAGAAATGGGAGTAGAAGCAGTTACCTCGCTCGTAGAACCTACAGAAAAGTCCCGCGTATCACTCCTTGATGGCAATGAAAGCTCGGGTGGCGGTCCGTGTGAGCGTAGGTGTGGCATACACTACCAAACCTGCAAAGAAAGAAAAATTAATAAGAATTAAATAAAACAAAACAAAATAAAAAAAAAACTGAAAAAAAAAACTAAACACAAATATGTACAGATAAGAAACAAGAACTAGTATGCACAATCGACTAAGAAGTCCCTGGCAACGGCGCCTAAAACTTGATGTGTGCAAAGTAGTTCAATTAAAAATAACAAAAATCACAACTATCCTAAGAACTAAGTAATACTCTAGACTCTCTAAACTAAACTACTGATAGGATAGTGAACCTATCGAAAATAGTAAAGAAAAAGGAAGTCCAGATATCGAACCCACAGACTTCTACAGAAAATGCTAACTGGACTCTATGACTTATCTATACAAGTTTATTTAATTTAAAGTATTGTTTTAAAGAGGGGTTTTTTGATGTTTAAATTAAAATAATTAAATGACTTAAAAAAACCAATTTGAGACTAAGAAACAAAAGTGAACCAAGAAATAACAATGATGAAGCGACTACCTATGGATTAACTCTAGACATGTACAATGCTTTTTAGATTGATTTTGGAACTTTTTTGAAACCGAGATCTTGAATTATTAACTAACAAAAAACCTAGAGTATCTTCAACCTTTCTCAAATGTATCAACTAAAATGTCTACAAGTTGCTAAATTACCGGTTTTAGGGAGTTACTTTCACAAGTTACCCAAACCATCAATGACATATCCTAAAGACCATCTACCTCACAGAAACGAGAGTCTCAATACATAAAAACATGCATAGGATAACAAAGAATCTCCACTTGGATTTGGTAGGCAAAGAAATTTCTAATTGACTAGTCTTAGTCTTTTCACAAAGACTTTAACTAATAGTCAAACACCCTAGACCAACCAACAAACTCTCACCTCACGGCTTTTGAGTTTGGTTAACCGTTTAGCTTATTTATAACCAAATCAACATTCCTATGAACCACTACGTCTAGCAATTCATTTACTAATAAAAAACACAAAGTAATTGATCTAACATGCACCGGTATTATGAAAAACATTCATCAAACGTCGTTCCTCAATCAATCGAATTAAACGTTAAACATGCATAGTCGTTAAAACCCTAGGTAGTTCTAATGGTTTAGCCAAAAATCTTACTGAAGAACTAGAAAGATCTAGTGCAAAAACCAATACTAAACATCATTCAAATGGAATAAAGAAGAAAAGAATGGAATCCAATCGTAGTACACCCTTCAAATCTTAATCATTGGGCTTCCGAATGATGGATGTTGTCTTTCTTGCCTTCCCAAGTCTCTTGGTCGCTTCCAATGCTCGTGAAAACCGTCTATAACCCTAGAAGTGAGGCCTCCAGCCGTTTTAATTGGTCAAACCCGATTTTCTGAAATTTTTAGCCTGTCGCGTAGTGCGACAGCCTCTTTGAACCCTTCGCGTAGCACGAGGGATGCTAGAAAGCGACAGAATAATCGGGTCAACCCGAAATGATTAAGTGAGGGTAATCTTGTCATTTCCACATGTCGGGTAGCGCTACAGGGTTTCAAATGTGCGTTGCGTAGAGCGAGGGGATTAAAAATCCAGTTTTTAGCTTTCTTTGTTTCTAGGTCCTTCCCCGCCCTACCGGGAGCTCGTTTCTTTATGCTTTTGTGCCAAATACGTATGTTTGTGACCTGAAAGCATTCATTTAAAAACATTGTAAAGCACCAGCTAAAATCAATTCCAAAACTAACTAAAACTATACAGAAACTAACAAAAACTACCGAATAAACAGATGTGTCTTACAACACATCAATAATCTCAACCAGTTCTTCAACGAAGTGCAATTGTTCGTCGATTTGTATGTCCTCAAGAGGAATTGCTATAGATTCATCTGACAGGCACTTCTTGAGGTTTGACACGTGAAATACGTTGTGCACAGAGCTTAGCTCGTTTGGTAAGCTCAATTCATAGGCCACGGGGCCTATCCGTTTGACTATCTCGAATGGCACGATTTAACGAGGATTCAACTTCCCTCGTTTACCAAATCGGATAACACATTTCCAGGGCGAGACCTTGAGAAACACTATGTTTCCCACATGGAATTCCAAAGTCTTGTGTCTTTTGTTAGCGTAGCTTTTCTGTCTGTCCCGAGCTGCTGGCATCCGTTTGCGTATCTGCACTATACATTCAGTCGTCTCGTGCACAAGTTCGGGTCCGGTTAGTTGGCTCTCTCCAACTTCCGCCCAACAGATGGGTCATCGGCACTTGTGTCCGTAAAGTGCCTCAAATAGTGCAGCTTGAATGCTTGTATGATAGCTGTTATTGTACGAAAACTCAACTAACGGTAGATGAGTCACCCAGCTGCTGCCAAAGTCAATGACACATTCCCGAAGCATGTCTTTCAATGGTTGTATCGCCCGCTCACTCTGCCCATCAGTCTGTGGGTGATAAGCAGTGCTGATGTCCAATTTCGTGTGCAATGCCTTATTAAGGACTTCTAGAAATGTGACGTGAATCGACTATCATGGTCAGATATTATTGAGATTGGCACTCCTTGTCGGTTTACCACTTCCTTTAGATAAATCCAAGCCTATTTATATAGCTTGTCGGTTTCCAAGATAGGTAAGAAGTGCGCATACTTTGTTAGTTGGTCAACGATTACCCAGATGGTATCGCAACCACTTGCTATTTTAAGCAGTTTAGTGATGAAGTCCATGGAAATCTGCTCATATTTCCATACTGGTATTTCCGGCTGTTGAAGTAGACCTAATGGCTTCTGGTACTCGACCTTGACCTTTGAGCAAGTTAGACACTTACTCACATAAGTCGTGATCTCTGATTTCATGTTCGGCCACCAATAGGTCGTCTTAAGATCGTGGTACAATTTTTCAGACCCCGGATGTACTGAATACCAGCTCCTGTGAGCTTCATCCATTACTACGCTTCTCAACTCTACGTAGTGTGGAATCCAGATCCGATCCATGAAGTAGTACGCTCTATCGGTCTTCACCTCTAATTGTTTATCCATGTCGCGCAAGGATTCTTGAGTGAGGTTCTCAACCTTCATAACTTCTTGTTGTGTATTACGAATTTGTTGCGGTAGTTCAGACTGGATTGTGAGCTATAATGCACGCACGCGTTTGATTGTTTCTTTTCGTCTCAACGCGTCGGGTACTATGTTTGCCTTGCCAGGATGATACTTGATGGCGCAATCATAATCGCCAATGAGTTCAACCCATCTTCGTTGCTCATGTTAAGCTCCTTCTGATCGAAGATGTCTTGCAGGCTCTTATGATCGGTAAAAATCGTACATTTCGTGTCGTATAGGTAGTGTTGCCAAATCTTCAGAGCGAACACCACCGCTCCCAGCTCCAAGTCATGAGTTGTATAATTTTTCTCGTGCACCTTTAACTTTTGTGACACGTGTGTTATGACTTTTTCGTGTTGCATCAGCACACAACAGAGTCCTTACTTTAACGCGTCGCAGTAAACAACAAAGTCATCACCTCTCTCTGATAGGGATAAGATCGGTGCACTGCATAACTTCTGCTTCAGTAAGTTGAAAGCAGACTCTTGTTTCTCTCCCTAGTCAAACTTCTTATCTTTATGCGTCAGGGAAGTCAATGATTGAGCAATCTTCGAGAATCCCTCAATAAACCGCTGGTAGTATCCTGCCAATCCTAAAAATTGTCGCACCTCAGTCGGAGTCTACGGTGCTTCCCAGTTTTTGATGGCTTCAATCTTGGATGGGTCTACATGTATTCCCTTCTCGTTAACCACATGTCCAAATAACTGGAATTCGCGAATCCAAAAGTCACATTTTGACAACTTCGCGTACAACTGCTTGTTCTTCTGTAATTTCAAGACAAGCCTCAGGTGTTCAGCATGTTCCTCCTGATTCTTGGAGTAGATCACGATATCGCCAATGAACAATATTACATCTCTGAGGTTGTACTACCGACTTGTACTCATCTTCCATGAGTCTCCTATGTGTGGAATAAGCAGGGCAAATGCCTTGGATATCAGAGAGTCTCCAACCAATAGCACTCTTATACGCCTTCAACATACATAGGAACCTACTCTTCTACTCCTCACTCAACCTATATGAGATCACAACAGGTAGAGTGGAATCCTCTCCTAGAAAAGCATACTCTAAGTAGGAGGGCAAAACCTTAAGCTCAAGGGTGGGTGGTGACTCTACAAAAGGTTTCCTACTCTCCTCTCTCAACTCATCAATCTCCAACACCTCCGATATCACCGACACACTCTCATCTATCATCTCTACCTCCTCCTCACACCTCTCAACTACCAAATCAGCCCCACACATTTACTCAAGAAACCAATCTACGTCTGACATGAAAGAATTTATGAAGTAGACCGAATGGCACAGCTCACTAACGTCATCTTGATCACCCAGATGTCTCATAGACTTCACAACCTCGAATGTGACAATCTGATAACCAACTCTAAGAGCAAGCTTCCCATAAAAAACATCAATGATGACCTTAGCGGTCCGCAGGAAAGGACGGCCTAGAATGATAGGGACACTCTCATCGGCCTCCATGTAAAGGATCATGAAATCCACGGGAAACACAAATTTATCAACCTTCACCAACAAATTCTCAACAATCCCACGTGGACACTTGACGGTCCGGTCAGCAAGGGAAAGTGTCATGCGTGTAGGTATTAGGTCACCAAGTGCTAGCTTCTAATATAAAGAATAAGGCATCAAATTGATGCAAGCACCCAAATCAGCGAACGCGTGCCTCTGAGTGTCACTACCAAACAGACATGGGATTGTAAAGATCCCCGGATCTATCAACTTCTCCAGTAGCTTGTTCAGAATCACCGTAGAAAACCTCCCACTCAATGGAATATTAGAAAGTTCCCCTAAACAATCATTGCTCTTCAACAAATCCTTTAAGAATTTGGCATATTTGGGAATATGCTGAAGAGCCTCAATGAAAAGAAAATTGATCTTCGACTGTTTGAACATATCAAGGAAATGGCCATACTCCTGAGCATGCTTCTGGTGAGCTAAGCAAGCAGGGTATGGAAGACGTGAATGATCAATCTTAGGATCAGGCCTAATCTCAACCGGTCTCTTCTCGATGGGTTCTACCACTACAGGAGACACACTGCTCGGTGTTGTACTTGCTAGACCTGGCCTCATGTGCACCCCTCCAGGAGTCTCCATCTCTATCTCGTCATCCACCGGTTCTTCCTCATCTACCTCAAACGGTGGATCAACTCTCTCACCTCCCTTACCACTCCGAGTGGTAACTGCTTTGACATTAGAATTTGGATTGGGCTAGGTGCTGCCCGAAAACTGGCCTTGGGGCCTCTCATCCAAACGCTTAGCAATATCACCAACTGATCTCTAAAGATCAAGAAAAGCATATTGTTGGTTTTTCAAAAGGATGTCATGCTCAGCAACGATATTCAGAGTATTAGCATTCTTAGCAACCAACTGGGTCAACAACTCCTCAATCTTACTCATGCTACTCCCACCACCACTACTACTACCCGCTCCTGGTGTGCGACTAGGACTACTAACCGATGAATGACCTGCCCCTGGTTATGAGTTACCCCAGATTGGAAACCAGGGGGATGACTAGAAGAACGCCAATTGAAGTTCGGGTGGTTTCTCCAGTTTTGATTGTAAGAGTTATTGAACGCGTTAGTGTTACCCCTACCTTCACCCCCCAAGTAGTCAACATGCTCCTGGTTAGCTAGCAAACACTCAGATGTGGCATGGCCACCCCTACAGATCTCACGCCTATCAACCTTCATCTTCAACTCCTTCACATCCCTTGACAAGGCCTCAAGAGCGGCTGCCACACTAGTATCCTCATTAACGTGTTGAAATCCCCTCGTTGAAGAGGAGGAAATAGTACCAGGAGAGGAATTCCTATTAGCGGAATGCTGCTCATACTCAGCTTGAGCAAAACTCTCAAATGTATCATTACACTCAGCAACATCCCTTTTACCCATAAGCTGACCTCCCGCAGATGTGTCAAAACGAGCCCGCGTCTCAAAAATGAGACCATTGTAGAATTTCTCTACAACTGCCCAATTAGAAAGAACATGCTGGGAGCATCTGCTAAGCAAATTCTGGAATCTCTCCCAAGCAAGCTAATATGGCTCATCTGGTGCCATACAAAAGGAATGGATCTCATCATGAAGGCGGGCTGCCTTCGCAGGTGGAAAGTACTTCTTAAGGAATGCATCCCTAACACTGCCCCAAGTGGTTAATGATCCAGGTGTATGTGTGTGACAACTAGTACCGGACCGGCCAGTAAGTCCGTACGGTACGTGTACTATAAACAGTAACTATGTGTAATTCTATGTGTACATATATGATTCTAAGTAGTACTTGTATTAACAGAGTTCTAAATACAAGAACAGTTGTACGTATTTTCGTGTAAACTTAAATACAGTGAGTACATCGTACAATTGAAACTTTAGTTGTGTGTATTTAAGTGAAAACTTAAGTACAGTTAACATAACAGATCATGAGAAACGACAGTGTTCAAGTGAATAACAGAAACAAATCGGTTGATATCTGATATCCATAAATGAAAGGAATTGAATGGCCGACATTTCAATGTGAAAACAACGTGATAAAAGGGTGTTTAGTTGAGTCCAACAGTGAGGAAACACAATTCGAACTAAATTGCAGTGTCGTTTCAGAATAACGAACTGACAGTGTGTTTGCGTGGGTGACGATTCACACAAACATATATGTGAGTTTAACGTTCTGAAATGATGACTGGAAAGTAGAAAACAAAAGTCGGAAAGCAAAACCATCGTCGTGTTCGTTCGAATGACGATTCGAACGAATACGCGCGATGGTGACGCGATTCGACGAAACGAAAACGAAACGCGACACGATCGATAATAAAGTTAATAAAATAAAATAAATAACATTTTTACAATTTTGAAACTCATCAATTAATTAAATTAATCTTCTCTTATTTATTACAATTAAAATACGCGTAGATTTCCGGATACGCGACGAAATCGCAAACCGAGCAACCGAAACGAAACCGAACACCACACGTGATATAAATACTCTAAATGAGAGTGTTTCTCTCATTTTCACACCCACATCTCTTCCTCTCTCTAAAAAAATCCGGCCACCACCTCTTCACCACCATTATCAACATTCAAACAAGCGTATCTCTCGTTTCTCAACGAAAATCGGTGATTCTCGAACCCACGCGTAGCTCTTGATGTCCTCTACATAGAAGTACAAGGGATCTGAAGTTTTGCCCAGCTGAATCAAAGGTATGAGCAAAAGAAGATCTGAAAAACTAGGGTTTTCATGTCTTTTGTTTAACCCACACACACAACTAGTTGGCCACGATCTATTCCCTTGGAACCTAATGCCTTCGACCACTCATGGATACCGGACACCACCATGGCTCGAGCTCCCAACAGTTGTGATACACAATGAAGGTGCAGTTCGAACAGTCGACAGGTTCGTGGGATCGGCCGAACCATCCCCACTCAGCCGAACCCTATTCCATCATCAGGTCCACGAACCTTGCACCCAGTTGCCGAACCATTTTCAACACAACCGAACCCCGTCATCAACGAACCTAGCGAGTGAAATCTCTTTCCCTGAACCTGCACACTATTCGCGAACCTTCTAGAGTCACGAGTCTGCGGTCTAATGCCGAACCTTCAAACTTTAGCCGCACCAATTGATGTTAACCGAACCATTAGATAGAACTGAACCGTTCTACACGAACCTAAGCAGCAACAAACGAACCATGTTCCCCACTTGGCCGAACCTGTTGATTTCAAATGGGGCGAACCTCTGCTATAAGACCAGTAGCCGAACCCTAGTTTATTTGACCAAAAAGGTTCGCTGCATGGGATGCCATGAACTTCAGTCGATGAAATTGATACAGCTCCTACATATATCAAGCCCATCCGTATTGTTTCAAGCCCACTACCCTCTCTCGGCCCAAGGGATGAGCCCAAGTCGATTTATTTGGCCTTCAATCCAACCGGCCGATTTTGATTACCTTAGGCCCAAAGAAACTCAACCGGCCCAACTTCAGTTACTCATGCCCACTTGTTTTGCAGCCCATCCTAAGTGACCCAAACAATCTAGTCGGCCCAATTGGTGCAGCCCACCATTTCGGCCCATGATGTTCAATTTGATCCATGTGAAATACGACCCACATGACTTACATTCGGCCCAATGAGATTAAAAGTAACTGAAATTGTGAAACAAATAACCCAAGGTGACAATTAGTAGAATTATAATTCCGGTTTAATTAAAAGATGTTACACACTTGTGGTGAAACGATTAGTGATAGTTAAGGCATTGAATTTCTACAAAAGAACCAAGTTAAAGGCAAGGTGAGGTCATGAGGATCAAGTCTTTAATTGTAAATTACAATTACACATTACGTTCTACTAAACTAACAAAGTGTCAATAAAGTATACTTGAATTGAATTGGACCGAATAATGACCGAGATCACGAAAGGATGATCAAGTTAAGGTCAACACTTGCACACACTCAAATCAATTAGAACCTATACTTATAAGTTACAACTACGTGTAAACAATACAGGATCGTGAAATCAACATCAAAGAACAACATAGAGCGCATGTCTTCTTTCTTTTAAGCTAAGTCAACCCTACAACTACAAGGTGAGTTCATATGCCCCTTTTACTTTAATCTTGACTGCTTTTAAACTCTCGGGGCTGAGAAACATGTTTACTTTTATTTAATTAAAAGTCTTGCTTAACATGTTATTTATTATTTAATTTAGATAATATTAAATTGTTAATTATCGCTTATCATTGTATGCATGTTTGTATGATCATGAGATAACAGGGAAACTCTGATGAATATGATAATATAATTTCATAATCATCAATACAGTTGAATAACATAGTGGTAAGATTATATCTTATAACACTTGGTTATTCATACATGAATAACATTGAGACAATTCATACACAAATAAACAATGAGAACTACTACAGTGAAACATGATGACACTACACAACACATGAATGATTAGAAGATAAAATATCTTCTAAATATCATTCCACATTATAATTAACCAAGTGTGATAAGTCAAGTACTTATGACACTTAGTTATAACTTAAAAAATACTATGTGATAGTATGAACGCATTGATCATCCACCACCTGCGTCACTTAAGGGTACTAAGACTAGTTCTTACTACGGCTTAAGGATTACATGGTGAATATTGGAATTTATGAATGATAATCATGATAACGTAAATTCATGATAATCACATCATTCACACAATGATTAACATAACGTAATAAGACAAGTTCTTATTTAACTTTGTTAATCACATGAGAACATCCCTACATTGAGAACAACAACAACATAGATGTACATCATCCATCGTTACCTGTCGACTAGTAGACTGAGGAATTTATTTTCTCTCATGTCATATTATTAGTAACAGTTTCGATGAAGGCTCTGGGATCACACGGTGGAATAGAGGTTAATCGGGTGCATTGTAATCTGATTACGTGAGGATCATAATGGACTCCTGTTGGGCTTTATACGTTGCATTTGAGAATACATTACATACAGTTAACTAACACTTTTAATAATTTAAAAGTGTAACAACAGTTAACGCGCATAAAATAGAATAATACAAGGAACAGATTAATTAAATCTAATATCCTTATTACACAAAATGGTTATCAATACTCCGGTTTGATAACTAGAACGCTATCATCATATTATTCTATTCATGAGAACACAGGTGAATTAGTGGGACAGACATGAGAAATGAGAATGGAAATCAATAGTTGTATTGCAAGTAGTGTGGAGTTCTAGTGTTGATGTGGTGGGATGTTGGCTAGGGCTTAGTTCCCTTACATATGCCCTATATATAAGCATCACTGCTAGGATAATATAGTACTTGTGAATGTAACTATTGAGGAGCCATTGGGTGAACAAGTGAAATAGACAATCATACAAGTAACATATTTATCATTGTGAATGTGCATGTGAATGAATCCAGGTTTTACATTAACTTACTTATGAACGCACCAACCTAGTGTTTATTTTGTTTAAATACATGTTTTCTCAGGTGATGAATAGGTGTAGCTACTTATATGCATGGATTAGCTAGTGGACTTTTAGAAGACCTAGCTACTTTTGATGTTGCATACTTTTGATGATTAAACAATGAATCATTTTTTGTATATCTTGTATAGTTAAAAGATATAGTTACATTGATTCTTTTTGCTAGATTTACTTGATTAAATTATGAACGATACATTGTAATTTAATCTTGTAATTCTATATCATGGGTGTGTTAGCATTTCTCATTTATATTATCATGTGCTATGTAAACAATCTGATCAATTGATTATCACTCAAGATATCGCGCCCCGAGAACCTTCCGCCTGACGAGAAAACACGATCCGTTCCCGCCGGCCAGGGGTGTGACAGATTGGTATCAGAGCCATGGTTATAGAGAAATATAGGTCATCTTACTTTAACGATTTGGCCTAGACTATAACCTAGGGACCCTCATATAGAGATCATGTGACTTAGGATTCTATTTGCATGTGTCTTCTTGTAACATTTGTGCATATAGTCATGTAGTTGTAAACAGTATTAGAACAGTGTCTATTCATGGTTCAGTTCATCAATGTGATTCGTATGTTCAAAATGTGTGCTTGTGTGTTACAGGATCTTAGTAATCAGAAAACAAGTATGTATTATCTATTTACAGTCGATTTCACTAAGCAAGAACAGTAACTTGTTATATCGAAACAGTGGTGGGCAGCGAGAGTGAGCCCTATACATATACTGCGTTCGGTGTAACAGGTTAGTGTTAGTGCGTAGTGTTGAGACGAATAGTATAACAATTAATTAATTCAACCAAGATCGTAATTTGTAAGCGAGACTGAGTATAGTTATGGGTGACGATCCATAATAATACGAATGTTGAACTTATAATTACGATTAAACGACTTTAAATATTTTAATACGATCGGAAAACGTACGCGATTGCGGGTATACACGTAATTGTGAATGTTTTAACGATCCGACAACACACGAAGAGTAAAAATAATTATATTAATTATTTTATATTTTTACAATTTTGAAACTCATCATTTTAATGAGTTTAACAACTCTTTTATTTTTAAACCGCGTAAAATACGCGTTACGTTCCGGAAACGCGAACCGAGCGACCGAAACGGACCCGAATACCACCCGGGCTATAAAAGCCTTGAACAAGGCTATTTTACTTCATAAATGCAGCCAACAACCTCACCTCTCTCTAAAACTCGCGAACCTTCCATCTCTCTAGAAATTCAAAGCTTCAATCGCTCGTATCTTGCTCGTTTCTCAACGGATTTCGGTGATTCTTGAACCCACACGTAGCCCTCGACATTCTCTACAAGAAAGTACAAGAAAACAGCTGATTTGTCCAACCAAAAACGAGGTATGATCCTTGGAAGATTTCGGAGATTAGGGTTTTCATGAAAAATTTGATGTGTTTTGCTTAAAAACCGATAACTGGTCGGATATTTCATCACCATTACTGATTTCGCACCTCTAGCAACCCTCCCTGAGGTTATATTCACTTAGATCGGAGTATGGGAACTAGTTTTTCGACGAAGTTGATTATGCAGGTTACAGGTTCGTGGGATCACGTGGTGGCCGAACCTTTGCTTGTATGATGCGAACCATAGACGAGCCTTCACCGAACCTTGACTAACCTGCAGGTGGTCTTCATGTTCACGAACCTTTTTGATGAGCCTCCGACGAACCATGTTCACGAATCTTGCATGGTTCGTGGCTTGACAGCCGAACCCTAGCATTATTGGCGAACCATACCTGATTCAACGAACCCTCAATCTCAGCTGGCGAACCCTAAGGAGACCACGAGCCATTCACGAACCCATCAAGTGTTGAACGAACCCTGCATGCAGGCCTTCTCACGAACCATCCTCGGATTTTCCATGCACGAACCCTAGACTCATCTCAGACGAACCATGATTGTCATTGAAACCTTAGTGAAGTAGCCGAACCATGTATAGGCTAACGAACCCTGCCTGTAGATCACTTCACGAACCCTCCTTGAGTAGCATGCAACGAACCTTAGGCCAGAGAACCTAAAGGGTTCGCTGCCCAAGTGGTAATCCATAAACAACTTCGGCCCAAACAGGTTTCAACCGGCCCAATTCCATTAGCAATTTGGCCCATGAACTTAATTCAAACACAATTGAGATGGTTTGGCCCATTAAGAACTTTAATTGGCCCAATGTCACTTTGGAAACCTTAATGGTCTACTTAAGCATTTCTTAGCCCAACTCAAATCCTTTAGGCCCAATCCAAGCCATACGACTCATTATGATATCAATTAGCTCGATATTAGCGTGAGCGCGTTATGAGGCCTATATACAAGTTGTTGGGCCAACGTCACATGCAATAGGCCCAACATCATCTTCAATTGGATCATTATCATTTTAAATGGCCATGGTCTTTGTCTAAGTCCATGATGACTTTCATGGACGTAGGACCTTTTTGTTGGTCATAATGCAAAGTAATTGTAATTTGATCTTAGTTGGTTTAAGTACAACTTAAACTAATCATAGCATCAAATCACAATCTCAAGACTTAAAACAATTGGAACACCTTTTCATAAGTCATGATTAATCAATGGTTATCAAATTATCAAACAAATATCATTTATGCATAAGAATTATGCATCAAAGAGCATTTCATAAGTTTCTTGGACCCATGATCAATCAAATGACTCAAAGCATAACATTCAAGTTTTCACAACAATCAAATCATGAGAACACAAGTCAATCAATGAATCAAAGTTATACAATTATAAATCCTATATCTTATGTATGATTACAATGTTATAGGAACAAGTTAGAAGTCCTGTTTGCTACTTGCTAACTGTTTTAGTTCAGAGTCTACTGCAGACAGGTGAGAACTTTAGCCCCTCTTTTACTGTTTTATAACTGTTTTGGGGTGGAACACGTGATCAAAACCGCTATTTCAATCTTGTTTCATGGCACAGTTTATGTGTATTCATAAGCATTACAAGTTTATCTCATGAATCCAAGGGATTCTTCAACTGTTTAAGGAACTGTCAACTGTTTTAAAGGAAATTATTCACTGTTAAACTTTTATTATTAAAAAGGATTTATAAATTGTTTCTTTGAAATGTTTTATAATAGGTTCATTCAAATGTTCTTTTAAAGGTTAAATGTTTTATTATGAATGGTTTCATAAACTCTTCTTTTGTTATAAACCTTGTTGTTATACAAGGTCATCACATCATGGTATTCAAAACAAGTGGTTCACAATATGGTATTCAAATTCATTGGTTCAAAACATGGTATTCAAGTCAAGTTGTTCACATCATGGTATTCAAATCAAGAGATTCATTTCATGTTACATAAACAAAGGATTCAACTCGTGGAGTTAAATCCAGGTTTTCAATAAGACATTAACACATCCGGTTAAAGTAAGATTCAGAAAACATGGTGTCCATTGTTGCAAACAAACTTATAAACCCATCAAGTATCATATTCATTAGCGTTAGTACTGGGTGATCACAACAAGGGAAAGCGGACACATTGTTTCTTATCCAGGATGGAGTTAGCTTTTAAATTTGTTTTAAAAGCTAACTGCAGGTCTGGTGTCATTGTTTTCTTATCCAGGATGGAGTTGGCTTTTAAATTTGCTTTTAAAAGCCAACTGCAGGTCTGGTGTCATATGGTTATCAAAACTGCTGACGTATTATCTAACTCCAAACGTGGTTTGGGACTTGATATTATTGGCTTTCGTGCGAACAGTGATTGGACTGTTTACACTCATTTTTCTTACTTGATGTTAGTTTGGGTTGCAGCTCATCCGTGTGAATCTTATGATACTTTAACTTACCTATGTCTTATATCATATAACTCATGTTTACAAATGTTTAAACCTATTGTTCTCACCAACTACGTCTGTAGTTGACAGTTACTTTTCACGTGTTTCAGGTAATCAGGTTTAAGACAATCTCAGGGACAACTAAGGAGACCATTATAAGATAGAACAAGATGAAGAAACATGCTAGGATGGATTAGAAACACACTAAATCCTAAATGTTTAATTGTCTTGTTTGGAGTCTTATTTTGTAACTATATTTTGGGTCTGTAGTTGTCTTTCTTTTGGTAGATAGATTGTCTGTAACTAAACAATTGTCTAAACATTATGCAACATAGTAATCCATTGTGGTTGTTCTTATTCAATACTTGTGCATGATTCAACTGATCATACGTCACCGCGCCGTGGATTCCGCACGCGGCGCAGGGGTGTGACAGGTTGGTATCAGAGCCAAGGTTGTAGAGAACTAGGAAAAACCCAATGTTTAATGACCTAGACTATAACCTAAGCTACCCAATAGGACTAAGTGCTATAGGCTTGAGGATACTTAGGATCTAAGTAACTTAAGTGAGCATTAAGTCTACAATAAGCTTGAAAGATCTTAGGGACATTTTTCTAAGATTAGACATCGAGTCAAGGAATTTAAACCGGAATTCTATAATTTTAGAAACCGGATTAAATTCTCACGCATATGCATTTAAGGATTTCAGAGGCAAGGATCTATATTCTTAGTATCCTTGATCTGAAATTCTCACACAGAGATCATTATAGAAATTCAGAGGCAAAGATCTGTATTATCAGTATCTTTGATATGAATTTCTTGTCATATTCAGTATAGGAGTTAGAGGCAAAGATTGATATCTTTGATCTAAAGTCCTTGTCATATTCATTATGGGATTTAGAGGCAAAGATCTATTAATTTAGTATCTTTGATCTAAGCTCCTTGTCATATTCATTATAGGATTCAAAGGTCAAGATCTATTAATTTAGAACTTGGATTTGAGATCCTTGTCATATTCATTATAGGATTCAAAGATCAAGATCTATTAACTTAGAACTTGGATTTGAGATCCTGGTCATATCACTATAGGAATTCAAAGGTTGAGGTCTATTAATTTAGAACTTAGATTTGAAATCCTTGTCATTGCTATCATTATCATGGATTCATTATCATAGGAACTTTATAACTTAGAATCTGTGTAACAGTATTCTTTAGTTGAAGTTCTCACAGGAAATCATTATGCTCAGTACTGTAAGTATTGGGAAACTAGGTTGATTAACCTAGGACACATATACATAAACCTAAGGTCTTAGTTTCTAGTAAATTAAGGACCATGGTTTACACAATCATAAACAGAATCAAGGAACAAGAGAAATCATGAGACAATCATAATCAATCAACAGTTGGAATCTTAGCCCCAAATATAGACGACGGATTAACGCTGACGTGTTGAGGTAAGTGGTGGGTCGGTGAGAGCTTACCCTATATATAAGCTTATTTCAGTATGTTAGGGGGAATCCGGCGTTTGTAATTAGAGTGAGGATTCGGGATCAACTGGACACATGGATCATTAGTCAAACACATGGGATACAAACATTTGGGAAACAATCATTGGTGAATCAAATCATAGTGCAAATTCAAACTTGGATGAACCAACTATTATGGTGAATCAATCAAGTTGTGAACATTCTGTAAATGTAAACCTTAAGTGAAATTCTTAAGTGATTACATCATTGGTACTTACTGACATAGGTTAACAGGAAAGTGTAGAACACACGTATGACTTAGTTCTACATGTTAACAACTGTTAGTAGGTGCACGCATAACATAATCATAGTTCAATCATGGAATCAATCATAGTTCAAGTTGATCAAAGATCATGGGATTCTTAATCAATGGAAAACACATGGAAATCAGTACAAACGTGTTGCCAAATGCTAGCAAGGGCATGATCGTGGTATACCGAAACGGTGGTGGGCAGCGAGAGTGAGCCCTATATATAAGCTATTTTCGGTATATCGGGAAAGTGTCAGTGTGTAGGTTTGGTGGAGAGATCATGAGACATCGTACATATTCACATGATAAGTATACAAATAAGTTGATAACTTATACGTGTACTGGATCATATTACAATTGAATGATAATACTAGTAGTATGGATATATTACTGACCTTATCATGAAAATTCAATTGTATCCATTCTCATTACTGACCCGCTTGTGGCTTCTATTCGTAGAATGCCTCCTCGACGAGACCCAAATGCTGGGGGTTCGACAAGCGGTAATGATGATGAAATTAACAAGATTGCTCGAGCTATCGCTGTTCACATGAGGGATGTGATCCCGGGTATGGTCACTGATATTACCCAGAATCTTCGGGGAAGTACCGGTGATTCTGCACACAACTCAAATGCCACAAACGCTGGAACTGCTAACTTTACTTTCAAGCAGTTCAACGATGCTAAGCCTCCTAAGTACTCTGGTACCGAAGGAGCTACCGGTCTACTACAGTGGCTGGAAAGCATCGAAGACATTCTAGACTTCACCGGATGCCCTGAAAATCTAAAGGTCAAGATGGCCTCGAGTGCATTTCACAAGGGCGCACTCACCTGGTGGAATTCTGAGAAGAACACCAGAGGACATGAAGTCGCTCTAGCCTTACCATGGAATGGATTCAAGAACTTACTGGTGGAAAAGTTTTGTCCACGTCACGAGCTAAAGAAACTGGAAGTGGAGATGTGGAATCTGGTGCAGGATAGTGGCGAAAATGCCAAGTATACAACTCGTTTTCATGAGTTGTGCATTTTGGTACCACATCTGGTTACTCCTCTATCCCGCAGGATAGAGAAATACATTGAAGGGTTGCCTTTAGTTGTTAGAGGAACTGTTATGGGGAACAACCCCACTACCTTGGAAGCCGCAATTCAACTCGGTGCTACTCTGACCGAGGAGTGTGTTAAATCGGGAGTGCTCACCCGAAAGGGATTTAAAAGAGCACAGATTGAGGAAGGCAAGAAGCCTGAACAGCACCATCATAAGAAGAAGAAACAGAAGACGATCAAGAACTTTGCAGCATTGACTGCGGCTGCACCTACTCATGCTACTCCCCTCACTGCTATGCCACAACCCGCTAATGTCAGAAAGCAGTACACTGGCTCGTTCCCACTCTGCACCAAATGCCAGTACCATCATCTGCCCAATACTCCATGCAAGAAGTGTCTCAAGTGTGGGCGTATGGGACACTTTGCAGCAACTTGTCGATCTGCTCATCTTATTGCTGCAACAACTGCTGCCACAACTTCTACTGCTGCAGGTGGAAGAGCCTGCTATAATTGTGGGGCAGAGGGACACTTCAGAAACCAGTGTCCAAAACTCAATAACAATACTGCTGCTGCTCGTGCTTTTGTGATTGGAACTGCTGAAGCACGTGAAGAGCCGGCAGTCATCACGGGTACATTTCTTATCAATGATCACTATGTTCCTATCATATTTGATACTGGTGCTGATAAAAGTTTTATCTCTACTCATACTGCTTCTTTGCTTAATATGCAACTATCCACACTTACTGCTCCCTATACTGTAGAAGTAGCAAATGGTAAGACTATAGTTGTAGATTCCATCATTAATGCTTGTGAGCTAAGACTAAATGACCATCTTTTCCCCATCGATCTCATTCCTATGACTCTCGGAAGCTTCGAAGTTGTAGTAGGAATGGATTGGTTATCTAAGAACAATGCTGAAATCGTATGCTCGGAGAAACTTATTCGAATTCCCCTACCGTCCGGCGAAACGATGATAGTCTACGGTGAGAAACCCTGCCGCGGATTGAAGATTGTATCGTGCATCAAGGCGAGGAAGTATGTAAAGAAGAAATATTATGCGTTCTTAGCTCACGTGGTGGAAAAGAAACCTGACAAGAAAGCAGTCAGAGACGTACCGGTCATCAAAGATTTTTCAGATGTATTTCCAGAAGACTTGCCTGGACTACCACCAGTCCGGCAAGTGGAGTTTAGAATTGATCTCGTCCCTGGAGCAAATCCGGTGGCGAAATCACCGTATCGATTAGCACCGTCGGAGATGCAAGAACTGTCTAGTCAGCTTCAAGAACTTTTAGACAAAGGTTTCATAAGACCGAGTTTCTCTCCATGGGGAGCTCCGGTTCTCTTTGTCAAAAAGAAAGACGGTTCGTTTCGCATGTGTATCGATTATCGTGAGCTGAACAAGTTAACAATCAAGAATAGATATCCTCTACCTAGGATCGATGATTTGTTTGATCAATTACAGGGAGCAACTTGTTTCTCTAAGATTGATTTACGGTCTGGGTATCATCAGTTACGAGTAAATGATGAGGATATACCAAAGATTGCCTTTAGGACTCGATATGGACACTATGAGTTTGTGGTTATGCCATTTGGGCTGACCAATGCACCTGCAGTGTTCATGGACTTGATGAATCGAGTCTGTAGGCCTTACTTGGATCAGTTTGTTATCGTCTTTATTGATGATATACTGATTTATTCCAAGTCAGAACGAGAACATGAGGATCATTTGAAGAAAGTCTTGGAACTACTAAGAAAGGAACAACTTTATGCTAAATTCTCAAAGTGTGAATTTTGGCTAAAGGAGGTTCACTTCTTAGGACATGTCATAAACAAAGATGGGATACATGTAGATCCGGCGAAGATTGAGGCGATTAAGAACTGGACTACTCCATCTACTCCAACAGAGATTCGTTCATTTCTGGGTCTGGCAGGTTATTATAGAAGATTCATTGCAAACTTCTCTAAGATAGCCTTGCCACTCACTACATTGACTCAGAAAAGTCAAGCTTTTATATGGGGACAGAAACAAGAAGATGCATTTCAACTTCTTAAACAGAAGTTATGCAATTCTCCTATCCTTAGTCTTCCAGAAGGCAGTGATGATTTCATTGTCTACTGTGATGCTTCAAACCTTGGTCTCGGTTGTGTACTTATGCAACGGGACAAGGTCATTGCTTATGCTTCAAGACAACTTAAGGTTCACGAGAAGAATTACACTACTCATGACCTTGAGTTAGGGGCTGTGGTCTTTGCATTGAAGATTTGGAGACACTACCTTTATGGTACTAAATGTGTCATCTATACAGACCACAAGAGCCTTCAACACATTCTCAATCAGAAAGAACTCAACATGAGACAACGACGTTGGGTTGAACTTCTAACTGATTACGACTGTGAGATTCGTTACCATCCGGGTAAAGCCAATGTGGTGGCGGATGCTCTTAGTCGCAAGGAACCAGTCAAACCAATTCGTGTTAGAGCCATGGAGATCAACACACAGCCAAACTTGAAAGACTTGATTCGTATTGCACAACAACAAGTAGTAACAGATAATCAACTCAAAACAGACTTGGATTGTGGTATTGAGAAGAAACTAGAACCTCGAGCTGATGGGTTGTTATATCTCAACGGCCGCGTTTGGATTCCAAAGTCTGAAGAATTGCGCACACTCATCTGTGATGAGGCTCATAAGTCGCGATACTCAGTTCATCCTGGAGCCGACAAGATGTATCAGGACTTGAGGACATCTTACTGGTGGCCGGGAATGAAGAAGGACATAGCACTGTACGTGGGAAAATGTCTTACTTGTTCAAAGGTCAAAGCAGAACATCAAAAGCCTTCGGGACTTCTGCAGCAACCTGAAATTCCTCAATGGAAATGGGAACAAATTTCCATGGATTTCATAACGAAGTTGCCGAGAACTCCGAGAGGTTTCGATTCGATTTGGGTGATCGTTGACCGACTCACCAAATCTGCTCATTTTCTCCCAATCCGAGAGGATTACAAGATGGAGAAGTTATCCACATTGTACATCAACGAGATCATTGCACGTCATGGTACTCCAACATCAATCATATCTGATCGTGATAGTCGTTTCACTTCTCGCTTTTGGCAATCATTGCAAAAGGCTTTGGGAACGCGTGTTAATCTTAGCACGGCGTATCATCCCCAAACCGACGGCCAAAGTGAGAGGACTATCCAAACACTTGAGGACATGCTCCGTTCTTGTGTCATTGACTTCGGTGGAAGTTGGGACACTCATCTCCCACTTATTGAGTTTTCATATAACAATAGCTATCATACGAGCATTCAATGTGCACCATTCGAAGCTCTATATGGTAGAAAGTGCCGATCACCGGTCTGTTGGACCGAGATTGGTGACTCACAGGTCGTAGGACCAGAACTCATTCAGGAAACATCAGACAAGATCACAATCATTCAGTCACGGCTTAAGGCCGCACGAGATCGGCAGAAGAGTTATGCTGATCGACGTCGGAAACCGCTTGAGTTCCAAGTCGGTGACCGAGTCTTACTCAAAGTTTCTCCCTGGAAAGGCGTTGTCCGATTTGGGAAGAAAGGGAAACTTGCACCAAGGTACGTTGGACCTTTTGAGATCCTGGAACGGATTGGTCCCGTAGCCTACAAACTCAAACTTCCAGTGGAGCTAAGCAATGTTCACGATACTTTTCATGTATCGAATCTTAAGAAATGCTTGGCGGATCATGATGTTCAGATTCCACTGGAAGACATACAGATTCAGAACAACATGCAATTCATTGAACGTCCAGTTGAGATCATGGATCATGGGGTCAAGAAACTTAAACGCAGCCGTATCCCGATCGTGAAAGTGCGATGGGAGGGCAAACGCGGTGCTGAGTTCACCTGGGAACGTGAAGACCAGATGAAGCTTAAGTACCCTCATCTTTTTACAGTATCTTCGGCTAGTTAATTTCGGGACAAAATTCCCTTAACTAGGGGAGACTGTAACATTTGTGCATATAGTCATGTAGTTGTAAACAGTATTAGAACAGTGTCTATTCATGGTTCAGTTCATCAATGTGATTCGTATGTTCAAAATGTGTGCTTGTGTGTTACAGGATCTTAGTAATCAGAAAACAAGTATTTATTATCTATTTACAGTCGATTTCACTAAGCAAGAACAGTAACTTGTTATATCGAAACAGTGGTGGGCAGCGAGAGTGAGCCCTATACATATACTGCGTTCGGTGTAACAGGTTAGTGTTAGTGCGTAGTGTTGAGACGAATAGTATAACAATTAATTAATTCAACCAAGATCGTAATTTGTAAGCGAGACTGAGTATAGTTATGGGTGACGATCCATAATAATACGAATGTTGAACTTATAATTACGATTAAACGACTTTAAATATTTTAATACGATCGGAAAACGTACGCGATTGCGGGTATACACGTAATTGTGAATGTTTTAACGATCCGACAACACACGAAGAGTAAAAATAATTATATTAATTATTTTATATTTTTACAATTTTGAAACTCATCATTTTAATGAGTTTAACAACTCTTTTATTTTTAAACCGCGTAAAATACGCGTTACGTTCCGGAAACGCGAACCGAGCGACCGAAACGGACCCGAATACCACCCGGGCTATAAAAGCCTTGAACAAGGCTATTTTACTTCATAAATGCAGCCAACAACCTCACCTCTCTCTAAAACTCGCGAACCTTCCATCTCTCTAGAAATTCAAAGCTTCAATCGCTCGTATCTTGCTCGTTTCTCAACGGATTTCGGTGATTCTTGAACCCACGCGTAGCCCTCGACATTCTCTACAAGAAAGTACAAGAAAACAGCTGATTTATCCAGCCAAAAACGAGGTATGATCCTTGGAAGATTTCGGAGATTAGGGTTTTCATGAAAAATTTGATGTGTTTTGCTTAAAAACCGATAACTGGTCGGATATTTCATCACCATTACTGATTTCGCACCTCTAGCAACCCTCCCTGAGGTTATATTCACTTAGATCGGAGTATGGGAACTAGTTTTTCGACGAAGTTGATTATGCAGGTTACAGGTTCGTGGGATCACGTGGTGGCCGAACCTTTGCTCAAGAGCGGCTGCCACACTAGTATCCTCATTAACGTGTTGAAATCCCCTCGTTGAAGAGGAGGAAATAGTACCAGGAGAGGAATTCCTATTAGCGGAATGCTGCTCATACTCAGCTTGAGCAAAACTCTCAAATGTATCATTACACTCAGCAACATCCCTTTTACCCATAAGCTGACCTCCCGCAGATGTGTCAAAACGAGCCCGCGTCTCAAAAATGAGACCATTGTAGAATTTCTCTACAACTGCCCAATCAGAAAGACCATGCTGGGAGCATCTGCTAAGCAAATTCTGGAATCTCTCCCAAGCAAGCTAATATGGCTCATCTGGTGCCATACAAAAGGAATGGATCTCATCATGAAGGCGGGCTGCCTTCGCAGGTGGAAAGTACTTCTTAAGGAATGCATCCCTAACACTGCCCCAAGTGGTTAATGATCCAGGTGTATGTGTGTGACAACTAGTACCGGACCGGCCAGTAAGTCCGTACGGTACGTGTACTATAAACAGTAACTATGTGTAATTCTATGTGTACATATATGATTCTAAGTAGTACTTGTATTAACAGAGTTCTAAATACAAGAACAGTTGTACGTATTTTCGTGTAAACTTAAATACAGTGAGTACATCGTACAATTGAAACTTTAGTTGTGTGTATTTAAGTGAAAACTTAAGTACAGTTAACATAACAGATCATGAGAAACGACAGTGTTCAAGTGAATAACAGAAACAAATCGGTTGCGATCTGATATCCATAAATGACAGGAATTGAATGGCCGACATTTCAATGTGAAAACAACGTGATAAAAGGGTGTTTAGTTGAGTCCAACAGTGAGGAAACACAATTCGAACTAAATTGCAGTGTCGTTTCAGAATAACGAACTGACAGTGTGTTTGCGTGGGTGACGATTCACACAAACATATATGTGAGTTTAACGTTCTGAAATGATGACTGGAAAGTAGAAAACAAAAGTCGGAAAGCAAAACCATCGTCGTGTTCGTTCGAATGACGATTCGAACGAATACGCGCGATGGTGACGCGATTCGACGAAACGAAAACGAAACGCGACACGATCGATAATAAAGTTAATAAAATAAAATAAATAACATTTTTACAATTTTGAAACTCATCAATTAATTAAATTAATCTTCTCTTATTTATTACAATTAAAATACGCGTAGATTTCCGGATACGCGACGAAATCGCAAACCGAGCAACCGAAACGAAACCGAACACCACACGTGATATAAATACTCTAAATGAGAGTGTTTCTCTCATTTTCACACCCACATCTCTTCCTCTCTCTAAAAAAATCCGGCCACCACCTCTTCACCACCATTATCAACATTCAAACAAGCGTATCTCTCGTTTCTCAACGAAAATCGGTGATTCTCGAACCCACGCGTAGCTCTTGATGTCCTCTACATAGAAGTACAAGGGATCTGAAGTTTTGCCCAGCTGAATCAAAGGTATGAGCAAAAGAAGATCTGAAAAACTAGGGTTTTCATGTCTTTTGTTTAACCCACACACACAACTAGTTGGCCACGATCTATTCCCTTGGAACCTAATGCCTTCGACCACTCATGGATACCGGACACCACCATGGCTCGAGCTCCCAACAGTTGTGATACACAATGAAGGTGCAGTTCGAACAGTCGACAGGTTCGTGGGATCGGCCGAACCATCCCCACTCAGCCGAACCCTATTCCATCATCAGGTCCACGAACCTTGCACCCAGTTGCCGAACCATTTTCAACACAACCGAACCCCGTCATCAACGAACCTAGCGAGTGAAATCTCTTTCCCTGAACCTGCACACTATTCGCGAACCTTCTAGAGTCACGAGCCTGCGGTCTAATGCCGAACCTTCAAACTTTAGCCGCACCAATTGATGTTAACCGAACCATTAGATAGAACCGAACCGTTCTACACGAACCTAAGCAGCAACAAACGAACCATGTTCCCCACTTGGCCGAACCTGTTGATTTCAAATGGGGCGAACCTCTGCTATAAGACCAGTAGCCGAACCCTAGTTTATTTGACCAAAAAGGTTCGCTGCATGGGATGCCATGAACTTCAGTCGATGAAATTGATACAGCTCCTACATATATCAAGCCCATCCGTATTGTTTCAAGCCCACTACCCTCTCTCGGCCCAAGGGATGAGCCCAAGTCGATTTATTTGGCCTTCAATCCAACCGGCCGATTTTGATTACCTTAGGCCCAAAGAAACTCAACCGGCCCAACTTCAGTTACTCATGCCCACTTGTTTTGCAGCCCATCCTAAGTGACCCAAACAATCTAGTCGGCCCAATTGGTGCAGCCCACCATTTCGGCCCATGATGTTCAATTTGATCCATGTGAAATACGACCCACATGACTTACATTCGGCCCAATGAGATTAAAAGTAACTGAAATTGTGAAACAAATAACCCAAGGTGACAATTAGTAGAATTATAATTCCGGTTTAATTAAAAGATGTTACACACTTGTGGTGAAACGATTAGTGATAGTTAAGGCATTGAATTTCTACAAAAGAACCAAGTTAAAGGCAAGGTGAGGTCATGAGGATCAAGTCTTTAATTGTAAATTACAATTACACATTACGTTCTACTAAACTAACAAAGTGTCAATAAAGTATACTTGAATTGAATTGGACCGAATAATGACCGAGATCACGAAAGGATGATCAAGTTAAGGTCAACACTTGCACACACTCAAATCAATTAGAACCTATACTTATAAGTTACAACTACGTGTAAACAATACAGGATCGTGAAATCAACATCAAAGAACAACATAGAGCGCATGTCTTCTTTCTTTTAAGCTAAGTCAACCCTACAACTACAAGGTGAGTTCATATGCCCCTTTTACTTTAATCTTGACTGCTTTTAAACTCTCGGGGCTGAGAAACATGTTTACTTTTATTTAATTAAAAGTCTTGCTTAACATGTTATTTATTATTTAATTTAGATAATATTAAATTGTTAATTATCGCTTATCATTGTATGCATGTTTGTATGATCATGAGATAACAGGGAAACTCTGATGAATATGATAATATAATTTCATAATCATCAATACAATTGAATAACATAGTGGTAAGATTATATCTTATAACACTTGGTTATTCATACATGAATAACATTGAGCCAATTCATACACAAATAAACAATGAGAACTACTACAGTGAAACATGATGACACTACACAACACATGAATGATTAGAAGATAAAATATCTTCTAAATATCATTCCACATTATAATTAACCAAGTGTGATAAGTCAAGTACTTATGACACTTAGTTATAACTTAAAAAATACTATGTGATAGTATGAACGCATTGATCATCCACCACCTGCGTCACTTAAGGGTACTAAGACTAGTTCTTACTACGGCTTAAGGATTACATGGTGAATATTGGAATTTATGAATGATAATCATGATAACGTAAATTCATGATAATCACATCATTCACACAATGATTAACATAACGTAATAAGACAAGTTCTTATCTAACTTTGTTAATCACATGAGAACATCCCTACATTGAGAACAACAACAACATAGATGTACATCATCCATCGTTACCTGTCGACTAGTAGACTGAGGAATTTATTTTCTCTCATGTCATATTATTAGTAACAGTTTCAATGAAGGCTCTGGGATCACACGGTGGAATAGAGGTTAATCGGGTGCATTGTAATCTGATTACGTGAGGATCATAATGGACTCCTGTTGGGCTTTATACGTTGCATTTGAGAATACATTACATACAGTTAACTAACACTTTTAATAATTTAAAAGTGTAATAACAGTTAACGCGCATAAAATAGAATAATACAAGGAACAGATTAATTAAATCTAATATCCTTATTACACAAAATGGTTATCAATACTCCGGTTTGATAACTAGAACGCTATCATCATATTATTCTATTCATGAGAACACAGGTGAATTAGTGGGACAGACATGAGAAATGAGAATGGAAATCAATAGTTGTATTGCAAGTAGTGTGGAGTTCTAGTGTTGATGTGGTGGGATGTTGGCTAGGGCTTAGTTCCCTTACATATGCCCTATATATAAGCATCACTGCTAGGATAATATAGTACTTGTGAATGTAACTATTGAGGAGCCATTGGGTGAACAAGTGAAATAGACAATCATACAAGTAACATATTTATCATTGTGAATGTGCATGTGAATGAATCCAGGTTTTACATTAACTTACTTATGAACGCAACAACCTAGTGTTTATTTTGTTTAAATACATGTTTTCTCAGGTGATGAATAGGTGTAGCTACTTATATGCATGGATTAGCTAGTGGACTTTTAGAAGACCTAGCTACTTTTGATGTTGCATACTTTTGATGATTAAACAATGAATCATTTTTTGTATATCTTGTATAGTTAAAAGATATAGTTACATTGATTCTTTTTGCTAGATTTACTTGATTAAATTATGAACGATACATTGTAATTTAATCTTGTAATTCTATATCATGGGTGTGTTAGCATTTCTCATTTATATTATCATGTGCTATGTAAACAATCTGATCAATTGATTATCACTCAAGATATCGCGCCCCGAGAACCTTCCGCCTGACGGGAAAACACGATCCGTTCCCGCCGGCCAGGGGTGTGACAGATTGGTATCAGAGCCATGGTTATAGAGAAATATAGGTCATCTTACTTTAACGATTTGGCCTAGACTATAACCTAGGGACCCTCATATAGAGATCATGTGACTTAGGATTCTATTTGCATGTGTCTTCTTGTAACATTTGTGCATATAGTCATGTAGTTGTAAACAGTATTAGAACAGTGTCTATTCATGGTTCAGTTCATCAATGTGATTCGTATGTTCAAAATGTGTGCTTGTGTGTTACAGGATCTTAGTAATCAGAAAACAAGTATGTATTATCTATTTACAGTCGATTTCACTAAGCAAGAACAGTAACTTGTTATATCGAAACAGTGGTGGGCAGCGAGAGTGAGCCCTATACATATACTGCGTTCGGTGTAACAGGTTAGTGTTAGTGCGTAGTGTTGAGACGAATAGTATAACAATTAATTAATTCAACCAAGATCGTAATTTGTAAGCGAGACTGAGTATAGTTATGGGTGACGATCCATAATAATACGAATGTTGAACTTATAATTACGATTAAACGACTTTAAATATTTTAATACGATCGGAAAACGTACGCGATTGCGGGTATACACGTAATTGTGAATGTTTTAACGATCCGACAACACACGAAGAGTAAAAATAATTATATTAATTATTTTATATTTTTACAATTTTGAAACTCATCATTTTAATGAGTTTAACAACTCTTTTATTTTTAAACCGCGTAAAATACGCGTTACGTTCCGGAAACGCGAACCGAGCGACCGAAACGGACCCGAATACCACCCGGGCTATAAAAGCCTTGAACAAGGCTATTTTACTTCATAAATGCAGCCAACAACCTCACCTCTCTCTAAAACTCGCGAACCTTCCATCTCTCTAGAAATTCAAAGCTTCAATCGCTCGTATCTTGCTCGTTTCTCAACGGATTTCGGTGATTCTTGAACCCACGCGTAGCCCTCGACATTCTCTACAAGAAAGTACAAGAAAACAGCTGATTTGTCCAGCCAAAAACAAGGTATGATCCTTGGAAGATTTCGGAGATTAGGGTTTTCATGAAAAATTTGATGTGTTTTGCTTAAAAACCGATAACTGGTCGGATATTTCATCACCATTACTGATTTCGCACCTCTAGCAACCCTCCCTGAGGTTATATTCACTTAGATCGGAGTATGGGAACTAGTTTTTCGACGAAGTTGATTATGCAGGTTACAGGTTCGTGGGATCACGTGGTGGCCGAACCTTTGCTTGTATGATGCGAACCATAGACGAGCCTTCACCGAACCTTGACTAACCTGCAGGTGGTCTTCATGTTCACGAACCTTTTTGATGAGCCTCCGACGAACCATGTTCACGAATCTTGCATGGTTCGTGGCTTGACAGCCGAACCCTAGCATTATTGGCGAACCATACCTGATTCAACGAACCCTCAATCTCAGCTGGCGAACCCTAAGGAGACCACGAGCCATTCACGAACCCATCAAGTGTTGAACGAACCCTGCATGCAGGCCTTCTCACGAACCATCCTCGGATTTTCCATGCACGAACCCTAGACTCATCTCAGACGAACCATGATTGTCATTGAAACCTTAGTGAAGTAGCCGAACCATGTATAGGCTAACGAACCCTGCCTGTAGATCACTTCACGAACCCTCCTTGAGTAGCATGCAACGAACCTTAGGCCAGAGAACCTAAAGGGTTCGCTGCCCAAGTGGTAATCCATAAACAACTTCGGCCCAAACAGGTTTCAACCGGCCCAATTCCATTAGCAATTTGGCCCATGAACTTAATTCAAACACAATTGAGATGGTTTGGCCCATTAAGAACTTTAATTGGCCCAATGTCACTTTGGAAACCTTAATGGTCTACTTAAGCATTTCTTAGCCCAACTCAAATCCTTTAGGCCCAATCCAAGCCATACGACTCATTATGATATCAATTAGCTCGATATTAGCGTGAGCGCGTTATGAGGCCTATATACAAGTTGTTGGGCCAACGTCACATGCAATAGGCCCAACATCATCTTCAATTAGATCATTATCATTTTAAATGGCCATGGTCTTTGTCTAAGTCCATGATGACTTTCATGGACGTAGGACCTTTTTGTTGGTCATAATGCAAAGTAATTGTAATTTGATCTTAGTTGGTTTAAGTACAACTTAAACTAATCATAGCATCAAATCACAATCTCAAGACTTAAAACAATTGGAACACCTTTTCATAAGTCATGATTAATCAATGGTTATCAAATTATCAAACAAATATCATTTATGCATAAGAATTATGCATCAAAGAGCATTTCATAAGTTTCTTGGACCCATGATCAATCAAATGACTCAAAGCATAACATTCAAGTTTTCACAACAATCAAATCATGAGAACACAAGTCAATCAATGAATCAAAGTTATACAATTATAAATCCTATATCTTATGTATGATTACAATGTTATAGGAACAAGTTAGAAGTCCTGTTTGCTACTTGCTAACTGTTTTAGTTCAGAGTCTACTGCAGACAGGTGAGAACTTTAGCCCCTCTTTTACTGTTTTATAACTGTTTTGGGGTGGAACACGTGATCAAAACCGCTATTTCAATCTTGTTTCATGGCACAGTTTATGTGTATTCATAAGCATTACAAGTTTATCTCATGAATCCAAGGGATTCTTCAACTGTTTAAGGAACTGTCAACTGTTTTAAAGGAAATTATTCACTGTTAAACTTTTATTATTAAAAAGGATTTATAAATTGTTTCTTTGAAATGTTTTATAATAGGTTCATTCAAATGTTCTTTTAAAGGTTAAATGTTTTATTATGAATGGTTTCATAAACTCTTCTTTTGTTATAAACCTTGTTGTTATACAAGGTCATCACATCATGGTATTCAAAACAAGTGGTTCACAATATGGTACTCAAATTCATTGGTTCAAAACATGGTATTCAAGTCAAGTTGTTCACATCATGGTATTCAAATCAAGAGATTCATTTCATGTTACATAAACAAAGGATTCAACTCGTGGAGTTAAATCCAGGTTTTCAATAAGACATTAACACATCCGGTTAAAGTAAGATTCAGAAAACATGGTGTCCATTGTTGCAAACAAACTTATAAACCCATCAAGTATCATATTCATTAGCGTTAGTACTGGGTGATCACAACAAGGGAAAGCGGACACATTGTTTCTTATCCAGGATGGAGTTAGCTTTTAAATTTGTTTTAAAAGCTAACTGCAGGTCTGGTGTCATTGTTTTCTTATCCAGGATGGAGTTGGCTTTTAAATTTGCTTTTAAAAGCCAACTGCAGGTCTGGTGTCATATGGTTATCAAAACTGCTGACGTATTATCTAACTCCAAACGTGGTTTGGGACTTGATATTATTGGCTTTCGTGCGAACAGTGATTGGACTGTTTACACTCATTTTTCTTACTTGATGTTAGTTTGGGTTGCAGCTCATCCGTGTGAATCTTATGATACTTTAACTTACCTATGTCTTATATCATATAACTCATGTTTACAAATGTTTAAACCTATTGTTCTCACCAACTACGTCTGTAGTTGACAGTTACTTTTCACGTGTTTCAGGTAATCAGGTTTAAGACAATCTCAGGGACAACTAAGGAGACCATTATAAGATAGAACAAGATGAAGAAACATGCTAGGATGGATTAGAAACACACTAAATCCTAAATGTTTAATTGTCTTGTTTGGAGTCTTATTTTGTAACTATATTTTGGGTCTGTAGTTGTCTTTCTTTTGGTAGATAGATTGTCTGTAACTAAACAATTGTCTAAACATTATGCAACATAGTAATCCATTGTGGTTGTTCTTATTCAATACTTGTGCATGATTCAACTGATCATACGTCACCGCGCCGTGGATTCCGCACGCGGCGCAGGGGTGTGACACTTCTGCTTCTGATCACTGCACTATCCGATTTTCTTTCGGTTATGATCAGAATGCCTCCAAGAAGACAACCACCTCTGTTACCACTGACTCAAGATTCAGCTCCGCACTCTTCGACACCGACACCGCCTGATTCTCCTCCACATCTACCACCTCCACCTCCGCCACCACCGGCTTATTAGTTGGACCCTGCTACAGTGGCGTTGGCCACTCTTCTGACTAGCCAACTGAGGGATGTGATTCCCGAGATGATGAACCGCATCAACAACAACAACAGCAACAACGTTGCTAACTCATCTGGAGAAGGCAGCGGTAACACTAGGCAGAATCAGGACTATGCCTACAAGAACTTTGTTGGTTGCAAGCCACCCAGTTTCAGTGGCAGTGAGGGTGCAGTCGGATTGATCCAGTGGATTGAGAAGATGGAGACTACCCTTGACATCAGTGGCTATCCTGAACAGAACAGAGTCAAGAATGCTGCGGGATCATTTCACAAGAGAGCGTTGACTTGGTCGAACGCTCAGGTTTCAATCAAAGGCCGGGATGAGGCCCAGGCTATGCCATGGAGTGAATTCAAGGCCATGCTGCGAGCAGAGTTTTGCCCAAGAAATGAACTAAAGAAGGTTGAGACTGAACTGCTCAAGCTGGAGATGATTGGTGCTGGGCATCTAGCCTACACCACAAGGTTTCATGAGTTAGCTACTTTGGAACCTGACGTGGTGCCAACACTTGAGAAGAGGATAGAGCGGTATGTTGCGGGATTACCACCCAGCATCCGTGGTCATGTGATTTCTGCCCATCCTACTACCATGCAGTTAGCTGTTACTCTGTCAGCATCGTTGACAGACATGATGGTTGCCTCTGGAGCATTCAAGAAGGAGGCTGAAACAGCCAAGGCTAGAACTTCAAAGAAGTCGGACAAACGTCCGGCTAAGAAACAAAAGGTGGCTAGAAACTTTGCTGCCACTACTCAAGCCCCAATGCTTAACCAGCCACCACCACTACAGATCAGGATGCCATACACTGGCACCGCACCTTTGTGCAATTCATGCCAGTTTCATCACTTGCCAAACATCCCGTGCAGACACTGCACCAACTGTGGGAGATTTGGTCACTTGGTAGCCCACTGCAGGAGCCCAAGGGCTCAGAACAGAAACAACAATGCAGCTACTGCTGCCGCTATTGATAACAGGTCCTGCTACACTTGTGGTGAACTGGGACACTTTTCTAGGGATTGTCCCAAGAAAGCTCAACCAAGGGCTCAAGCAGCAAGGGGACGAGCCTTCCAGATAGGAGCTGCTGATGCACGACAGGACTCGAACGTAATCACCAGTACATTTCTCTTATCTGACTTCTATGCATCCATATTATTTGACACTGGTGCGGATCAGAGTTTCATCTCATCTGACTTTGCATGCCATCTTAATTATGATATGGAATTATTAGACTCCCCTTACACTATTGAGATAGCAAACGGCAAACAGATCACAATAGACACAATATTTAGGAATTTCCCACTAACACTTGGCGATCACACATTTTCCATCGATTTGATACCGATGGAGCTGGGCAGTTTCGACATCATCATCGGAATGGATTGGCTATCTCTTAACCTAGTTGAGTTCATTTGTTCCGATAAACTACTACGCATTCCAGTGGAGAACAATGAGATTTTGGAGATTCGTGGAGACCAAGCAAAACGCAGTGTCAAGATAATATCGTGCATGAAGGCTCGCAAGTATCTACGAAAACAATACGTTGCATTTCTAGCTCACGTGATCGAGAAAAACAAGAAGGCAATCAAGATTCAAGATGTACCAGTTGTGAGAGACTATGCGGACGTGTTTCCGGGTGACTTACCGGGACTGCCACCCGAGCGATCGGTGCAGTTCCGAATCGATTTGATTCCGGGACGAATCCTGTAGCTAAGTCTCCTTATAGACTTGCACCATCAGAAATGCAGGAGTTGTCCAACCAATTACAAGAGCTACTTGATAAAGGATTCATCCGACCGAGCTTTTCCCCGTGGGGAGCTCCGGTTCTTTTTGTTAAGAAAAAGGATGGAACCTTCAGGATGTGCATTGTTTACAGAGAACTCAACAAACTCACCATCAAGAATCGGTACCCGTTACCGAGGATTGATGATTTGTTTGATCAGTTACAGGGAGCACAATACTTTTCAAAGATAGACCTGAGATCAGGCTATCATCAGCTCCGGATTCAAGAGGAAGACATACCAAAGACGGCCTTTCGTACCCGATATGGTCACTACGAATTCATGGTGATGCCATTCGAACTGACGAACGCACCGGCTGTGTTCATGGATTTGATGAACCGGGTGTGCAAGCCGTACTTAGATCAGTTTGTTATCGTCTTTATTGATGATATACTGATTTATTCAAAGAACGAGAAGGAACATGAGCAACATCTCAAGACAGTCTTGGAACTCCTGAGGAAGGAACGACCCTATGCCAAATTCTCCAAGTGTGAATTTTGGTTGAGAGAAGCTCAGTTCTTGGGTCACGTGATTAACAGTGATGGTATTCATGTGGATCCTGCCAAGATAGAGGCAATCAAGAACTGGGATGTGCCTACAACACCAACAGAAATCCAATCATTCTTGCCTCTCACCAAACTCACACAGAAGTCAGAACCTTTTGTGTGGACTCAGAAACAAGAAGAGGCATTCCAGACATTGAAACGAAGATTGTGCAATGCTCCTATCTTAACACTCCCAGAAGGCAATGATGACTTTGTAGTTTATTGTGATGCTTCCCATCAGGGACTCGGATGTGTTTTGATGCAACGAGACAAACTCATTGCTTATGCCTCACGACAGCTGAAGATACATGAGAAGAATTACACAACACACGATTTAGAACTGGGAGCTGTTGTATTTTCCTTAAAGATTTGGAGACACTACCTTTATGGTACCAAATGCACTATCTTCACCGACCACAAGATTTTACAGCGTATATTTGATCAGAATGAGCTTAACATGAGATAGAGACTGTAACATCTGTACTTTTTGTCATGGTAGTCGTAAACAGTGTTAGAAAAATGTGTATTCATGTCCAATCAGTCAATGTGATTCATATGTTCATGATTGTGTTTGTGTGTTATAGGAATTCTCTAATTAAGAACAAGTATGTATTATTTATTTACAGTCGATTTTGCTAGGCAAGAACCGTATCGTATTATATCAAAACAGTGGTGGGATGACGTCAGATAAGGCAGGTAGCTGGACTCTGGGGTATGCCCTATATATATACTGCGTTCGGTGTAATGAGATAGTGTTAGTGCGTAGTGTTTAGACAAATAGTATGACAAGCAAATTAATCAAACAAAAATCGTAATGCGTAAGCGAGACTGGGTATAGTTATGGGTGACGATCCATAATGATACGAATGTTGAACTTATAATTACGAGTAAACGGCGATAATTAAATAATACGATCGAAAAACGTACGCGATTGCGGGTATACATGTAATTGTATTTGTTTAACGGTCTGACGACGAACGAAACATAAAAATAATTGAAATATTCTATTTTACTTTTTTACAATTTTGAAGCTCATCAAAAACAATTCAAAATATTTATTTATAAATTTTGATCACGCGTACCTAAAAATACGCGAAACCTACACCGAGCGAGACCAAACACGCGGGGAACCAACCGGGGCATAAAAGCCCTAAATTTCCTTCATTCTCTCATTTAATTCAGCCACAAACCCTTCTCTCTCTACAATTTTCGCACACTCTCTCTCTCTCTCTAAGAAATCAAAGCTTCAAACGCGCGTATCTCCTTCGTTTCTTGACGGATTTGTGTGTTTTTGGTGTCCACGCGTAGCTCTTGAAGAGTACTACAACGAGGTGCAACAGATCTGTGGATTTATCCGGCCAAAAACGAGGTACAATCGAAATAAAATTCTGAAAAAGTGGGTTTTGTTCGTGAGTTTTGTTACACACACATAGACGGTTTCTTGCACCGTTGTTCGAGTTTTCGCAACCCTAGTAACCTATCACAGCACGAGGCGAACTTAGATAAGGGTCTGGAACGGATTGGTTCGAAGAGGAAGAAGGGCTGAACCAGGGTTCGTGGGGCGCGGCCCTGGCCGAACCTACATGATAGCTTGCCGAACCCTGGGGAGGCGGCCGAACCTACAATCAGCTCGGCGAACCTTCTGTCTAAGATGGCGAACCTTCATCAGCCTCACCAGCCGAACCATGCCCGATCCACGAACCTTTATGCTCTAGCCGAACCCAGCCTGGTCGCCGAACCTTGTGTCACGAGCAGCGAACCTTGGGAAGCCATCACAGTCGGACGAACCCTCCATGATCAAGCGAACCATTGGAAGGCTGCCGAACCTCCTCGGCCCACAAACAAGAAGTGACGAACCCTACATCAGGAATGAACTTATGGTTCGTTGGTCACAACCAACCGAACCCTTGGATAATTGGCCGAACATCTTGCATGCAACGAACCCCTGGTTCGAGACGGACCCTTGCATGGGACGAACCATCGATTTCAGACGAACCCTTGCATGAAGGCCGAACCATTTGAGCGGGCGAACCATTAGCACAACCTAGCCAAACCATCATAGCACCACCGAACCCTATGAGTGATCATGGCCGAACCTTAGTCAAATAGAAACCATATAGGTTTGCTGCCATGGAAAACCTTTTCTTCTATATACTGATTAGACAAACAACCGGCCCCAGTTCATGGCCCAACTTATTTTGTTCATGTCCATACACGCAAACCATTGGCCCATATGGTTTTGTCTTGGGACACGTTTTCTTAATGCTTATCCCCTTATTCTCGGCCCAATCAAATTGGCCCATGGCCACTATTCGGCCCATACCACGAAACATTTGGTCCATTTCGATTAAATCGGCCCATGTCTAACCTAAGAGACCTATGACATTGTTTAAGCCCACCATGGTTTCATGGGCTCAAGGCCCAACGTTTGGCCCACAACATAAAGTAGTTGTGAATTGATCTTATTCGGGTTAAGTGTATAACTTAACATAATTATGAGATCAAGTCAAAATCACAAAGACTTAAACAAATTGAACATCCCTTCAAACTACATGTTAAACAAAGGTTATCATATTCATAAAAAAAACTTGTTACTTTTATGTATACAAGTATGCATAAAGGAACATGACACATCTTTTCATGAATCAATTATTAATCAAGTGACTAAATCATGACTCTCAAATTCGCACAACATTCTTAAACATGAGAACAAGTAGTCAAATGTTAATTAAGTTCAAGATAACACAAGTCAATCAGTAAGTCAAAGTCTATAAAATCATAAATCTTATATCTTATGTATGATTACAATGATATAGGAACCAGTTAGAAGTCATGTTTGCTACTTGCTATTTGTTATAAGTTCAGAGTCTACTGCAGGATAGGAAAGAAAAATGCTCAATGAAGCGCTCAAGAGACCCTACATCCTTATTGAGCAGGGCTAGTCAGCGCCTTCCCTTCCGCTTACACCATTTCTTTGTGAATGAAGTTAGACGACACAGTTCTTATTACTATGACTTTCAAAAAGAGTTGCCATATCTCGGTAACGGGGTCTGTTGAGGTGAGAACTTTAGCCACTCTTTTACTGTTTTACAACTGTTTTGGGGTGGAACACGTGATCAAACACTCTTATTACAAACCTATTTCATTATGCAGGATGTATGTTTACAAACATTACAGGTTCATGGTACAAATTCAACGGATTCATCAATTGTTTTAAAGGATTTATCAACTGTCTTAAAAGATTTGTATACTGTTAAACATATTTTACTAAAAGGTTTTATAAAAGGTTCACTAAACTGCTTTATACTTGTATTGTCAACAAATAGTTTTATAAATGTAAACTCTTTTAAAGAATAAGTTTTATAAACTCTTTTACTAAAATCTTGTGTTTTCAATAAAACGATACTTTATAAACCTTGTTATTACACAAGGACACTATCTTTGGTATTCTATCAATGGTTTCAATTCATGGTATTCAAGCAAGGTTTTCAATTCATGGTATTCAAGCAAGGTTTTCAAATCATGGTATTCAAACAAGGCATTAAATCAAAGGGTTTCAAATTCATGTTTTCAAAAGCATGGTGTTCATCGTTGTGAACAAACTTATACACACATCAAGTTACATATTCATTTAGCGTTAGTACTGGGTGATCACAACAAGGGAAAGCGGACACGTATTCTTTTAGCGTTAGTACTGGGTGATCACAACAAGGGAAAGCGGACACATATTCTTTTAGCGTTAGTACTGGGTGATTACAACAAGGGAAAGCGGACACAATTGGGCAGACCTAGTTCTGCTGTTAGCTTTTAAATTTGTTTTATAAGCCAACTGCAGGATTTGGTTACGAATGGTTTTATCAATGTTGCTGACAAATTTTCTAACCCCAAACGTAGTTTGGGACTTGATTATATGTTGGTTCTCTAGCAAACAGTCTGATGACTGTTTGGACACGTTTTACATACTTGATGTTAGTTTGGGTTGCAACAATCCATGTCTTTTAAATTCATTGTCTATTCATATGCCTTACAATGCAAATTCGTATTTACAATTGTTAAACCTATTGTTCTCACCAACTACTTTTGTAGTTGACAGTTACTTTTCACGTGTTTCAGGTAATCAGGTTTAAGACATTCTAAAGGACAACTAAGGAGACCGATTAAGATAGAACAAGATGAATAAACAAGCTAGGATGGATTAGAAACACATTAAATCCTAATTGTTTAATTGTCTTGTTTGATGTCTTATTTTGTAAACTATATTTTGGGTCTGTAGCTGTTATTCTTTTGATAGTTAGACAGAATGTCTGTTACTAAACAATGGTCTAAACATTTTGAAACTTAGTAATGCATTGTGGTTGTTCTTATTCAATACTTGTGCATGATTCAACCATCGATCGTCACCGCGCCGTGGATTCCGCACGTGGCGCAGGGGGTGTGACAGGTTGGTATCAGAGCCAACGTTGTAGAGAACTAGGAAAAACCCAATACTTAATGACCTAAACTATAACCTAAGCTACCCCATAGGACTAAGTGCTATAGGCTTGAGGATACTTAGGATCTAATTAAACTTAAGTGAGCATTAAGTCTACATCTAGCTTGAAAGATCTTAGGGATACACTTCTAAGATTAAGTATCAAGTCAAGAAATTTAAATCGGGATTCTATAATTTTAGAAACCGAATTAAATTTCTCAACACATATTCATTAAAGAATTTCAGAGGCAAGGATCTGTATTCTTAGTATCCTTGACCTAAATTCTCAATCAGAGTTCATTAAAGGATTTCAGAGGCAAGGATCTGTATTCTTAGTATCCTTGATCTGAAATTCTCAATCAGAGTTCATTACAGAATTTTAGAGGCAAAGATTTGTATTCTTAGTATCTTTGATCTGAAATTCTAATCATGATATTATTATCATGAATTCATTTCATTAGGACTTCATAACTTAGAATCTGTGTAACAGTATTCTTTAGTTGAAGTTCACACAAGGAGATCATTATACTCAGTACTGTAAGTATTGAGAACCTAGGTTAATTAACCTAGGACACATACATTAAAACCTAAGGTCCTGATTATTAGTAAATCAAGAATCTAGGTTTTAACAATCATAATCATATTCATAGTTCAAGAAACAATCATGAATCAATCATAATCAATCAAGAGTTGGAATTCTAGCTTCAAATACCAATGGCGGCCAAGCTCTGGCATACTGAAGTGGTGGTGGGATGTCGGCTGGGCAGGCAGTTTGCTTGACCCTACGTAAGACCTATATATAAGCTATCTTCAGTATGACAGGGGGAATTCGGCATTTGTATTTGAAGTGAAGATTCGGGAGCAACTGGAACCATTGAACATTAGTCAAACATGGGAGATACAATCATTTGAGATACAACCATTGTGTGAAACAATCATTGTGTTAATCAACCATAGATGAGACAACCATTGTGTGGAAATCAATCAAGTTGTGAACATTCATTAAATGTAAACCCTAAGTGAAATTCTTAAGTGATTACATGTTTAGTACTTACTAACATAGGTTAACAAGAAAAATGTAGAGCACACAGATGATTTAGTTCTACATGTTAACAATTGTTAGTAGGTGCACACATAATTCAATCATAGATTCAATCATAGTTCGGAGATCAAAGAACATGGGATTCTTAATCACTGAAACATACATGGAAATCAATACAATCGTATTGCCAAATGTTAGCAAGGGCATGATCGTGGTATATCGAAGCGGCGGTGGGCTGGCGACTGGGCTGGCGACTGGGCTGGCAGATTACTTGACCCTTTTGTATGCCCTATATATAAGCTATCTTTGGTATACTGGGAAAAGGTCAGTGTGTAGGTTTGGTGGAGTGAAATCATGAGACATCATAAACAATCACATGAGAAGTATACTAATAAGTTGATTTCTTACACGTGTATTTGCTCATATTACAATTGAATGATAATATTAGTAGTATGGATATATTACTAACTTTATCATGTAAATTCAATTGTATCCTTTCTCATTACTGAACAACTTGTGGCTTCTATTCGTAGAATGCCTCCTCGACGTGACCCTAACAGAGGGGGTTCAACAAGTGGCCAAGATGATGAGATTAACAAAATTGCCCTTGCCATTGCTGTACATATGAAGGATGTTATTCCGAGTATGGTCACTGATACTACCCAGAACCTTCGGGGAAGTACCAGTGATTCAGCACACAATTCAAATGCCAACAACGCCGGAACTGCTACTTTCACTTTCAAGCAGTTCAATGATGCTAAGCCTCCTAAGTATGCTGGTACTGAGGGAGCTACCAGTCTACTACAATGGCTGGAGAGCATTGAGGATATCCTTGACTTCACAGGATGTCCTGAAAATCTGAAGGTTAAAATGGCCTCAAGCGCTTTTCACAAAGGCGCACTCACCTGGTGGAATTTTGAGAAGAACACCAGAGGACGAGAGGTTGCTTTGGCTTTATCATGGGAGGATTTCAAGAAGTTACTTGTGGAACAGTTCTGTCCACGCCATGAACTGAAGAAGCTCGAGGTGGAGATGTTGAATTTGGTTCTAGATAGTGGCGAGAATGCCAAATATACAACTCGATTCCACGAGTTGTGCATTCTAGTGCCACATCTGGTTACTCCTCTATCCCGCAGAATAGAGAAGTATATTGAAGGATTACCCCTAGTCATCAGGGGAACTATAATGGGAAGTAGCCCTACTACTCTGGAAGCAGCAATTCATCTTGGTGCCACTCTTACTGAGGAATATGTCAAAGCGGGTGTGCTCACTCGAAAGGGGTATAAGAGAGCACAGGTTGAAGAAGGCAAGAAGCCTGAACAACACCAACCCAAAAAAAAGAAACAGAAGCAAAAGACGATCAAAAACTATGCAGCTTTGACTGCAGTTACACCTGTGCATGCCACTCCTATTACTGCTATGCCACAACCAGCTACGGCCAGAAAGCCTTATCCTGATCCCTTTCCACTTTGCACCAAATGCCAATACCATCACTTACCCACTACCCCATGCAGAAAATGCCTCAAGTGTGGACGTATGGGACACTTGGCTGCAAAATGTCGATCTGCTCATCCAGCTGCTGCTACAACTACCACCGTAAATCCTACTACTACTGGTGGAAGGGTTTGTTACAACTGTGGAGCAGAAGGACACTTCAGAAACTAGTGCCCAAAACTCAACCCAGCTGCTACAACTACTACTGCTCGTGCCTTTGTTATCGGAACATCCGAAGCACGCGAGGACCCGGCAGTCATCACGGGTACATTTCTCATTAATGATCACTACGTTTCTATCATATTTGACACTGGTGCTGATAAAAGTTTTTTCTCTACTAATACTGCTCCACTGTTTAATAAACAACCATCTATACTTGATGCTCCTTACACCGTAGAAGTAGTGAATGGTAAGACCATATTAGTGAATTCAATAATTCGCGATTGTGAATTTAGATTGAACGATCATCTTTTCCTTATCGATCTCATTCCTATGACACTCGGAAGCTTCGAAGTTGTAGAAGGAATGGATTGGTTATCCAAAAACCACGCCGAGATGGTATGCTCGGAGAAACTTATTCGACTTCCCTTACCGTCCGGCGAAATGATGCAAGTTTACGGTGAGAAACCCTGCCGCGGATTGAAGATTGTGTCGTGTATCAAGGCTAGGAAGTACCTGAAGAAGAAATACTTTGCGTTCCTGGCTCACGTGGTAGAGAAGAAACCTGAGTAGAAAGCGGTTGGAGACGTTCCGGTTATCAGAGATTTTCCAGACGTATTCCCGGAAGACTTGCCTGGATTACCACCATTCCAGCAAGTGGAATTTAGAATCGATCTCGTCCCTGGAGCAAACCCAGTGGCGAAGTCACCGTATCGATTTGCACCGTCTGAGATGCAGGAGTTGTCTAGTCAACTCCAAGAACTTCTAAACAAAGGTTTCATAAGACCGAGTTTCTCTCCTTGGGGAGCTCCGGTTCTCTTTGTCAAGAAGAAAGATGGTTCATTTCGTATGTCCATCGATTATCGTGAGCTAAACAAGTTGACAATTAAGAACAGATATCCTCTACCTAGGATCAATGATCTGTTTGATCAATTACAGGGAGCGACTTGCTTTTCTAAAATTGATCTACGATCCGGGTATCATCAGTTACGAGTAAATGACGAGGATATACCAAAGACGGCATTTAGGACTCGATATGGACACTACGAGTTTGTGATTATGCCATTTGGGCTGACCAACGCACCCGCAGTGTTCATGGATTTGATGAATCGAGTCTGTAGGCCATACTTAGATCAGTTCGTTATCGTCTTTATTGATGATATACTGATTTATTCAAAGACATGAACATGAGGATCATTTGAGGAAAGTCTTAGAGCTACTGAGAGCTGAACAACTTTATGCTAAATTCTCAAAGTGTGAATTTTGGCTAAAAGAAGTTCATTTCTTAGGGCATGTCCTTAACAGGGATGGGATACACGTAGATCCAGCGAAGATTGAGGCGATTAAGAACTGCACTACCCCATCTACCCCAACAGAGATTCGTTCATTTCTGGGATTGGCAGGCTATTACCGGAGATTCATCGCGAACTTTTCAAAGATCGCCTTGCCACTTACCACTCTGAACCAGAAAAGTCAAGCTTTTATATGGGGACAGAAACAAGAAGATGCATTTCAACTTCTTAAACAAAAGTTACGCAATTCCCCTATTCTTAGTCTTCCAGAAGGCAGTGATGATTTTATTGTCTACTGCGATGCTTCAAACCTTGGACTCGGTTGTGTACTTATGCAATGGGACAAGGTGATTTCATATGCTTCAAGACAGCTTAAGGTTCACGAGAAGAATTATACTACTCATGACCTTGAGTTAGGGGCTGTGGTCTTTGCATTGAAGATTTGGAGACACTACCTTTATGGTACTAAATGTGTCATCTACACTGACCACAAAATCCTGCAACACATTCTCAATCAGAAGGAGCTCAACATGAGACAACGACGTTGGGTTGAGCTTCTAACCGATTATAACTATGAGATTCGTTATCATCCGGGTAAAGCCAATGTGGTGGCGGATGCTCTTAGTCGTAAGGAACCAGTCAAGCCAATTCGTGTAAGAGCCATGGAGATCAATACACAACCAAAGACCTGATTCATATTGCACAACAACAAGTAGTGATCGACAATCAGCTGAAGACAGATTTAGACTGCGGGTTGAGGGTAAACTAGAACCTCGAGCTGATGGGGTTTTATACTTCAACGGTCGTATGTGGATTCCAAAGTCAGAAGAATTGCGCACACTCATCTGTGATGAGGCTCATAAGTCGCGATACTCAGTTCATCCAGGAGCCGATAAGATGTATCAAGACTTGAAAACATCTTACTGGTGGCCGGGAATGAAGAAAGACATAGCACTGTATGTGGGGAAATGTCTAACATGTTCCAAAGTCAAGGCAGAACATCAAAAGCCTTCGGGACTTCTGCAGCAACCTGAAATTCCTCAATGGAAATGGGAATAGATTTCCATGGATTTCATAACTAAGTTGCCAAGAACTCCGCGAGGTTACGATTCGATTTGGGTGATCGTTGATCGACTCACCAAATCTGCTCACTTTCTTCCAATCCGAGAGGATTACAAAATGGAGAAGTTTACCACCTTATACATCAACGAAATCATCGCTCGTCATGGTACTCCAACATCAATCATTTCTGATCGGGATAGTCATTTCACTTCTTGCTTTTGGCAAACATTGCAAAAAGCTTTGGGAACCCGTGTTAATCTTAGCACGGCGTATCATCCCCAAACCGACGGTCAAAGCGAAAGGACTATCCAAACACTCGAGGACATGCTTCGTTCTTGTGTGATCGATTTCGGGGGGAGTTGGGATACTCATCTCCCACTCATCGAGTTTTCGTACAACAACAGCTACCATACAAGTATTCAATGTGCACCATTCGAAGCTTTATATGGTAGGTAGTGCCGATCACCGGTCTGTTGGACCGAGGTTGGTGACTCACAGGTCGTAGGACCTGAACTTATTCAAGAAACAACAGACAAGATCAAAATCATTCAATCAAGGCTTAAGGCCACACGAGATCGGCAAAAGAGTTATGTCGATCGACGTCGGAAGCCACTTGAGTTTCAAGTTGGTGACCAGGTCTTACTCAAAGTTTCTCCCAGGAAAGGCGTGGTCCGATTCGGGAAGAAAAGGAAACTTGCACCAAGGTACGTTGGACCTTTTGAAATCCTGAAACGGATTGGTCCCGTAGCCTACAAACTCAAACTTCTGGTGGAGCTAAGCAATGTTCACGATACATTCCATGTATCGAATCTTAAGAAATGCTTGGCAGATCATGATGTTCAGATTCCACTGGAAGACATTCAGATTCAAAACAACATGCAATTCATAGAACGTCCGGTTGAAATCATGGATCATGGAGTCAAGAAACTTAAACGTAGCCGTATCCCGATCGTAAAGGTACGATGGGAGGGAAAACGTGGTGCTGAGTTCACCTGGGAATGTGAAGACCAGATGAAGCTTAAGTACCCTCATCTTTTTACAGTAACTTCGGCTAGTTAATTTCGGGACGAAATTCCCTTAACTAGGGGAGGCTGTAACATCTGTACTTTTAGTCATGGTAGTCGTAAACAGTGTTAGAACAATGTGTATTCATGTCCAATCAGTCAATGTGATTCATATGTTCATGATTGTGTTTGTGTGTTATAGGAATTCTCTAATTAAGAACAAGTATGTATTATTTATTTATAGTCGATTTCGCTAGGCAATAACCGTATCGTATTATATCGAAACAGTGGTGGGACGGCGTCAGATAAGGCAGGTAGCTGGACTATGGGGTATGCCCTATATATACTGCGTTCGGTGTAATGGGATAGTGTTAGTGCATAGTGTTTAGACGAATAGTATGACAAGCAAATTAATCAAACAAAAATCGTAATGCGTAAGCGAGACTGGGTATAGTTATGGGTGACGATCCATAATGATATGAATGTTGAACTTATAATTACGAGTAAACGACGATAATTAAATAATACGATCGAAAAACGTACGTGATTGCGGGTATACACGTAATTGTATTTGTTTAACGGTCTGACGACGAACGAAACATAAAAATAATTGAAATATATTATTTTACATTTTTACAATTTTGAAACTCATCAAAAACAATTCAAAATATTTATTTATTAATTTTGATGACGCGTACGTAAAAATACGCGAAACCTACACCGAGCGAGACCAAACACGCGGGGAACCAACCGGGGCATAAAAGCCCTAAATTTCCTTCATTCTCTCATTTAATTCAGCCACAAAGCCTTCTCTCTCTACAATTTTCGCACACTCTCTCTCTCTAAGAAATCCAAGCTTCAAAGGCGCGTATCTCCTTCGTTTCTTGACGGATTTGTGTGTTTTTGGTGTCCACGCGTAGCTCTCGACGAGTACTACAAGGAGGTGCAACAGATTTGTGGATTTATCCGGCCAAAAACGAGGTACAATCGAAAGAAAATTCTGAAAAAGTGGGTTTTGTTCGTGAGTTTTGTTACACACACATAGACGGTTTCTTGCACCGTTGTTCGAGTTTTCGCAACCCCAGTAACCTATCACAGCACGAGACGAACTTAGATAAGGGTCTGGAACGGATTGGTTCGAAGAGGAAGAAGGGCTGAACCAGGGTTCATGGGGAGCGGCCCTGGCCAAACCTACATGATAGCTTGCCGAACCCTGGGGAGGCGGCCGAACCTACAATCAGCTCGGCGAACCTTCTGTCTAAGATGGCGAACCTTCATCAGCCTCACCAGCCGAACCATGCCCGATCCACGAACCTTTATGCTCTAGCCGAACCCAGCCTGGTCGCCGAACCTTGTGTCACGAGCAGCGAACCTTAGGAAGCCATCACAGTCGGACGAACCCTCCATGATCAAGCGAACCATTGGGAGGCTGCCGAACCTCCTCGGCCCACAAACAAGAAGTGACGAACCCTACATCATGAACAAACTTATTGTTCGTTGGTCACAACCAACCGAACCCTTGGACAATTGGCCGAACATTTTGCATGCAATGAACCCCTGGTTCGAGACGGACCCTTGCATGGGACGAACCATCGATTTCAGACGAACCCTTGCATGAAGGCCGAACCATTTGAGCGGGCGAACCATTAGCACAACCTAGCCGAACCATCATAGCACCACCAAACCCTATGAGTGATCATGGCCGAACCTTGGTCAAATAGAAACTAGATAGGTTCGCTGCCGTGGGAAACCTTTTCTTCGATATACTGATCAGACAAACAACCGGCCCAAGTTCATGGCCCAACTTATTTTGTTCATGTCCATACACGCACACCATTGGCCCATATGGTTTTGTCTTGGGCCACGTTTTCTTAATGCCCATCCCCTTATTCTCGACCCAATCAAATTGGCCCATGGCCACTATTCGGCCCATACAACGAAACATTTGGCCCATTTCGATTAAATCGGCCCATGTCTAACCTAAGAGACCTATGACATTGTTTAAGCCCACCATGGTTTCATGGGCTCAAGGCCCAACGTTTGGCCCACAAAATAAAGTAGTTGTGGATTGATCTTATTCGGGTTAAGTGTATAACTTAACATAATTATGAGATCAAGTCAAAATCGCAAAGACTTAAACAAATTGAACATCCCTTCAAACTACATGTTAAACAAAGGTTATCATATTCATTAAAAAAACATGTTACTTTTATGTATACAAGTATGCATAAAGGAACATGACACATCATTTCATGAATCAATTATCAATCAAGTGACTAAATCATGACTCTCAAATTCGCACAACATTCTTAAACATGAGAACAAGTAGTCAAAGGTTAATTAAGTTCAAGATAACACAAGTCAATCAATAAGTCAAAGTCTATAAAATCATAAATCTTATATCTTATGTATGATTACAATGATATAGGAACCAGTTAGAAGTCCTGTTTGCTACTTGCTATTTGTTATAAGTTCAGAGTCTACTGCAGACAGGTGAGAACTTTAGCCCCTCTTTTACTGTTTTACAACTGTTTTGGGGTGGAACACGTGATCAAACACTCTTATTACAAACCTATTTCATTATACATGATGTATGTTTACAAACATTACAGGTTCATGGTACAAATTCAACGGATTCATCAATTGTTTTAAAGGATTTATCAACTGTCTTAAAAGATTTGTATACTGTTAAACATATTTTACTAAAAGGTTTTATAAAAGGTTCACTAAACTTTTTTATAGTTGTTTTTTCAACAAATAGTTTTATAAATGTAAACTCTTTTAAAGAATAAGTTTTATAAACTCTTTTACTAAAATCTTATGTTTTCAATAAAACGATACTTTATAAACCTTGTTATTACACAAGGACACTATCTTTGGTATTCTATCAATGGTTTCAATTCATGGTATTCAAGCAAGGTTTTCAATTCATGGTATTCAAGCAAGGTTTTCAAATCATGGTATTCAAACAAGGCATTAAATCAAAGGGTTTCAAATTCAAGTTTTCAAAAGCATGGTGTTCATCGTTGTGAACAAACTTATACACACATCAAGTTACATATTCATTTAGCGTTAGTACTGGGTGATCACAACAAGGGAAAGCGGACACGTATTCTTTTAGCGTTAGTACTGGGTGATCACAACAAGGGAAAGGGGACACATATTCTTTTAGCGTTAGTACTGGGTGATCACAACAAGGGAAAGCAGACACAATTGGGCAGACCTAGTTCTGCAGTTAGCTTTTAAATCTGTTTTATAAGCCAACTGCAGGATTTGGTTACGAATGGTTTTATCAATGTTGCTGACAAATTTTCTAACCCCAAACGTAGTTTGGGACTTGATTATATGTTGGTTCTCTGGCAAACAGTCTGATGACTATTTGGACACGTTTTACATACTTGATGTTAGTTTGGGTTGCAACCATCCATGTCTTTTAAATTCATTGTTTATTCATATGCCTTACAATGCAAATTCATATTTACAATTGTTAGTTTGGGTTGCAACCATCCATGTCTTTTCACGTGTTTCAGGTAATCAGGTTTAAGACATTCTAAAGGACAACTAAGGAGATCGATTAAGATAGAACAAGATGAAGAAACAAGCTAGGACGGATTAGAAACACATTAAATCCTAATTGTTTAATTGTCTTGTTTGATGTCTTATTTTGTAAACTATATTTTGGGTCTGTAGCTGTTATTCTTTTGATAGTTAGACAGAATGTCTGTAACTAAACAATGGTCTAAACATTTTGAAACTTGGTAATGCATTGTGGTTGTTCTTATTCAATACTTGTGCATGATTCAACCATCGATCGTCACCACGCCGTGGATTCCGCACGCGGCGCAGGGGGTGTGACAGAGACGATGGGTTGAGCTCCTGAACGATTACGATTGTGTGATCAAATACCATCCGGGCAAAGCAAATGTGGTTGCAGATGCTTTGAGCCGGAAGGAAAGAGTCAAACCCTTACGCGTTCGTGCAATGGGAATGACTGTGCAAACAAGTCTGAGAGATCACATTCTACAAGCACAACAAGAAGCTGTGGCAAGAAACAACATGAAACGCGAGCTCGATTGTGGAGCCAAGAAGCAATTCAAAACAAAACAAGATGGAGTTATCTACTATCTGGATCGTGTTTGGATTCCAGCAGTGGATGAACTTCGAACACTCATTCTTGACGAGGCACACAAGTCACGTTACTCCGTTCATCCTGGTGCCGATAAGATGTACCAAGATCTTAGGTCGTTTTATTGGTGGCCGGGTATGAAGAAAGACATTGCCACTTATGTTGGTAAATATATTACATGTGCCAAAGTCAAAGCAGAACACCAGAAACCTTCGGGTTTGCTGGAACAACCAGAGATTCCACAATGGAAATGGGAACAAATAGCTATGGATTTCATTACCAAGCTACCCCGCACTTCCAGCGGATACGATTCTATTTGGGTCATCATTGATAGATTGACCAAGTCCGCACACTTTTTGCCAATCAGAGAGACATACAAGATGGAGAAACTAGCGAGGCTATACATCGATGAAATAATAGTAAGGCACGGTGTGCCATTGTCTATTATTTCAGACCGGGACAGTCGATTTACTTCACGGTTCTGGCAATCATTGCAACAATCCTTAGGGACAAGTGTTAACTTGAGCACCGCTTATCATCCACAAACGGATGGACAAAGCAAGCGCACCATTCAAACCCTAGAGGATATGTTGAGAACATGCATCCTAGACTTCGGTGGAAGTTGGGACACACACTTACCACTCATTGAGTTCTCCTACAACAATAGCTACCATAGCAGCATTGGATGTGCTCCGTTCGAAGCACTTTATGGTAGAAGATGTCGGTCTCCAATTTGTTGGACCGAAGTGGGAGATAACAGAATAAATGGGCCTGAACTTATTCAGGAAACTACCGATAAGATAGCCCAGATACAACGGAGACTTCAAGTGACACGTAGCCACCAAAAGAGTTACGCCGACAAACGGCGCAAGCCTTTGGAATTCGATGTGGGTGACCGAGTCATGTTGAAAGTGTCCCCATGGAAAGGCGTAGTTCAGTTTGGGGCTAAGGGCAAGCTAGCACCTAGGTATGTCGGACCGTTTGAGATTACTCAACGAATAGGTCCTGTGGCATACAGGCTCAAACTCCCTGATGAGCTCAGCGGAGTACACGATGTGTTTCATGTATCAAACCTCAAAAGGTGCTTAGCAGATGAATCATTGATTGTACCATTGGGAGAGATACAAGTTGATGAGCAACTACATTTCATTGAAGAACCTGTAGAGATTATGGAACGTGAAGTTAAGAAACTGAAACGTAGCCGTATCCCTATTGTAAAGGTTCGATGGAACTCCAAGCGTGGACCAGAATTTACTTGGGAGCGCGAGGACAACATGAAATCAAAGTATCCCCACCTGTACGAGAAGTAAAGCCCGAACTTTATGCTTAAATTTAGGGACGAAATTACATTAACAAGGGGAGACTGTGACAACTAGTACCAGACCGGCCGACAAGTCCGTACGGTACGTGTACTATAAACAGTAACTATGTGTAATTCTATGTGTACATATATGATTGTAAGCAATACTTGTATTATCAGAGTTCTAAATACAAGAACAGTTGTACATATTTTCATGTAAACCTAAATACAGTGAGTACAACGTACAATTGAAACTTTAGTTGTGTGTATTTAAGTGAAAACTTAAGTACAGTTAACACAACAGATCATGAGAAACGACAGTGTTCAAGTGAATAACATAAACAGATCGGTTGCGATCTGATATCCATAGATGACAGGAATCGGATGGCCGACATTTCAATGTGAAAAAAATGTGATAACAGGGTGTTTAGTTGAGTCCGACAATGAGGAAACACAATTCGAACTAAATTGCAGTGTCGTCTCAGAATAACGAACTGATAGTGTGTTTGCATGGGTGACGATTCACACAAACATATCTGTGACTTTAACGTTCTGAAATGATGACTGGAAAGTAGAAAACAAAAGTCGGAAAGCAAAACCATCGTCGTGTTCGTTCGAATGACGATTCGAACGAATACGCGCGATGGTGACGCGATTCGACGAAACGAAAACGAAACGCGACACGATCGATAATAAAGTTAATAATATAAAATAAATAACATTTTTACAATTTTGAAACTCATCAATTAATTAAATAATCTTCTCTTATTTATTACAATTAAAATACGCGTAGATTTCCGGATACGCGACGAAATCGCAAACCGAGCAACCGAAACGAACCCGGACACCACACGTGATATAAATACTCTAAATGAGAGTGTTTCTCTCATTTTCACACCCACATCTCTTCCTCTCTCTAAAAAATCCGGCCACCACCTCTTAACCACCATTATCAACATTCAAACAAGCGTATCTTTCTCGTTTCTCAACGAAAATCGGTGATTCTCGAACCCACGCGTAGCTCTTGATGTCATCTACATAGAAGTACAAGGGATCTGAAGTTTTGCCCAGCTGAATCGAAGGTATGAGCAAAAGAAAATCTGAAAAACTAGGGTTTTCATGTCTTTTGTTTAACCCACACACACAACTAGTTGGCCATGATCTATTCCCTTGGAACCTAATGCCTTCGACCACTCATGGATACCGGGCACCACCATGGCTCGAGCTCCCAACAGTTGTGATACACAATGAAGGTGCAGTTCGAACAGTCGACAGGTTCGTGGGATCGGCCGAACCATCCCCAGTCAGCCGAACCCTATTCCATCATCAGGTCCACGAACCTTGCACCCAATTGCCAAATGTAGATGCACTTAATGTCCCTAGTTCTATTTTGTAATTTTCATCATGTAAAAATTCAAGTTATTATTGGAAGTTGTCTTTTTATATTGTTCTTAATGTTTATGTTTTAATTATTTGATTATATGATTGGGTGATTTGGTTTATTGATTAATTGAGTATGAGTATTGCTCATTCGGCCGAATGACTCTAGAGTATGAAGTCATTCGCCGAATGAGAATAGAGTATGTCTATATTCAGCGAATGAGTCATTCGCCGAATGACTCATTCGACTGAATTACCTATTCGACAGAAGTCATTCGCCGAATGAGTTGTTTCGGCCTCTCATTCGGCCGAATGTCAGCTGCCTATATATACAAGTTCAAAATCATTTCAACCCTAACTTCTGAGAACCCTCATTCTTCCCTGTGTACTCCAGTGTCAAACCCCTGAAGATTTGAGTGTTTCTTGCTGTCCAAGTTTGATTCATAGCTCGTGGTGTTAGATTCTCATTCAAACGTTCATCTATTACCTTCGAATCACCACGGTTGCTGTTGGTTTCGATTGGAAAACCATGGAATAGGATTCCGCACTATTCCAGAGGCTGTAGAGCAGATCTCCATTGGAACCGGGTTGTTTCCGTGCTCCAAATTTGGTCCTACAAAGTGGTATCAGAGCTATGGCTCTTGATTCTGCTCGATTTCCAATCCAAATCATCATGTCTTTGATTGTTCATTCGAAATCTGCAAAAACCCTAAACTTTTTGTCCTAAAAGTTACTATTTCATTGCAAATCCGTGAATTATTGTGGTGTTTTTGTCAAAACGTTTATCCCAATTTGTTCATTATCATCTCATGATGTTCTGTACCAAATTTGGTACTTAGATCTGGTCAAAATATCAAGTTATCACGATTTTTGTTGCAAAAACCCTCAGATTGGCCGAATGTCAATGGCGGCCGAATAGTTTCAGCCGAATAAGCCTCATTCGCCGAATAGACACATTCGACTATCTCATTCGGCGAATAGCCCTCATTCGATCAGTCATTCGGCGAATAGCTTCATTCGATCAGTCATTCGGCGAATAGCTTCATTAGGTCAACTCATTCGCCGAATAGGTTCATTCTCTCTTCTCATTCGCCAGTTCTATCACATTCGGCCCCCGACATTCGCCCTAAGGGTCTTCATTCGGCTATCATTCTGCGAATTTTTCTAAGTGTTGAATCTTGTCATTTCTGATTAAATGGAAGATTTAGCACTGATGGCAAACCAGAATCATCGTATTCAGACTTTGCTACTGACCGAGACTGAGACTGGAAATTCTAATAAAGCTCCAAAGTTGTTATCCTTAGACGATTATCCACACTGGAAATATCGGTTTGAGATTCATATCAATGGAGTGGATACAAACTTATGGATGATGATCAAGGGAGGTTATCTGAGACCTCTGAATGAAGATGGAACTCCTATGCTAGTCACACGGATGACTGAGCCTCAGAGGAAGCTGTATGATTATGAGAAGAAAGCTTATGCTATTCTATCCCAGTCCATTGCCACTGATATTTTCCATCAGTTCAGACAGTTTACCTCTGCAAAGCTACTGTGGGATGCACTGCAACAAAGATATGAGGGTAATGATTATTTGAAGCGTATCAAGTCAAAGGCATTGAGAAAGGAATTCAATAGCTTCATGTATGTGGGAAATGAGTAACTGGTTGAGCTGATTGCTAGATTTTATCATCTTTTGAGTGAGTTATTCAATCATGAAGTCAAGACAACTACTCAGGAAAAGATCCAGTGTTTGGCAGATACTCTACCTCCAAAGTGGGAGTCATTTTTGATGGTACTAAAGCAGAATCAGATGCTGACACATATGGACATAAATGATTTCATCCAGAAGCTGAAAGAACAAGAGATAGAGAACAAGTGGAAAGCAAAAAGAGTTACTCAAGTTCAGGATCCTTCCTTGTACTATTCTACTCCCACAATTGATAAATCATCTTCACATGCTCCATTGAAGACAGCTTTTGTTTCTCAGACATCTGAAGCTCCATCTTCTGCTCAGATTCATTTTAGTCAGTCATCTTCTTCAACCGGCTCTCAAAAGGAACATCATCAACCTGCTGCCAGTCTGAAAACAGATAATTTTGACAAAGTTACTGTGGAGATTGCTAAGGAACACATGGGTCTTTTATCTACACTCGTCAGCTCGTATGATGCTTTAGTAGCTGGTCAGATTGGCAATCCTTATCTGACTAATGATGATTATTCTCAAATAGATCCCGATGATATGGAAAGGATTGATATTATGTGGGCTTTGGCAAGTGCTGTTCGAAGAGCAAAAGAGTTTGTAAAGAGAACGGGAAAAGACATCAATCTTAACAAAGAATCCAAGTTTGGTTTTGATATAGCTTCTGTGACTTGTTATAACTGTGGAATGGTCACTTTTCTAGACAATGCAAGCAACCAAAGAAGACTGGAAACAAGAATCCGTTTCAACATCAGAAGTCCACTACTTCAAATCCAGAAAGGAGATTAGTTCCCATTGATTCTCCTACTCAAGCTGGATCTTCTTCTGCAAGCAAAGCTTTGATGATACAACAAGATGAAGGGGTAAACTGGGATTTCAGATTCAATGCAGATCAAGGAGAACAAGACAAAGCTTGTGTTGCTGAAATTCAACAGGTTGAAGATTACAGTGACGAAAACACTTTGGAAGAAGCAAAGATTAATGATACTGAAGCATCAAGTTCAGAGTCTGATAGCATGACTGATTCAGACACTCAGGAATCTGATGCTGAAATTGAAGAATCTTCTACTCAGTTTGCGTTGATGGTAAACTCTTCCGCTTCATCAGAGTCCGAGCAGGTATACACTGATTGTTCATCTTCACATTCAGAGTGTTTTAATTGTGTTGACCTAAAGAGTAAGGTCCTGCTTATCAGAAACATAATAATGATTTGATGAACGATCTCGACTTGTGCATTGAGGCTAACAAAATTCTAAAATCTAATGAAAAAGATTTTCAAGCTAAAATTGATCTTTTAAATAGACAATTGCATGAAGTCGAGATCGCAGTACTGAATAAGCAAGATGCTATCACTTCTTATCTCAATACCATCAATGAGATTAAGAAGAAGTTAGCAATAGTCGAGTGTGACTATGAGACCTTGGGACAAAAGCCCAAGAGCTATGAGAGCTTATCTTACATTATTGAGCACATGATCAGTAGGGGTACTGATCAACAGGGAAAGGGAAAAGTTAGCTATCAAAATTGTCCTCCACCCATCCTCAACACCTTTGCTAATACACCAAATGACAAATATGTTAAGGATTTTCAAGTCACTACTCCATTAATAATAGATCCAACTGGACTATTTATTAATGAGGATTCCTCAAAATCTGAGAAATCTCATGTGGATGGACTTGTTGAGGATTGGGTCTCAGATTCTGAGGATGAATCAGATGATTCATATGTCTCTACTCAGAATCAAGCCCCTGCAGTCATGAAATGTGACCCAATCTCAAATTCAAAGATTTACAAAGAATTGGGCTTTGTAAAAGCTTCTCAAGAGTCTGAAGCAAAATATGTTACCAAGTCTGCTTTTATTGGTAACAAAGGGACAAAAGGTTTGGGTTTTAATCAAGACAAGCTAAAATCAAATGTTTTTAAATCACATAAACAGTCTTTCTCTGATTTAAAACATTTTCATAAAAATGGTGAAAAAGTTTGTTTTGAGTGTGGTGCACCTAGGCACTTTGTTAGATCCTGCCCTCATTTGATTAGACCAAAGGTTACACCACCCAGAAAACAAAATCTGAATTTTGTTAAACCTGTCAGATCTGAGTCCAAATCATTTCTGACAAAACCCAAACAACCAAATCAGGTTAAATATGTGGACAAGGGTAAAGGGAAATTGATGAACTTGAATGTTCTCAAGTCTGTTAATGTTGATCAATCTAAACCATCATCCATTTATCTGAAAAACTCTTTTGATAAACATGCAATATGGAAAGTTAAATCATCTGAGAGTTCAGTTCCACCAATCTTAGACAAGCCTATTTCAGATGGTAAATGGATTGATGTATGGATCCGAGACTCACTGGGTCAACCCAAGACTCTAAAGGCTTGGGTTCCCAAAGTGAACTGATTGTTTTATCTTTGTGCAGGTTGCCCCAAAAGCTGGTGTTAACAGCAATTGGATCGTTGATAGTGGGGCTTCCAGGCATATGACTGGTGATATCTCTTTACTCACCAATGTGAATGTAGTTCGCGGTGGTTATGTAGCTTTTGCTGGTGACAAAGGCGGGTTTATAACAGGAGAGGGAATTCTGACAAATGGGCAAGTTTCATTTGATAAAGTCAGATATGTCAAGCAATTGGAAAATAATCTTCTTTCAGTGTCACAAATCTGTGACAAGGAGTATAAAGTTTTATTTGATGATTCCAGATGCTACAATCTTAAGCAAGATGTGAAAATTCCTGAAGATTGGATCTTGATGTCTGCCCCCAGGAAGCAAGACTTGTACGTACTCAATATGGCCACAGCTTCAACTATATCCTCCACAGCTTCATGTTTTATGTCAAAGGCAACAGAAAAAGATTCAATTCTTTGGCATAAGAGGATGGGTCATTTGAGTCTACGCAAGATGAATCACTTGGTACACAACAATCTGGTTGAGGGGGTCTGTCTGAAGAATTTCAAGCTGTCTGATGTCTGTGTATCTTGCAAGAAAGGCAAGCAAGTCAAGCAGTCTCACAAACTGAAAAAGTTTCATTCAATCAATGTTCCTCTTGAGCTTCTCCATATGGATCTATTCGGTCCTGTAAATCGCAAAAGTATCGCTGGAGATCAATACAGTCTTGTCATCACTGATGAGTATTCCAGATATTCTTGGGTTTTCTTTTTAAAGGAGAAATCTGAAACGTTTGAGTGCATTCAAGTGTTGGTCACCAAACTTGAATCACTTTATAAGCTCAAGATTCGTCAGCTTCGAACAGATAATGGAACGGAGTTCAAAAATCACAACATGGAGAATTTTTGTAATGCACGGGGGATTGTGCAACAGTTTAGTGCTCCATATGTTCCTCAAATGAACGGTGTTGTTGAACGTAAAAACAGAACATTGATTGAGGCTGCTAGGACCATGCTTGCTGATTCATCACTTCCGGTTCAGTTCTGGAATGAAGCTGTAGTAAACGCTTGCTATACATTGAACCGGGTTCTCATCGTGAAAAGACATGGGAAGACTTGCTTTGAACTGCTCCATAACAGAAAACCAAATCTTAAGTATCTTGAACCATTTGGTGCACCATGCACGATGCTTAAGAAACATGAGCAGGGCTGTTGGACCGATTAGGAGCTCGGAAACAATCCAAATCCAATAGAAAACTACTCGACAGCCTCTGGAATAGTGCGGAATCCTATTCCAGGGTTTTCCAATCGAAACCAACAGAAACCGTGGTGATCCGAGGTTGTAGGAACAACGTGGAAGCAACAATCGAACACCACGGGTTGAGATTCGAACTTGGATGATCAAGAACCGCTCAAATCTTCTAGGGTTTTGACACTGGAGTCTCTGAGAAGAAGAAGGGCTCTGGAAAGTTAAAGTTGAAATGATTTGAACTTCTATTTATAAGCTGTAGTCATTCGGCCGAATGAGTGGCCGAAGCAGCTCATTCGGCGAATGACTAAGCTCGAATGAGCTATCATTCGAATGAGTCATTCTGCGAATGACTCATTCTGAATTTAGACATTCGCTATAACTGTCATTCGGCGAATGACTTCATTCTAGAGTCATTCGCCGAATGAGTAACCTTCATACTCAATTCAATTTATAATCAAATCAACTAAATAGATAAACATTAATAGACATTAAGGAATAGAAATAAACATTAAGAATTAGAAATAAGACAACTTCCATTAATACTTTGAACATTTACATGATAAGAGTTACAAAACTGAACTAGGGACAAAACATGTATCAACAAACTCCCCCTTGGACCTAGTTCAACTCTTGGAAGTTTCTTTCTTGAAATACTTTGCTGAAATAGCTTTCCAATCTGCTCCAGCGTGAACCCTTAAGCATATGCAGATTCGGATCACTCTCATAAACTGAAGTGCCTGTTCCATATCCTGTACGTCGAAGAAAATCTGGTGACGATGCAGTGCAATAACATCTTTGTGGGACAAGTTAGTCAACCACATAGGATCAAAAATCCTAACAGTCTCCCACTGTTTATCTTTGCACAGGACTATCACAGCTTCACCAGTTCTCCCGTCATAGTACCACCATCGGAAGCCATCCATAAAGTCTTGACGCATCTTCCGCAGGGGAATCTTCTTCAAAACTTTAGGGGGAAGCCACTTCAGGATAACTTTGTGCTTGCGGGTATCACCATCAATCTCTGGCAAATAGTATCGTTCTGGTTGCTGCGGTTGAAAGTTCACCCATCTCTTCCGGTATTCATACTTGATCTGTCGAGAAAACCAAGCAGACATCCCAGAGTCTTCACTGTAGAGCATGTTCAGACGTGCTAGTTGATTGACTTCGAATCCAGGCAACGTCTTGAAATCATATGGGTGTTTGAAGTAGTCGATCCCTTTTTCTCTTTTCACAGCATAGCACCCAAGATCATGGAAGTATGCCCAGCTAAGGATCTGACCTCCAGCTTTGTAGCCTTTGGTCCTGTAAACCTTCTTGTGCGTGGCTGGCATCTTCTCAGTGCTTTGCTTCTTTAATACCTCCCAGTAGGCAGCCCATTCCTCTTTTCTTTTCTTTTGATCATCAGCCTCAGCTTTGCTTGCCTCGACTTGTTCCTCCAGATATCTGACCAAGAGATCCTCCGTTTCTTGATCAAATGGTTCAGTAAAGGTAGGCAGCTCGTCCTCGGCCGATGTATACTTTGGATATTCTTCGTCTGTGATGTCTTCCAAAATAACTTCATCAACATCATCAAAAGGTTCAGGTTCAGGCTCTTCAGCACTGGGAACTGAGGTGTCATCAGTAACTACCTCGTCAGGATTCAACCTGAATAGCTCGGCTATCTGTTCTTTGGATAGACAGTGTATGATTTCTCCCTCCTCCTTGTCATAGCTCACTGAGTGCTGTATAATGCCCTGAGCATCCAAAATCATGGTAAGTGTCTTATCAAGCTGACGTCTCAGAGGCACAGCTTGAACTTCCTCAGTAGCTTCTGGCTCAGTTGTCTTCGATGGAGACGAAGGAGGAGGAGCCTGAGCTTTCTTGTCATTTGTCTTCTTAGACCGGATCTCAGACGAGGGAGGGGCTTGATCATCATTGCCATCATCATCATCGTCATCAGTACCAGATGATTCAGCAGACCCACTCCCAGATCCGTCTTTGTCATCATCTTCAGCATCATCATCTTCATCAGATTCTTCATCCTTCTCAGAATCTTCATTGTCCACCTGTTCCTCATTAGACTCTTCTTCTTCTTCTTCTTTGTCTGAATCATCGGAATGGACTTCCCCACCTTCGAGCCTGGGAGTGCCTTCCTTGGAAATCTCGACAAGTTCAGCAAGGAGAGCATTCTCAGCTTCCAGTAGAAGGATCCTCTCGTTGAAACCAGAGGCTGTCAGAGCCAGCTGGTTATGCTCATCGATGTACTTTAGGAGCTGCTCCTCCTGTTGAGCTGATCTGGCTCTCAAATCAGCCCTCTGGTCTGATGCTTGAAGAAGCAGAGTATCCTGCTCTTCAACCCTCCTCGTGAGTTGAGCTCTAATCAGCTCTTGCTCTTTAGCCTTCCTTTCTTGCTCCATGCTCCTCTCCATCAGTCTGAGGACCATACTGTTCAGTGTGCTAAGCTGATCCACAACTGACACAGTAGGTATGTGCACATCAGCACGGACTGTAGAAGGGCCGGAAGAAGCATCAACATAAACAGGCTCTCTAATAAAAGGAGTGGACAGAGGGGCAGTAGTAGACTGAGTAGGAATAGCCCTTGTCCGTGTCAGTGAAGAAACTGACACAGCTGCTACTGATGTGACAGTAGTTGTAGCAGCTGATGTCAGTTCTGACCTCCTTTGGAAAGAGAATCGAGATCTCTTTCCCCTTCCAGCTCTGGATGAGGTGGGCTGTCCAGCAGAAACAGCCACTGCTGTGGAAGCAGGAGCAGATGACCTTGGAGGGGGAGAAAAGTCAAACTCCGGAATAAATAACGTATCAGTAATATCCTCCAAATCATCATCTGTCCTCTTTCTCTTCCTCATCTCCACTCTTCCACCCTCATCCACTTTCTCAAACTCATCATCATGAGTCTCTTCAGAATCAGAACTGTCTTCATCACCTTCACCTGCTACACCTTCATCCTCACTCGAGTCCTCTGACTCATCACCACCACCTGAGAAATGTGGAACTGAAACATCTAGTGGAGCAGTCACTGAGGATGTAGTAGTAGACAAGAAGTCTAAATCCATCAGTGAGTCGATGTCCACATCCTCCTCCTGTGCTGTCGACACACCAACATCACCACCTGCACCAGAAATAGCAACATCAACCATGCTCACTGAAGCAGCAGTGGTCATGTGTACTGAAGTCATCTCCCCAGCTCCTGAACTCACTATTGCAGCAGTGCTCAAATCCACTGTGCTCTCACCAACACCAGCACCACTTGGGCCTGCATCACCATCTCCATCATCACCATCACTATCATCACCTCCCGCTGGAACTACAATGTCCTCTACATCTGAATCGGAGTCATCGTGTCACCATCTCCGTCCAGCAGGAGCCCTGTAATCAGGTCGAGAGAGGTGACCAAATAGAGACCTGGTAGTGGGCTTCCTATCCTTCCCTCTGTATGACAAAACTCTGTTAAGAGTAATGTCATTCATATGCTCCAACCGAATGATGTCAGCATTGATCTTCGGAAGATCCGGAATCTGGGCATCTATGATCTGCTGTAGAAATCTAGGGTACATGAGGAACTTCTTGTCACCCTTAAGCCCCACATTCTCCTTCATGTGTATAAAGACCATCTCGGAGAAGTTGAAGGGTTTGTTGAGCACCAAAGCAGCAAATGCGCACTGAATGGTCTCACGCATATCATCAAAACCCCCTCTCCTTGAGCCAAGACAGTGAACTAATACATGTGCCAAATACTTGAACTGCGGAGACATGAATGCCTTGTTCAGAATCCCAGCTCCAATATCTCCCTCGTAGTTGCATCGAAGAAAGCATCCACGAACCAAAAATCTATCAAGTAAAGCAGGATGATCAGGAGAGTCTTGAAATCCACAGATTCTCCGGATATGCTCAGCAGAGACAACTACATCACGACCCTGTACTTTGCCCCGTATGACTGTAGGCTCGGCCTCACAATCTATATCAGCCGATGACCAGAAATCCTGCTGATGTGATAAATATGGCACATATACTGTAGATATAGCTGTGAATATCCTAGAACGCCTCAGAAATGTGATGATGTCTGAGTAGTGCTTCGCGTTCGGAGTGGTCAGGTCTAGATGAGCACAGATGTTGTGCTTAGGAACTGACTTGTATCCTGCCATACTGCACAACAAAAGAAATAAACATGTCAGAGCCATTCCATAACTGAAAATACAGAAAACTGATTAAAAATCAGAAAACAGATTCAGGCTAATCTGATATGCCGAATGACTTGATTTGGGCGAATGAATACATTGGTCGAATGAGCCATTCGCCGAATGAGCTTCATTTGACAAATAGATCTCATTCGCCGAAAGAGTTGTTGACAAGGCTGGTCATTCGCCGAATGAGCCATTCGTCGAATGAGCCATTCGTCGAATGAGCCATTCGTCGAATGAGCCATTCGTCGAATGAGCCATTCGTCGAATGAGCCATTCGTCGAATGAGCCATTCGCCGAATGACGACATTCGGCGCCTATTTTGAATTCAAAATCCCCTTTTTCAAAAATCACAAATTAGCCCATAAAACCTGTTCATCAACACTCAGAATCGACCGACTAACACTTTTAAAACTTGACTAAGTTCGGTTCAATTCCATTTCAGTGGTTTATTTACAAGTTGAACGTTAAAACCCTAAAACCCTAGGTTACGATCTGATTGGCATGATTCCACGGTTGGAATGATTTGAAATTTGATCCCCATATACCTGAGATGAAGTAGAAACAGATTATCAGAAGCAGGATCAACAGAGATCAAAGAAAATCAAGTGGACAAGAACTGTGTGTGTTTCGCCGAATGACGTGGCTCTGATGTGGCGAAAGTGAAAATTGTCGAATGACCCTCATTCGGCCGAAGAACTGTTAAATAGTCCCTTCTCATTCGCCGAATGAGCTAGTCGAAAGGTCATGTGACTTCAGTCTCATTCGCCGAATGAAAGTGGCTACTGAGTCATTCGACAATGTTCATTCGCTGAATGAGAATGTCGAATGAGACATTCGAAACTCTTCATTCGTCGAATGAAGTTTATCCTGTGTAACTGATTCGGTCGAATGACTCATTCTCAGAATGAGTTCATTCGGCCGAATGAGTCCATTCTGCCTCTAATTAGTACGAATGAGAGATGAACTTCTCCAAAACTCCAAAATTTTAAAAATTTGACATTATGAGCACCAAACTTGTAACCAATTATGAAGATATGTCTAGTTGGTTCAGGATTCAGATATGACAGACATCCGAATCTACCAATGATCATCTAAAACAAAATTGAAAATAGAAAATCTTTTTGTATTTTTCTGAAACAACCATACAACTGTACAAACACAAATTAAAAGCAAATAAACACATATTTTTGTGAAAAGCCCATTAATAAGATAACACATATCTCTGATCACATCATATAGCATTTAATGAAAGCTTCACTTCAAACACAATTTCATTTTGATACGATTACTGATATATTTGTCCAAATTTTAAACTGAACAATACACAACTCTTAAACAAACTAAATGATCACTCATATTTTCTGATTGAGTTCCCCAATTCATTTCATCAATCAAGATCAAAATCAGTTCAAAACTCATTTCAGCATATCTTAATACCAGTCATCATGAATTCAATAAGATTCAATCATTTATTATCTTTTTGTGTTTTTCTTGTTCTATCCAAATGGATGGCTTCAGCTAGGTCCGTCCCAGCAATATGGCACATGTATGGAATCGAACTTTATTAGTTTAAGTTTTTCTCAAGCTTAATACCAGCTTGCATTAGGTTTTCTTCAAGCTTAATACCAGCTTGTTTTTAGTTTTTCTTGACCAAGCTTAATACCAGCTTGTCTTTGATTTTCCTCAAGCTTAATAACAGCTTGCCTTTATTTTTCTTTGAATAAAACCTCATTTGATTCCATGATGACAGGTGTATGCTTGATTTGAGTCAAGAACTATTTCTCACTCAAAAGCCTTAATAAGATGGATCCCACAAATCAAACTTTCTAAGTTCTCATAAGTTGTTTATTTATTTTGTATAGCCAGCCTATCAGTACATCCCATCATCATTCTTTTGTGATTTTAGTTCATGCATTCATTTCTGCTTATATGACATAATGAAATCAATGTACTATTTTATTAATCAGGACTATCTCATTTTTAATTTTTCTATTGTTTTTGTATTTTCAAATTTTCTATTGTTTTTGGTTTTTCAAATTTTCTATATCTCCCCCTAAAAACCTAAAAATAGAAAATCTTTTTGTGTTTTTAGTAATAATAAAAGATGACTGTACAGGAGAAAATGAAAACACTGAAATAAAATAAACAAAACTATCTAAGTAAAATGATGATCATTTGTTAGACTCAGATGAGGATTGAACTTCATCCTTTTGGAAAACACCATTAGCCGATAAAAGATATAAAAATCTGGGTTTATCAAAAGCTTTAGTAAAAAGATCGGCTTTTTGGTGATCGGTGTGAATCTTAACCACATCGATTAATTTCTTTTCGAAACAATCACGTATGAAGTGATATTTTATGTCGATGTGTTTGGTTTTGGAGTGCTGAACTGGATTTTTAGTGACAGCAATGGCGACAGTGTTATCAACATAAATAGGAGTGTTAGAAAAATGTAACCCATAGTCCCTGAGTTGCTGTTGAATCCAGATGATTTGTGAACAGCAACTAGCAGCAGCAATATATTCAGCTTCACAAGTTGAAGTAGACACCGACGTCTGCTTCTTGCACTGCCAGGTGACCAATCGGTTTCCAAAGAACTGACATCCCGCAGATGTTGACTTGAAATCTCTTTTGCATCCGCCATAATCTGAATCACTGTATGCAGTAAGCTCAAAGTTATCATCATTAGGGTACCATAAGCCAAGTTCCGGTGTACCCTTCAGATAACGCATAATCCTTTTGACAGCAATCAGGTGAGATACTCTTGGTTTGGATTGATAACGTGCACACAAGCAAGTGGCAAACATAGTATCTGGCCGAGAAGCAGTAAGATACATGAGAGATCCGATCATTCCCCGGTACAGAGTGGCATCAATTAACTCCCCCTTTTCATCTGGAGTAATCCCGTGATTAATCGCCAGTGGGGTACCAGCAGGCTTAGCATCAGACATACTGAACCGGCTCAGAATGTCACCAACGTATTTGGTTTGATGAATAAAGATTCCTGCCTCAGACTGATCCACCTGTAAACCCAAGAAAAACTTCATTTCTCCCATCGAACTCATTTCGAATTTTTCTTTCATAACCGTCTCAAATTCCTTGCACAGATTATCATTTGTGGATCCAAAAATTATATCATCCACATACACTTGTACCAAGAGTAAATCACTGTCCTTCTCACGGATGAATAAAGTGCAGTCAATGACACCTCTTCTGAACCCGTTGTTCAGAAGGTGAGTGGAAAGTGTCTCGTACCACGCTCTCGGAGCTTGATGTAATCCATACAAAGCTTTGTCTAGCTTGTAGACTTTATCACGATGCAATGGATCTTCAAATCCGGGAGGTTGATTGACATACACTGTTTCACTGATAACCCCGTGAAGGAACGCACTCTTTACATCCATTTGATAGACCTTGAATTTTTTAAAGGATGCATAAGCCAGAAAGATACGAATGGCTTCTAGACGAGCGACCGGAGCAAACACCTCATTATAATCCAATCCTTCTATCTGTCTGAATCCTTGAACCACCAGACGAGCCTTGTTTCTCACGATTATCCCGTGATCATCCTTTTTGCAACGAAGAACCCATCTAGTGCCAATGACTTTTGCACCTTTGGGTTTATCAACTAGTTGCCAGACTCCTAACTTCTTGAACTGCAAAAGTTCCTCTTGCATGGCGTCAACCCATGATTCTTCTTTGAAGGCTTCAGTGACTGTACGCGGTTCCACTTGAGATATAAAGCAGGAATGAGCACAAAAGCTTACATCTGCAAAATCAAGAATGTCTGCAAGACCACCTGAAGAAATCTGACTTCTAGTATTCACTCCATCTAAAGGACTCCCAATAATGTTGTCTTGAGGATGAATCCGATTGATTCTTCCAACAGGATGTGCAGGAACCTCAACCTCAGGATCTAAGTTATTCAAATTCAAATCCTCAAGACCAGGTACAAGATTATCAACAACTGGTTCAGGAGCAGCTGGAGGATTTTCGTCTGTCTCTGAGCTGTCATCATTTATCTGTGTAGAGGGACCAGATGCAGATGTAGGTTGAAAAGTAGCATCGGGAGCATTCTGTACGTCATACAGCATCTGAACAGCTACATCTTCTTCTGAGTACATGGGGGGCATATTGAATGAGTCAAAAAGACCGGAATAATCAAACATCCAATCTGGCCCTTTTCCAGGTGGGGGCATTGTATACTTCTGAACATCCATGTGGTACAACTCCTCCACATTATGAGTTGCCATGTTGTAAACTCGTTTATTTGGAGTGCTATACCCAAGAAAGTACCCTTCTTCCACCTTTTCATTGAACTTGCCCTGCTCATGCTTCTTGAGCATAGTGCATGGAGCACCAAATGGTTCTAGATAGTTAAGATTTGGCTTTCGGTTATGGAGCAGTTCAAAGCAAGTCTTCCCATGTCTCTTCACAATAAGAACCCGGTTCAATGTGTAACAAGCGTTAGCAACAGCTTCATTCCAGAATTGAACCGGTAGAGAAGAGTCAGCAAGCATAGTTCTAGCAGCCTCAATCAATGTCCTATTCTTTCGTTCAGCAACACCATTCATCTGTGGAACATATGGACCACTAAACTGTTGCACAATGCCTCTTGCATTACAAAAATTCTCCATGTTGTGGTTTTTAAACTCTGTTCCATTATCAGTTCGAAACTGACGAATCTTGAGCTTATAGAGTGATTCAAGTTTAGTAACTAGAACTTGAATGCAATCAAACGTTTCTGATTTCTCCTTCAAAAAGAAGACCCATGAGTATCTGGAGTATTCATCAGTAATAACAAGGCAGTATTGATCTCCAGCTATACTCTTTCTATTCACTGGACCAAACAAATCCATGTGAAGAAGCTCAAGAGGAACATTGATTGAATGATACTTTTTCAGCTTATGAGACTGCTTAGACTGCTTTCCCTTCTTGCATGATACACAGATATCAGACAGCTTAAAATTTTTCAAGCTAACTCCCTCAACCAAACTGTTGTGTACCAGATGATTCATCTTGCGTAAACTCAAATGACCCATCCTCTTATGCCAAAGGATTGAATCTTTTTCAGTTGCCTTTGTCATAAAACATGAAGCTGTGGAGGATGTAGTTGAAGCTGTGGCCATATTGAGAACATACAAGTCTTGTTTTCTTGGAGCAGACATTAAAATCCAATCTTCAGGTATCTGCACACCTTGCTTGAGAATATAACACTTTGAGTCATCAAATAGAACCTTGTACTCTTTGTCACAAATCTGAGAGACTGACAGGATGTTGTTTTCCAGCTGTTTAACATATCTGACATTATCGAATGAAACCTGTCCATTTGTCAAGATACCCTCTCCCGTAATGAAACCACCCTTGTCTCCAGCAAAAGCTACATAGCCACCTCGAACTGCGTTCACATTGGTGAGCAGAGAAATATCACCAGTCATGTGTCTGGAAGCCCCACTATCAACGATCCAATTGCTGTTCACTCCAGCTTTTGGGGCAACCTGCACAATAAAGAGACAATTAGTTTACTTTGGGAACCCAAGCCTTTACAGTCTTGGGTTGACCCATTGAGTCTCGGATCCAAACATCTATCCATTTTCCCTTAGGAATAGGTTTATCTGAAATTGGGGAAACAGACTCCTCAGATGATTTTACTTTCCAAATTGCATTTTTATCAAAAGAGGTTTTCAGATAGATGGATGATGATTTTGATTGATTAACTTTGACTACATTTGGAACTTCCAAAGTTTCCAATTGTCCTTTTCCCTTGTCTGAATTTGTAGACTGAAAGGGTGGTTTAGACTTTTGCTGAAAAGACTTAGATACAGATTTTACCGGTTTTGGTAAAGCAGATTTTAAGTTTTTGAAAGGCACAACTTTAGGTCTAATCAACTGAGAGCAAAATTTCACAATGTGCCCTGACTCACCACATTCAAAACAAACTTTATCACCTTTTTTATGAAAATGTTTTAAATCAGAAAATGATTTTTTAGTTGATTTAAAAACATTTAATTTCTGATAATCTGGCTCAAAACCCAAACCCTTTCTTCCTTTGTTACCAAACTGAGCTGATTTGGTAACACAGTCAGCTTCAGACCCCTGTGAAGCTTTAACAAAGCATAATTCTTTGTAAATTTTTGATTTGGAGATTGGGTCACCTTTCATGACAACAGAAGTTTGATTCCGAGGAATGCTATGCTTAGGTGAATACTCTAATTCATCCTCGGAATCGGAAACCCAATCTTCAACAACTCCATCCACCCTTGACTCCTTAGTCTGAGATGAACTATGATTTTCACTCAGACTAACTGGATCAATTACTAACGGAGTAGTAACTTGAAAATCCTTAACATCTTTGTCATTTGGTGTATTGACAAAGGCATTGAGGATTGGTGGAGGACAATTTTTATAATTAACCTGTGCCTTCCCCTGATCAGTACCCCTACTGATCATGTGCTCAATGATATAAGATGAGCTTTCATAGATCTTGAGCTTCTGTCCTAAGGTCTCATAGTCACACTCGACTATTGCTAACTTCTTCTTGATCTCATTGATGGTATTGAGATAAGAAGTGATAGCATCTTGCTTATTCAGCACTGCGATCTCAGCTTCATGCAATTGTCTGTTTAAAAGATCAATTTTAGCTTGAAAATCTTTTTCATTAGATTTTAAAATTTTGTTAGCTTCAATGCATAAGTCGAGATCGTTCATCAAAACACTGTTATGTGTTTGATAAGCAAGGACCTTACTTCTAAGATCAACACAATGAAAACACTCTGAATGTGAAGATGAACAGTCAGTGTATACCTGCTCAGAAGAGTCTGTAGAAGCAGAAGAATTTGCCATCAAAGCAAATTGAGTTGAAGAGTCATCAGCTTCACCATCAGACTCTTGAGTTTCAGAATCTGTCAGACTGTCTGATTCTGAACTTGATATCCTATCATCGATCACCAAAGAATCCTCCTGACTGCTTTCTTCATCATGATCTTCAGAATGCTGAATTTCTGCCACACAAGCTTTATCTTGATCTTCCTTATCAGCATTAAATCTGAAGTCCCAGTTCACCCCTTCATCTTGTTGAACCATTAAAGCTTTACTACCAGACGATGAAGATCCAGCTGGAGAAGGAGAATCAATAGGAACTAATCTCCTTTCTGAATTGGCAGTAGAGGATTTCTGATGCTGAAATGGATTCTTGTTGCCAGCTTTCTTCGGCTGCTTGCATTGTCTGGCAAAATGACCCTTCTCACCACAGTTGTAGCATGTGAGAGATGCCATATCAAATCCAAACTTGGACTCCTTGTTTAGATTGATATCCTTCCCCGTCCTTTTTACAAACTCCTTTGCTCTTCTAACTGCACTAGCCAATGCCCACATAATGTCAATTCTTTCCATATCATCAGGATCAATCTGAGAGTAATCATCATTGGTCAAATATGGATTGCCGATCTGACCAGCAACTAATCCATCATATGAGCTAACCAATGTTGACAGAAGACCCATATGCTCTTTAGCAATCTCTACTGTGACCTTGTCAAAATTCTCTGTTTTCAGACTTGCAGTAGGCTGATGATGCTCTTGTTGTGAGCTTGATGAAGAAGATGGACTGAAGTGCATCTGAGCTGCAGATGGAGCTTCAGAAGCTTTAGAAACAAAAGCAGTCTTCAAAGGAGCATGAGTTGTAGATTTATCAACTGTAGGAGTGGAGTAGTATAGAGAAGGATCTTGAACTTGAACAACCCTCTTGGCTTTCCACTTGTTCTCTATCTCCTGTTCCTTCAACTTCTGAATGAAATCATTGATGTCCATATGAGCCATCATCTGATTTTACTTAAGTACCATCAAGAAGGACTCCCACTTTGGAGGTAAGGCATCTGCTAAACACTGAATCTTCTCTTGAGTTGTAGTTTTGACCTCGTGGTTGAACAACTCACTCAACAGATGATAGAACCTGGCAATCAGCTCATCAAGGGACTCATTACCCACATACATAAAGCTATTGAACTCTTTCCTTAAAGCTTTAGATTTAATGCTCTTCAACGCATCATTCCCCTCATATCTTTGTTGCAAGGCATCCCATAGTAGCTTAGCCGAAGTAAACTGTCTAAATTGATGAAATATATCTGTAGCAATGGACTGTGACAGAATGGCATATGCTTTCTTCTCATAGTCATACAGCTTCCTTTGAGGCTCGGTCATCCTTGTAACAAGCATAGGAGTACCATCCTCGTTTAAAGGCCTCAAGTAACCTCCTTCTATCATCATCCACAGATTTGTATCCACTCCATTAATGTGGATTTCAAATCTATACTTCCAGTGAGGATAGTCATCTAAAGTCAACAACTTAGGAGCTTTGTTTGAGTTCTCGGTTTCATTTTCTGTCAACAAGAGAGTCTGAATGCGATGGTTTTGATTAGCCATGAGTGCTAGATCCTCCATTTGATCAGAAGTAATAGTATTCAACACTTAGAAAAATTTCAGAAATGACTGGCGAATGACTGATATTTGGGCGAATGTCGGGGGCCGAATGACTTGAAACTGGTGAATGGAAGCTGAGAATGACGACAGGCGAATGAGTGAGTCGAATGACCTATTCGGCGAATGGCAGATCGAATGAGGTCTTTCGCCGAATGAGGATGAAGAATGAGGCTTATTCGGCGAATGAGAATGGCGAAGGAGCTATTCGCCGAATGAGACCTATTCGGCGAATGAGGGGCTATTCGGCTGAACTTATTCGGCCGCCAGAGTCATTCGGCGATCTGGGGTTTTTGACAACGAAAATCGTGATAACTTGCGATTTTGACCAGATCTAACCACCAAATTTGGTACAGAAGTTTAAGACATGATAAAAAACCAATTGGGAAGGAATCAGATCAAACAAACCACAAAAACACTTTATATTTCAATGAAATAGTGACTTGGGAAGCAAGAAAAATAGGGTTTTTGGAAGTTACGAAAATCAGGGTTTTGGGAATCTCAGATCTGTTGATTTTGAGTGGAAATAGAGTAGAATCAAGAGCCAAAGCTCTGATACCACTTTGTTGGACCGATTAGGAGCTCGGAAACAATCCGAATCCAATAGAAAACTACTCGACAGCCTCTGGAATAGTGCGGAATCCTATTCCAGGGTTTTCCAATCGAAACCAACAGAAACCGTGGTGATCCGAGGTTGTAGGAACAACGTGGAAGCAACAATCGAACACCACGGGTTGAGATTCGAACTTGGATGATCAAGAACCGCTCAAATCTTCTAGGGTTTTGACACTGGAGTCTCTGAGAAGAAGAAGGGCTCTGGAAAGTTAAAGTTGAAATGATTTGAACTTCTATTTATAAGCTGTAGTCATTCGGCCGAATGAGTGGCCGAAGCAGCTCATTCGGCGAATGACTAAGCTCGAATGAGCTATCATTCGAATGAGTCATTCTGCGAATGACTCATTCTGAATTTAGACATTCGCTATAACTGTCATTCGGCGAATGACTTCATTCTAGAGTCATTCGCCGAATGAGTAACCTTCATACTCAATTCAATTTATAATCAAATCAACTAAATAGATAAACATTAATAGACATTAAGGAATAGAAATAAACATTAAGAATTAGAAATAAGACAACTTCCATTAATACTTTGAACATTTACATGATAAGAGTTACAAAACTGAACTAGGGACAAAACATGTATCAACAAGGGCAAGTTCAATGAAAAGGTGGAAGAAGGGTACTTTATTGGGTACAACACTCCAAATAAAAGAGTTTACAACACATCAACACATAATGTGGAGGAGTGGTACCATGTTGATGTTCAGAAATATTCTATGCCCCCACCTGGAAAAGGCCCAGATTGGATGTTTGATTATTCTGGTCTTTTTGATTCTTTCAACATGCCTCCCATGTATTCAGATGAAGATGTTGCAGTTTAGATGCTATATGATGCACAAAATGCACCTGAAGAACCAAAGCAACCTTCATCTGTTTCAACTCCTACAGCACAGACACATGATGACAGCTCAGACACAGACGACAACTCAGTTCCTCCAGTTGCCCCTGAACCTGCTGTTGACCATCTTGTACCAGGACTTGAGGATTTGAATCTGAACAATCTTGATCCACAGGTTGAAGTTCCCGCTCATCCTGTTGGACGAATTAATCGGATTCATCCTCAAGAAAATATTATTGGAAGTCCTTTGGATGGGGTCAAGACAAGAAATCAGCTTTCGTCAGGAGGACTTGCAGACATTCTGGACTTTGCAGATGTAAGCTTTTGTGCTCATTCCTGCTTTATCTCCCAAGTTGAGCCACGTACTGTCACTGAAGCTTTAAAAGAAGAGTCATGGGTAGATGCAATGCAAGAAGAACTCCTTCAGTTCAAAAAGTTAGGTGTTTGGCAATTGGTAGACAAACCCAAAGGTACAAAAGTGATTGGTACTAGATGGGTTCTTCGGTGTAAGAAAGATGATCACGGGATCATAGTGCGAAACAAAGCACGTCTGGTTGTTCAGGGATTCAGACAGATCGAAGGTTTGGACTATAATGAAGTATTTGCACCCGTTGCTCGACTTGAAGCCATTCGTATCTTCTTGGCTTATGCATCCTTCAAAAGGTTCAAAGTTTATCAGATGGACGTAAAAAGTGCATTTCTTCATGGTGTGATAAATGAAACAGTGTATGTAAGTCAACCTCCCGGGTTTGAGGATCCATTGCATAGAGACCAAGTCTACAAGCTAGACAAAGCTTTATATGGATTGCATCAAGCGCCACGAGCCTGGTATGAAACATTGTCTACTCACCTTCTGAACAACGGGTTCAGAAGAGGTTTCATTGATTGTACACTGTTCATTCGAGAAAAGGATGGTGAATTACTCTTGGTGCAAGTATATGTGGATGACAACATTTTTGGTTCAATAAATGATGATCTGTGCAAAGATTTTGAAGAGGTCATGAAAGAGAAGTTCGAGATGAGCTCAATGGGAGAGATGAAATTTTTTCTGGGATTACAAGTAGATCAGTTTGAGGCAGGAATCTTCATTCATCAAACCAAGTATGTTGGGGATATACTGAGCCGGTTCAGTATGTCTGATGCAAAGCCTGCTGGTACCCCACTGGCTGTCAATCACGGGATTACACCAGATGAAAAGGGGGAGTTAATTGATGCTACTTTGTACCGAGGAATGATTGGGTCTCTTATGTATCTTACTGCTTCTCGGCCAGACATCATGTTCGCCACATGCTTGTGTGCACGGTATTAATCAAAACCAAGAGTCTCCCATCTCATTGCTGTCAAGAGGATTATGCGTTATCTGAAAGGTACACCGGATCTTGGTTTATGGTACCCAAATGATGATAACTTTGAGCTCACTGCATACAGTGACTCTGATTATGGTGGCTGCAAAAGAGACTTCAAGTCAACATCTACGGGATGTCAGTTCTTTGGAAACCGATTAGTTACCTGGCAGTGCAAGAAGCAGACGTTGGTGTCTACTTCAACCTGTGAAGTTGAATACATTGCTGCTGCTAGTTGCTGTTCACAAATCATCCAGATACAACAGCAACTCAGGGACTATGGGTTACATTTTTCTAACACTCCTATATATGTTGATAATACTGTTGCCATAGCTGTCACTAAGAATCCTGTTCAGCACTCCAAAACAAAACACATCGACATTAAATATCACTTCATACGTGATTGTTTTGAAAAGAAATTAATCGATGTTGTTAAGATTCACACCGATCACCAGAAAGCCGATCTTTTCACAAAAGCTTTTGATAAACCCAGATTTTTATATCTGTTATCGGCTAATGGTGTTTTCCAAAAGGATGAAGTCCTACCTTCATCTGAATCTAACAAATGATCATCATTTTTCTTAGATAGTGTTTGTTTTGTTTATTTACTTTATTTCAGTTTTCTTGTATAGTTTCTTTTCTTAAATCAAACACTCAAAAAGATTTTCTATTTTAGGTTTTTAGGGGGAGATAGTTGTTAATTGAAAAACCAAAAGCATTTGAAAAATTGAAAAACCAAAAACATTTGAAAAATTGAAAAACCAAAAACATTTGCAAAATTCAAAAATCCAAAAACAGTTGAAAAAGTTAAAATTGAGATGGTCTTTCTTTGAAAAAGTGACACATTAATCTATCAAGATATAGAAGCTGAATTGAATGTGTAAGCTGAACACACAAGAAAATTGTGATGTGATGTACTGATAGGCCAACTCTACAAATGAATAAACAGCTTGTGATAACTTGGAAAGTCTGATTTGTGGAATCTGTTTTATAACACCACTTATGTGAGAAATAGTTTTTGACTCAAATCAAGCATACACCGATCATCATGGAATCAAATGAGGCTTCAATTAAAGAAAAACAAAAACAAGCTGGTATTAAGCTTGCAGAAAAAGAAAAACAAGTTGGTATTAAGCTTGAAGAAAAGTAAAAACAAGCTGGTATTAAGCTTGAAGAAAAATAAATGCAAGCTGGTATTAAGCTTGAGAAATACTTGAACAAATTAAGTTCGATTCCATACATGTGCCATATTGCTGGGACGAACCTAGCTGAAGCCGTCCATTTGGATAGAACAAGAAAAATACAAAAAGATAATAAATTTGAAATCTTATTGAATTTATGATGACTGGTATTAAGTTATGCAGAAATGAGTTATAAACTGATTTTGATCGTTAATGGTGAAATGATATGGGGAACTCGATCAGAAAACATGAGTGATCATAAAGTTTGTTTAGTAGTTGTGTATTGTATGGTTTAAAACTGGACAAACATACCAGTAATCGTATCATAATACAATTGTGTTTGAGGTGAAACATTCAATGAAGCTGATGTGATGTGATTAGAGATATGTGTTATCTTTTCAATAGATGTCTCACAAAAACATGTGTTTCTTTGTTTTTAGTTACTAGTTGTACAGTCGTAATTGTTGTTTCAGAAAAATACAAAAAGAGTTTCTATTTTCAATTTTATCTTAGATGATCATTTATAGGTTCGGATGTCTGTCACATCTAAATCCTGAACCAAATAGACATATCTTCATAAGTGTCACAATCTTGATGTTCAAAATGTTAAATATTGAAAAAGTTGTGTTTTGGGTATTATAATTTCACATTCGCCCGAATGAGGTGTGAATTTCATTCATTCGGCCAAATTATCTCATTCTGCGAATGAGTCATTCGACTGAATCAATCAGACTAAGTAAATCTCATTCGGCGAATGAAGTGTGTCGAATGTCTCATTCGACATTCTCATTCGGCGAATGAGTTGTGACGAATGTCTTATTCGCCAATTACATTCAGCGAATGTGTTTGAATTTCAGCCGCCCTTTTGCCTTTCTCATTCGGCGAATGAGTGAACCTATTTAAGCATTCAATCAGGCGAATGAAGCTCATTCGACCAAAATCTCTTTCGCCGTAACTGTGTGCTTAAATTCGCCCGAAAAACTTCTTTCTTCGGTCGTTCCATTTCTTGTGATTTCTTCTGATCCAGCTACTGATATCTTTGCTACTTATCATCTCAGGTATATGGGGATCGAATATCGTCAATTTTCAGCCATGAAATCATCAATTTCCGAACCTCTGTTAGGATTTTAGGGTTTACAGATTCGCCCCTAAAATAAATGGTCAAAAAGAACTTAAAACGAACTTTGACATGTTTTAAACTTGTTAGTCGGTCGTTTCTGAGAGTGTAGATACAAGTTTTATGAAGTGATTTGATCTTTTGATAAATAAGGGTTTGAATTTCAAAATTCAGCCGAATGACGCCATTCGGCGAATGTCTCATTCGGCGAATGACTCTCATTCGACGAATGTCTCATTCGTTGAAGCTCATTCGGCTAATGACACTCATTCGACGAATGTCTTAGTTGATGAAGTTCATTCGGCGAATGAACTCTATTCGCCAAATGGAATTCATTCAGCGAATGACTCATTCGGCGAATGTGTTCATTCGCCAAAATTTGACTGTCATTCGGCTAATCTGCCTGAACTGTTTCTAAGTTCAAATTTTTATCTGATCCAATCTTTTCAAGTTATCTGAATGGTTCAAACATGTTCTAATATGTTTTTCAAAATGGCTGGATACAAGTCCGTAACGAAGAACAACATATGCGCTCATTTGGATCTTGACACTCCAAACGCCAAGCACTACACTGAGATCATTACCTTTCTCAGGCGTTCGAGGATTTTCACGGCAATTTCTACTGTCCATACCCCATATTGTTCGCATCAGCAAGACTTCTGGGACTCTGCTGACATAGACTGTGAGGCTGAGCCTACCGTTATCCGGGGAAAGGTTCTTGGACATGATGTGGATATCTCAGCTGAACACATCAGAAGAGTCTGTGGTTTTCAGGATTCTCCGGATCAGCCCTATATGTTAGATCGTTACTTGGTCCGTGGATGCTTCATGAGATGCAAGTATGAGGGAGATCTTGGAGCTGGGATTCTCAACAAAGCCTTCATGTCTCATCAGTTCAAGTATCTTGCGCATGTTCTGATTCATTGTCTAGGATCCAGGAGAGGTGGATTTGACGACATGCGAGAGACGATTCAAGGTGCCTTTGTTGCTCTTGTGTTGAACAGACCATTCAACTTCTCTGAGATGGTCTTCACTCACATGAAGGAGAATGTTACTTTGAAGGGGGACAAGAAATTTCTGATGTACCCGAGGTTTCTGCAGCAGTTGATCGATGCTCAGTTACCTGATCTACCAAAGATCAATGCAGACAATATCAAGCTGGAGCACATGAATGATCTCACTCTCAACAGGGTGATGTCATACAGGGGCAAAGAGAGGAAGCCAGCTTCTAGATCTTTATTTGGTCATCTCTCTAGGCCTGATTACAGAGCACCAGCTGGTCGAAGATGGAGACATGATGAGTCTGACTCAGATGTTGAGGATATTGTTGTACCAGATGATGGTGGAGATGATGATTTTGAGGGTGATGTTGGTGTTGGTGCAAGTGGTAGTGTTGCTGGGGTTGCTGATGATGTTATGGTTGGTGGTGGTGCTAGCTCAGTAAGTGTGAGCATGATGACTGTAGGCACAGATGCTGTGACTCCTGATGCAGGTGTTAGCACCTCTTTGGCTGCAGAGGAGGAAGTAGATATTGACTCACTGATGGAGCTGAATTTCCTGATTACGACTACCTCCACAGTGACTGCTCCTCTTGATGCTACAGTCCCTCATTTTTCTGAAGGTGGTGATGAGTCAGAGGACTCAAGTGAAGATGAGGGTGAGGGTGGTGCTGATGAGGCTGACAGTTCGGATTCTGAAGAGACTCAGGATGATGAGTTTGAAAAAGTGATGGAAGGAGGAAGAATGGAGATGAGAAAGAGAAAGAAGAGTGAAGTAGAGATAGAGGAGATTGTTGATCCTTCCTTTATTCCAGAGTTTGATGTATCCTCACCTCCTCGGTCTTCTGCTCCTGCTACTACTGCTGCTGTTCTGTCTACATCTTCCAGAGCCAGGAGAGGAAAGAGGTCGAGGTTCTCATTCCAGAGAAGGTCAGAACTGATAACGGCTGCTACAACTACTGTTACATCAGTAGCAGCTGTTTCTGTTTCTTCACTGACCAGGTGAAGGGCAACTCATGTTCGTGCCACTACCGCCCCTCTGACCACCTCGGTGACTCAGGCCCCCATATTTACTGCTGCATCCTCTGGTCCCTCCATTTCACGTGCTGATATGTCTATACCTACTGTGTCAGTTGTTGATCAGTTGAGCACACTGAACAGTATGGTACTCAGATCGATGGAGAGGAGTATGGAACAGGAAAAGAAGAATAGGGAGCAAGAGCTTGTTATTGCTCAACTCACCAGGAGAGTGGAGGAACAAGACACTCTGCTGATTCAAGCTGCAGATCAAAGGGCTGATCTGAGGGCTAGGTCTGCTCAACAGGAGCAGCAGCTGCTGAAATACATTGATGAGCATCATCAGCTAGCCCTGAGAGGCACAAATTTTAGTGATAGGATACTGTCCTTAGAGACTGAAAATGCTCGATTAGCATATCAGATCGACAGTCTCAAGGATAGTACTCCTCGTATTGAAGGCTCAGCAGCACGTTCCGATAAATCAGACAAGGAGGAAGATGAAGAAGAAGAGTCTGAGGAGGAACAGGTAGATTATGAGGATTCAGAGAAAGATGCTGAATCTGATGATGAAGACAAGGACGGATCTGGGAGTGGGTCTTCTGGGTCATCCAGTACTGATGATGATGATGACGATGATGATCAAGCCCCTCCATCTTCTGAGATCCGGTCCAAGAAGGCCAATGACAAGAGGTCACAGGCTCCTCCTCCGTCGTCTCCCTCAAAGACAGCCGAACCTGGAGCGACTGAGGAAGTAGAAGCTGTGCCTGTGAGACGTCAGTTAGACGAGACTCTTACTATGATTCTGGACGCTCAAGGCATTATACAGCACTCAGTCAGCTACGACAAGGAGGAGGGAGAAATCATTCACTGCCTTTCAAAGGAACAAATAGCTGAGCTATTCAGGTTAAATCCTGATGAGGTGATCACCGACGATACCTCTGTTCCTGTTTTTGATGAGCCAGAGCCAGAACCTTTTGATGATATAGATGAGGTTATTCTGGAGGATATTACGGATGAGGAGTATCCTAAATATGCATCGGCTGAAGATGAGCTGCCTACATTCACTGAACCATTTGATCAAGAAACAGAGGATATTCTGGTCAGATACTTGGAAGAACAGGTCGAAGTCAGCAAGTCTGAAGCCGATGAACAGAGAAAAAGGAAAGAGGTGTGGGAGGCTTATTGGGAAGTCTTAAAGAGACAGAGCACTGAGAAGATGACAGCTACTCATAAGAAGGTTTATAGGACCAAAGGCTATAAAGCTGGAGGTCAGATTCTTAGCTGGGCATACTTCCACGACCTCGGATGCTATGCAGTGAAAAGAGAAAAGGGAATAGACTACTTCAAGCATCCCCATGACTTCAAGACGTTGCCTGGGTTTGAAGTAAATCAATTAGCTCGTCTGAAGATGCTCTATAGTGAAGACTCAGGGATGTCTGCTTGGTTTTCTAGACAGATCCAGTACGAGTACCGTAAGCGATGGGTGAACTTCCAACCTCAACAGCCTGAACGTTATTGTCTTCCTGAGATTGATGGAGACACCCGGAAACACAAAGTTATCCTGAAGTGGCTTCCCCCTAAAGTCTTGAAGAAGATTCCTCTGAGGAAGATGCGACAAGATTTTATGGAAGGCTTCCGATGGTGGTATTATGACGGTCGTACTGGAGAAGCAGTGATTGTACTCAGCAAGGACAAGCAGTGGGAGACTGTAAGGATTTTTGAGCCAATGTGGTTGACCAACCTATCCCACAAAGATGTCCAAGCTTTGTTTAGGCACCAGATTTTCTTTGATGTTCAAGACATGGTGCAAGCATTACAGTTTATGAGAGTGATCCGTCTCTGCAGCATTTTCTAGATCCACGCTGGAGCTGACTGGAAAGCTATCTCTGCAAAGTATTTCAAGAAGGACGCTTCCAAGAGTTGAACTAGGTCCAAGGGGGAGTTTGTAGATGCACTTAATGTCCCTAGTTCTATTTTGTAATATTCATCATGTAAAAATTCAAGTTATTAATGGAAGTTGTCTTTTTATATTGTTCTTAATTTTTATGTTTTAATTATTTGATTATATGATTGGGTGATTTGGTTTATTGATTAATTGAGTATGAGTATTGCTCATTCGGCCGAATGACTCTAGAGTATGAAGTCATTCGCCGAATGAGAATAGAGTATGTCTATATTCAGCGAATGAGTCATTCCCCGAATGACTCATTCGACTGAATTACCTATTCGACAGAAGTCATTCGCCGAATGAGTTGTTTCGGCCTCTCATTCGGCCGAATGTCAGCTGCCTATATATACAAGTTCAAAATCATTTCAAACCTAACTTCTGAGAACCCTCATTCTTCCCTGTGTACTCCAGTGTCAAACCCCTGAAGATTTGAGTGTTTCTTGCTGTCCAAGTTCGATTCATAGCTCGTGGTGTTCGATTCTCATTCAAACGTTCATCTATTACCTTCGAATCACCACGGTTGCTGTTGGTTTCGATTGGAAAACCCTGGAATAGGATTCCGCACTATTCCAGAGGCTGTAGAGCAAATCTCCATTGGAACCGGGTTGTTTCCGTGCTCCAAATTTGGTCCTACACCGAACCATTTCAACACAACCGAACCCCGCCATCAACAAACCTAGCGAGTGAAATCTCTTTCCCCGAACCTGCACACTACTCGCGAACCTTCCAGAGTCACGAGCCTTCGGTCTAATGCCGAACCTTCAAACTTTAGCCGAACCAGTTGATGTTAGCCGAACCATTAGATAGAGCCGAACCCTTCTACACGAACCTAAGCAGCTACAAACGAACCATGTTCCCCACTTGGCCGAACCTGTTGATTTCAAATGGGGCGAACCTCTGCTATAAGACCAGTAGCCGAACCCTAGTTTATTTGACCAAAAAGGTTCACTGCATGGGATGCCATGAACTTCAGTCGATGAAATTGATACAACTCCTACATATATCAAGCCCATCCTTATTGTTTCAATCCCACTACCCTCTCTCGGCCCAAGGGATGAGCCCAAGTCGATTTATTTGGCCTTCAATCCAACCGGCCCATTTCGATTACCTTAGGCCCAAAGAAACTCAACCATCCCAACTTCAGTTACTCAGGCCCACTTGTTTTGCAGCCCATCCTAAGTGGCCCAAACAATCTAGTCGGCCCAATTGGTGCAGCCCACCATTTCGGCCCATGATGTTCAATTTGATCCATGTGAAATACAACCCACACGACTCACATTCGGCCCAATGAGATTAAAAGTAACTCAAATTGTGAAACAAATAACCCAAGATGACAATTAGTAGAATTATAATTCCGGTTTAATTAAAAGATGTTACACACTTGTGGTGAAACGATTACTGATAGTTAAGGCATTGAATTTCTACAAAAGAACCAAGTTAAAGGCAAGGTGAGGTCATGAGGATCAAGTCTTTAATTGTAAATTACAATTACACATTACGTTCTACTAAACTAACAAAGTGTCAATAAAGTATACTTGAATTGAATTGGGCCGAATAATGACCGAGATCACGAAAGGATGATCAACTTAAGGTCAACACTTGCACACGCTCAAATCAATTAGAACCTATACTTATAAGTTACAACAACGTGTAAACAATACAGGATCGTGAAATCAACATCAAAGAACAACAAAGAGCGTGGGTCTTCTTTCTTTTAAGCTAAGTCAACCCTACAACTACAAGGTGAGTTCATATGCCCCTTTTACTTTAATCTTAACTGCTTTTAAACTCTCGGGGCTGAGAAACATTACTTTTATTTAATTAAAAGTCTTGCTTAACATGTTATTTATACTTTAATTTAGATAATATTAAATTGTTTATTATCTCTTATCATTGTATGCATGTTTGTATGATCATGAGATAACAGGGAAACTCTGATGAATATGATAATATAATTTCATAATCATCAATACAATTGAATAACATAGTTGTAAGATTATATCTTATAACACTTGGTTATTCATACATGAGTAACATTGAGACAATTCATACACAAATAAACAATGAGAACTACTACAGTGAAACATGATGACACTACACAACACATGAATGATTAGAAGATAAAATATCTTCTAAATATCATTCCACACTATAATTAACCAAGTGTGATAAGTCAAGTACTTATAACACTTAGTTATAACTTAAAAACATACTATGTGATAGTATGAACGCATTGATCATCCACCACCTGCGTCACTTAAGGATACTAAGACTAGTTCTTACTACGGCTTAAGGATTACATGGTGAATATTGGAATTTATGAATGATAATCATGATAATATAACTTCATGATAATCATATCATTCACACAATGATTAACATAACGTAATAAGACAAGTTCTTATTTAACTTTGTTAATCACATGAGAACATCCCTACATTGAGAACAACAACAACATAGATGTACATCATCTATCGTTACCTGTGGACTAGTAGACTGAGGAATTTATTTTCTCTCATGTCATATTATTAGTAACAGTTTCGATGAAGGCTTTGGGATCACACGACGGAATAGAGGTGAATCGGGTGCATTGTAATCTGATTACGTGAGGATCACAATGGACTCCTTTTGGGCTCTATACGTTGCATTTGAGAATACATTACATACAGTTAACTAACACTTTTAATAATTTAAAAGTGTAACAACAGTTAACGCGCAGAAAATAGAATAATACAAGTAACAGATTAAGTAAATCTAATATCCTTATTACACAAAATGGTTATCAATACTTCGGTTTGATAGCTACAACGCTATCATCATATTATTCTATTCATGAGAACACAGGTGAATTAGTGGGACACACATGAGAAATGAGAATGGAAATCAATAGTTGTATTGCAAGTAGTGTGGAGTTCTAGTGTTGATGTGGTGGGATGTTGGCTAGGGCTTAGTTCCCTTACATATGCCCTATATATAAGCATCACTGCTAGGATAATATAGTACTTGTGAATGTAAATATTGAGGAGCCATTGGGTGAACAAGTGAAATAGACAATCATACAAGTAACATATTTATCATTGTGAATGTGCATGTGAATGAATCTAGGTTTTACATTAACTTACTTATGAACTCACCAACCTAGTGTTGACTTTGTTTAAATACATGTTTTCTCAGGTGATGAACAGGTGTACCTACTTATATGCATGGATTAGCTAGTGGACTTTTAGAAGACCTAGCTACTTTTGATGTTGCATACTGTTGATGACTAAACAATGAATCATTTTTTGTATATCTTGTACAGTTACAAGATATAGTTACATTGATTCTTTTTGGTAGATTTACATGATTAAATTATGAACGATACATTGTAATTTAATCTTGTAATTCTATATCATTGGTGTGTTAGCATTTCTCATTTATATTATCATGTGCTATGTAAACAATCTGATCGATTGATTATCACTTAAGATATCGCGCCCCGGGAACCTTCCGCCTGGCGGGAAAACACGATCCGTTCCCGCCGGCCTGGGGTGTGACAATGTGAGTCAAGCCAAGTTGTGGCCCTACCCGCAAGAGAAAATGGGAATGGCTGCAAAAGATGGCATCTTTAGTGGCACCTTGAAGATTGAAGGTAGCACAGATGTGAGTTAGGCGAGCTATATGTGCTGGAGCATCCTCATCATCACGGCCATAAAACTGAGAATTGTTAATGTCGGTCATGATGTACGAGGGTATCTACCACGAATTTTCATTCGTGATGTTTGGCATAGTAATGGGATTATTAAGTCCTGTGAAACCCTCAGTGGACTGATGATGAACGTTACGACGGTTTGCCATAGGTGGGACAAAAGGAAAACGTGGGCTAGAATGAGTAGAGAAAATAGAAGAAGATGATGGTGTGCACTCAGAAAAATCAGCAGAAATGGGAGTAGAAGAAGTTACATCGCTCGTAGAACCTTCAGAAAAGTCACGCGAATCACTCCTTGATGGTAATGAAAGCTCGGGTGGTGGTCCGTGTGAGCGTAAGTGTGGCATACACCACCAAACCTGCAAACAAAGAAAAATTAATTAGAATTAAATAAAACAAAATAAAATAAAATAAAACTGAAAAAAAAAACTAAACACAAATATGCACAGATAAGAAACAAAAACTAGTAACCATAATCGACTAAGAAGTCCCTGGCAACGGCGCCAAAAACTTGATGTGTGCAAAGTAGTTCAATTAAAAATAACAAAATTCACAAATATCCTAAGCACTAAGTAATATTCTAGACTCTCTAAACTAAACTACGGACAGGCAAGTGAACCTATCGAAAATAGTAAAGAAAAGGAAGTCCGGATATCGAACCCACAGACTTCTACAGAAAATGCTAACTAGACTCTATGACTTATCTATACAAGTTTATTTAATTAAAAGTATTGTTTTAAGGGGGGGGTTTTTTATGTTTAAATTAAAATAATTAAATGACTAAAAAAACCAATTTGAAACTAACTAAAGTGAATCAAGAAATAACAATGATGAAGCAACTACCTAGGGATTAACTCTATACATGTTCAAAGCTTCTTAGATTGATTGTGGAACTATTGTGAAACCGAGATCTTGAATTATTAACTAACAAAAAACCTAGAGTATCTTCAACCTTTCTCAAATATATCAACTAAAATGTCTACAAGTTGCTAAATTAGCGGTTTTAGTGAGTTACTTTCACAAGTTACCCAAACCATCAATGGCATATCCTAAAGACTGTCTACCTCACGGAAACGAGAGTCTCAATACATAAAAACATGCACGGGATAATAAAGAATCTCAACTTGGATTCGGTAGGCAAAGAAATGTCTAATTGACTAGTCTTAGTTTTTTCACAAAGACTTTAACTAATAATCAATCACCCAATACAAACCAACAAACTCTCGCCTCACGGCTTTTGAGTTTGGTTAAACTTTTAGATTATTTATAACCTAATCAACATTCCTATGAACCACTACATCTAGCAATTCATTTACTAATCAAAAACACAAAGTAATTGATCTAACATACACCTATGTTACGAAAAACATTTACCAAACGTCGTTCCTCAATCAATCGAATTAAACGTTAAACATGCTTAGTCATTAAAACCCTAGGTGGTTCTAATGGTTTAGCCAACAATCATACTGAATAAACAGAAAAATCTAGTGCAAAAACCAATACTAAACATCATTCAAATGGAATAAACAAGAAAATAAGGGAATCCGATCGTAGTACACCCTTCAAATCTTAATCATAGGGCTTCCGAATGATGGATCTTGCCTTTGTTGCCTTCCCAAGCCTCTTGATCGCCTCCAATGCTCGTCCAAAATCGTCTATAACCCTAGAAGTGAAGCCTCCAACCGTTTTAATTAATCAAACCGGATTTTCTGAAATTTTTAGCCTGTCGCGTAGCGCGACAGCCTCCTCAGAACCCTTCGCGTAGCGCAAGGGATGCTAGAAACCGAAAAAATAATCGGGTAAACCCGCAATGATTAAGTGAGGGTAATCTTGTCATTTCCACATGTCGCGTAGCGCGACAGGGTTTTAAATGTGCGTTGTGTTGCGCGAGGGGATTAAAAATCCAGTTTTTAGCTTTCTTTGTTTCAGGTCCTTCCTCGCCCTACGGGGAGCTCGTTTCTTTGTACTTTTGTGCCTAATACGTACGTTTGTGACCTGGAAGCATTCATTTACAACATAGTAAAGCACCAGCTTAAATCAATTCCAAAACTAACTAAAACTGTATAGAAACTAACAAAAACTACCGAATAAACAGATGTGTCTTACGACACATCAATAATCTCAATTGGTTCTTCAACGAAGTGCAATTGTTCGTCGATTTGTATGTCCTCAAGAGGAATTGCTAGAGATTCATATGACAGGCACTTCTTGAGGTTTGACACGTGAAATACATTGTGCACACTACTTAGCTCGTTTGGTAAGCTCAGTTCATAGGCCACGGGGCCTATCCGTTTGACTATCTCGAATGGCACGATTTAACGAGGATTCAACTTCCCTCGTTTCCCAAATCGGATAAAACATTTCCAAGGCGAGACCTTGAGAAACACTTTGTCTCCCACCTGGAATTCCAAAGGTTTGCGTCTTTTGTTAGCGTAGCTTCCTGTCTGTCCCGAGCTGCTGGCATCCGGTTGCGCATCTACACGATCATTTCAGTCGTCTCGTGCACAAGTTCGGGTCCGGTTAGTTTGATCTCTCCATCCTCCGCCTAACAGATGGGTCATCGGTGTCACACCGTGAGCCGGCGGGGTTGGATCGGAGTCCCCGTCGGGCGGAAGGTTCTCGGGGCGCGATATCGTGAGTGATAATCAAAGTGATCAGATTGTTTACATTGCACATGATATTAATGAGAAATGCTAAATAGAATAGAATTACAAAGTTCAATTACATCCGTATCGTTCATAATTTAACCATGTAAATCTATCTTAAACATCATAAGATAACTATCTTGTAACTATACAAGATATACAAAATAATTGTATAGTGATGTTTCCAAAAATATGTAGGTACAAAAATACTAAGTCTTCTATCTGAAGTCCTAGTCCAAAAGCATAAGCTTCCTAGTTGACCAGTTCGTCACCTGAGAAGTCATGCAAAAATAAAATCAACACATGGTTGGTGAGTTCATATATTTTAATGTTTGAAAATGATTTGTAAACCACTTCCTGTAAAGACCTTAACCTCATTAACTCCACATGTAATATCCGGATCGGTATGCTTATATATAGGGCATATGTAGGGTCGAACTTACCGCCCGCCCAGCCACCGTCCCACCACATACTAATACGTATATGACATTGTTGTTAATGATAGATAAGCATTTTTACCCTTCTCAAATAACACAAAAATCCTTCTGTTCTTTGTCCCTGTAATTACAATCATTTGAAACCCATATTGATTTCATAAGTTCATCACACAATATGATCAACCACAGCAATTGTAGAAACAGTTATAAATGCTTAACTAAATAAATAAATAAACATTTAATAAAATCTAAGTCCTAATGATTGGGGCCTTGGTCAACTCGAGTAGACTAGTCTGTCAATCTAGGTACTTAGTAGTTATGGAATTCTGTAAATATCATCAAACATATGACCTACAGATCAAACGGTCTAGCTAGGACTTCTTGAAATGTAGGGTTTTTGTTTCGTTCTTGATTCATTTTGGCATATGCTATCTTTGATATTTCCCAGACTTTCCCTTGAAAATGATTTATTGATTCGTCCGATTCTGTAACAAGATGTACTTGATTCGTTAATCATAGAATACTAGATTCATCGATCAATTGTACACTTGATTCATTGTTCGGCAAACACTTGATTTGTTGAACATTGAATATTACCTTTGCAAAGATTGTTTCGTTTGATTCGTTGAACTTCCCCATTTGTTTTGTCAAAATAGTTTCGTTTGATTCGTTGAACTCACACACTTGATTTGTCAAAATGTTTTGTTTGATTCGTTGAAATCACCCACTTGATTCGTCAAAATGCTTTGTTTTGATTCGTTGAAATGACACACTTGTTTCGTCAAAATGTTTCGTTTGATTAGTTGAAATGTTTAGTTTAACCCAATTATCCACTTAAATTATAAGTAGATGAATTTAGTAAAACCTGCATAAAATTCACCTAGACATGATTCTAGGTTAACAATTTACATATAAAAACATATGTTTAATAAAAGCATTTAAGTAAACAATTTAAACAACAGTTTACGCATGCTTCTCAGCCCCGCGTTTTAAAAACCAAAAATGTTAGAAAAGGGGCAATGAACTCACCTGTGCTGCTATGTAAATGATCTAACACAAAAAGCACGCTCGTTCTGGTAGCTTAGGTTTCTTCAGTTCCTGGGTTGTTTTAAGAAGAGTTCGAATACAATAAGTATACGTATAAGTCGTTGTATCTAGGGTTCGGTCTTGCCGTGTGCGACTAAGTGTCCTAAGTACTAGTGTTCTGCTAAGGTTAAATCTAAATGATCTAATTTAATTACCCACTTGAAGTCCCAATTCCCATGATTAGTTATAACAACTTATCATTAAATTTTCTCGAAATTCGGGCAGAGTCTCCTTTGTTTTCTGTTCAAATCCAGACAATAATATTGTCTATTTTACAATCAATCCCAAACAATTTAATCGTAAAAAGTTCTTTAGTTAACACATTCATAAATTAATTCAATATCAAGTCGAAATCATTTACTTGTAAATTTAATAAAATTTATAATATTTTTCTTTTATCAATTCCCAATGCTTGAATTAACTTAATTATTACATTTAATGGGCTTTAGTTTAACCCATTGGGCCCAACTTAACCAATTTATTAGTCTTGATCTTCGATGACTACCATTGTTAGATTGGGTTATCCAACTAAGTGGCCACCACTCATGCTAGGTCGTTAGGGTGTTTTATAAAAACACATTCTCAATCTACAAATTAAGTTATTTATCCATGTTGGGTCCTCAATAATTATGTAGTAGTCTTATCAAATAAAACACTAATTTTCATCCCATGCACACACACACAATACTCTAGGTTCTTTCCCCATGCACTCACATAAAACTTGTCCCATGCATACATGTTCTATCTCGTTTATTGTTAGTTTTAGATACTCATACACATCTTATAGTTTATAACCAAGATTAACAAATCCTAGATCCTACGATGCCATAACTCGATCATACTTGGGTTTGCTAATCATGAGGGCAGCGAACCTTTTGAGGTTTTACCCAGGTTCGGCTATCAACCCAGTCCGGCGAACCTTGAGAGATTCGGCAATCTCTATCCCCAAGCAGCGAACCTATTGATAGGTTCGACCAAATGGTTCGGGCAGCATGAAGGGTTCGGCCAACATAATGGTTCGCTACCCACCTAAGTTCGGCAACTAGAAGGTTCGGCACCCAAAGGTTCGTGGCAGGGAACCAATAGGTTCGGTGCAGGTCTAAGTCATTCTCAACAGGTTCGTGGCTCAGAAATGACTACAGGTTCGGTGTCAGTGTCTCAGGGTTCGGTGCAGGGTGAAGGTTCGGCGGCACCTCAAGGTTCGTGGTCCAGTTGATCAACTAGGGTTCGGCTCATCCCATGGGAAGGTTCGGCAAGTCTGTTACAGGTTCGTCCAATCGAACCTCAACCCAACTACAGCCTTTCGGATCTTCCTTCGCAACCTTCCTGATACAAACTTGTTTCCCAACGTTTCCTAATCGTTTCCAATCATTAAACTATGTGATTTCTAAGTGTATTAGCTGACTAACAAAATGAAAGTCGTATGGTTCGTGAGGTGCACCTTAAACTGAATCTAAATCTTAGATTTACCTCAAAATCCGTTGGTAAAAGCTTGATCTCCTTGTACTTCCGAAATCTACACAATGAGAGGATCGTTTTTGCACCAAAAGTTCTTGAATCCAATGAAAGATGATTGAGTAATTGTAGAGAGAAGGTGGAGAAACGATTTCTAGAGAGAGAAAGAGTTTGAACATGAATGAGAGAATAATCGGTTAATGTCTTAGAGTATAATCGGTTGCCCGGTCTCGTTTGGTTTCGCGTAAAATGCCGGTTTCGCGTAGTTTTCATCATGAAACGACTCGGTTATATAAAATAATGTTCATAAAATTATTCTAAGTGATTATTCCTAGTAAATTATCTAAATATCTTTTATTTATGTAAATTTTTAAAAATATTAATTTACTGTTTAAATCGAAACGCACGGTTGTCGCGCGTATTCGTTCGAATCGTCACTCGTACGAACACAACGATAACTATACTTTTCAATCTTGTTTTCTAATTATAGAATATCATTCAGAACGTTAAACTTTCAGATATATTCGTACAGATCGTCATCTATATGAATAACCCGTCAATTTAGCATTCACATAACGATATTCGTGTTGTTTTGTTCTGTAAAGCCTCACATACGTGTATACATAATAAATCCTAACAAATAATCCCATGATGGTTCTGTGTTGCCAGATAATTATCTGACTCAAGAACCATTGTTCTGAACTTAGTTTCTGTTAAATGTTTATGAACTTGTTGTTTGATAACCCAAATGATAATGACACCTGTTATGAATATGAAATGTTCTGAAATGGATATGATTCGTACATGTTTACTGTTCATGTCACTGTTTAAGATCACTGTTCCGGTGACGGTTTTGGCACTGATGTTACAGTCTCCCCTTGTTAGAGAAATTTCGTCCCGAAATTTAACCATTGTTATCAGGTAAAACTTCCTCTTCAAACAATTGGGGATACTTTGACTTCATGTAATCTTCACGTTCCCAAGTGAACTCGGGTCCTCGTCTTGAATTCCATCGAACCTTTACAATCGGAATACGGCTTCGCCTCAGTTGTTTAACCTTGCGATCCATAATCTCCAAAGGTTCTTCTATGAAATGTAACTGTTCATCTACTTGAATTTCTTCAATTGGAATGACGAGTGATTCGTCAGCAAGGCATTTCTTTAAGTTTGAGACGTGAAACACGTCATGCACGCCACTGAGTTCACCTGGTAATCTCAGTCTGTACGCCACAGGACCAATACGTTCGATGATCTCGAACGGTCCCACGTATCTTGGTGCTAATTTGCCTTTCTTTCCATAGCGTACAACGCCTTTCCATGGGGACACCTTCAACATGACCCGATCTCCCACTTGGAATTCCAACGGCTTGCGTCGTTTGTCAGCGTAGCTCTTTTGTCTGCTCCTTGTAGCTTGTAGTCTTCTTTGAATCTGAGCTATCTTGTTAGTGGTTTCCTGAATAAGTTCTGGCCCAGTTATTCGATTGTCTCCAACTTCAGTCCAACAGATCGGTGATCGACATTTCCGGCCATAAAGAGCCTCGAATGGTGCACATCCGATACTGCTGTGATAACTGTTGTTATAGGAGAACTCAATCAGTGGCAAATGGGAATCCCAATTCCCACCGAAATCCAATACACAGGTTCTTAACATGTCCTCTACGGTTTGAATAATACGTTCGCTTTGACCGTCCGTTTGTGGGTGTAAGCTGTACTCAAATTTTAACTGTGTCCCTAGAGATTTCTACAGTGATTGCCAGAACCTTTGTGACAACTAGTACCCGACCGCCCGGCAAGTCCGTACGGTATGTGTACTTGCATACAGTAACTATGTGTACATACGTATTTGTAAACAGTTTTTGTATTAACAGGATTCTAAATACAAGAACAGTTGTACGTATTTTCGTGTAAACTTAAATACATTAAGTACAACGTACATTAGAAACATTAGTTGTGTTTATTAAGTGAAAACTTAATTACAGTTAACACAACAAAACATGAGAAACAACGGTGTTCAAACAATTATCAGAAACAAATCGGTTGCGATCTGAGTTCCATAGATGACAGGAATCAGATGGCCGACAATTCAATGTGAATACAAGATGAAAATAGGATGTTTAGTTGAGTCCGACAGTGAGGAAACACAATCTAAACATAAACTGCAGTGTCATTTCAGAATAACGAACTGACAGTGTGTTTGCGTGGGTGACGATTCACACAAACATATCTGTGAGTTTAACGTTCTGAAATGATGACTGGAAAGTAGAAAACAAAAGTCGGAAAGCAAAACCATTGTCGTGTTCGTTCGAATGACGATTCGAACGAATACGCGCGATGGTGACGCAATTCGACGAAACGAAAAAGAATTACGACACGAAACGAATTTTAATTTAATTAAATAAAATAATAAACATTTTTAAAATTTTGAAACTCATCAAATTAATTTAATTAAAGTCTTTATTTATTTATTTACTTATTTTAATTAATTACGCGTAAAAATCCGGATACGCGACGAATTAACGAACCGAGCAACCGAAATGGACCCGGACACTACACGTGATATAAATAGGTTAAATGAGGTGTTCTTTTCATTTTTACATCCAAATTTTCCTTCTCTCTCTACATTCCCGTCCAAGAAGAAAACCACCATTGTTGCACCTTCAAGCTTCCATAACTTCCTCGTTTCTTGGCCGATTTGGGTGATTTTCGCGTCCACGCGTAGCTCTTGAAGCCCTCTACACGAAAGTACAACGGATCTAAAGAGTTATCCACGAAATCTTGAGGTATGATCAAGAGAAAGTTCTTGAAAATAGGGTTTTCTATCATGAGTTTTGTTAAGGCCACTCTAAAACCGGTCCTAGAGCCTACCCACGACCAACACACCCTCGACAACTTCCCTGGAATCATCATCGGAGAAGGAAACAGCCTTACAACCACACACAAATCGATGGCAGAGTTGCAGTTGAACACGGGTTCGCCAAAGGCATGGGAAGGTCGAACCCTAGTGGTTTAGTCGAACCATGTGCTGTCAGTGTGTTGGACGAACCCGTGGTCAGACACCTCCACCGAACCCAACTCCGGCGAACCCTCGACATGCTGAACGAACCCTTGACTCGTGGCCGACGAACCAGTTTCTTTGTCGAACCCTCCTTTGAGTCACGAACTCATGGAGCTCACGAACCCTCTTGGGTCTGACGAACCAGTGGGGAAGACGAACCCACCTCACCATTCACGAACCTTCTCAGTCACGAGTCCATGACGAACCTTCGAGCTGCTGCACATCCAACCGAACCCCGATCGAACCTGCTTGATGTACGAACCATTTTCAGCCGAGCTATCTAACCAGTGACGAACCTTCTGACTAGACCACCCTAGGCGAACCCAAACAGCAAAAACAAAAGGGTTCGCTGCTATAGTGTTTAACCGACTGAGACCTAGCAACTCACGTACCTTGCTAACCAACATCAATATACTCGGCCCAAGTTTCTACATGCAATTCACGATCACATTAAAACCTTGGCCCAATTTCTTTAATCAGCCACGTATAGGCATGGCCCAGATGGATGATTTGATCTACACATATTAAACGAGCCCACATAAAACCTGAGCAGGCCCAATAGCCAGTAGTGAAATCATCTAGCCCAATGTTGTCCTGGGCCCAAGTCATGCGGCATATGGAGTATCCTAACCCCACGTTACAGTTGGCCATTTTCTTGATTCGGACCCAACAATTTAGCTCAACATTTACTTGATCCAACCTTAACAAATCGGCCCAAAGTATGGCCAATCATTTTGTTCAGGCCCAACAGCAATTATCTTTAGCCCAATACTATTTTCGACCCAAATTTCATTAGCAGCCCACTAAGAACCTGTAATTGGCCCACACACATGTATTCGGCTCAACGTGAGGCCCGCAAGGTTTAAGTGTTAACATAATCATGGATAAATGGAGTAACAATGAGACAAAATTATAACAGTTAACCTACAACCTAAATTTATATCTAGAAATTCTTTTGTCAAAATAATGAATTATATGACACATCATAATCAATGACCAAACAAGGTAACTTAAACCTAGCGGGATAAATGTAGCAAGTCTACGACAACTAAGCGGGGCCGAATGAAGACCAAGATTTAGACTCACAAGTGTTAGCCAACTGTAGGGCTAACACTAACACGTACACGCGCAAACAACACTATACAATTTATACTTATAAATTACATACAACGTGTAAACCATACAGGAAAGTGACAACTTCATCAAGAACAATTAAAGAGCGCGTGTCTTCATTCTCGTTAAGTTAAGTCAACCCACAACAGCAAGGTGAGTTCATATGCCCCTTTTACTTTAATCTTAACTGATTTTAACTCCCGGGGCTGAGAAACATGTTTACTTTTATTTATTTAAAAGTTTGCTTAACATGTTATTTATACTTTGATTTTGATAATATTAAACTGTTTATTATCGTTTATCATTGTATGCATGCTTGTATGATCATGAGATAACAGGGAAACTCAAAAGATTATGATAATGTACATTCATAGTCATCAACATATGGGAATAACACAGTTGTAAGATTTATCTTATAACACTTGGTCATTCCTACAGAAATGAACATTGAGACAATTCATACACAAACGAACAATGAGAACTATTACAGTGAAACATGATGACACATCACAGCACATGGATGATCAGAAGATAAAATATCTTCTGAATATCATTCCACATCATAAACGATCAAGTGTGATAAGTCAATTTTCTTATAACATTTGATCAACACCCTAAAAACATACTACTAGGTAGTATGATCGCATTGATTATCCACCACCTGCGTCACTTAAGGGTACTAAGACTTGTTCTTACTACGGCTTAAGGATTACATGGTGACCATATGGATTACTGTGAACGGCGACCATGATAACGTAACTTCATGCCTATCACTGCCAATCACACATAATTAACATAATGTAATAAGACTAGTTCTTATTCGACTTTGTTAATTACATGAGACAATCCCCGTAAAGGCCTTGGGATCACACGGTGGGATAGGAGAGAATGGAATGCATTTTAATCTGATTATGTGAGGATTAAAATGGATTCCATTCGGATCCTATACACTGCATTTGAGACATATTATGAACAGTTAACTAACACTTTTAATTAATTAAAAGTGTAACATAAAAGTTAACACACAGACAATAGAATAATACAAGGAACAGATTTACTAAATCTAACATCCTTACTATACAAATGGTTGTCAATACTTCGGTTTGATAACTACAACGCTATCATTATATTATTCTATTCATGGAAACACAGGTGATCAGCAATGGGACAATCCGGTGACATGGGAATGGAAATCAATAGTTGTATTACAAGTAGTGTGGAGTTCTAGTCGTGATGTGGTGGGATGTTGGCTAGGGCTTGTTCCCTTACATATGCCCTATATATAAGCATCACTACTAGGATAACATAGTGCTTGTAAGTATAACTATTGAGGAGCCATCAAGTGAACATATGAACATTACACATACAAGCAACATAACAAAACATTGGGACAATGCATGTGTTTGAATCAGAGTTTTCAATTAACTTACTTATGAACTCACCAACCTAGTGTTGACTTTGTTTAAATACATGTTTTCTCAGGTGATGAACAGGTGTAGGGACATACATGCAAGGTTTAAGCTAGAGGACTTTTAGAAGACCTAGCTTATTTTGTGTTGCATGCTTTTGGTGCCTAAACATTGAATCATCTTTTGTATATCTTGTACATATACAAGATATAGTTACATTGATTCTTTTGGTAGATTTACTTGATTAAATTATGAACTATACAGTGTAATTTAATCTTGTAATTTTATATCATTGATGTGTTACAATTTCTCATTTTGATTATCATGTGCTATGTAACAATCTGATCATTTGATTATCACTCAAAGATATCGCGCCCCGGGAACCTTCCGCCCGACGGGAAAACCCGATCCGTTCCCGCCGGCCCGGGGTGTGACAGATTGGTATCAGAGCCATGGTTATAGAGAAATATAGGTCATATTACTTTAACGGTTTGGCCTAGACTATAACCTAGGGACCCTCATATAGAGATCATGTGACTTAGGATTCTATTTGCATATGTCTTCTGCTTCTGATCACTGCACTAACCGATTTTCTTTCGGTTATGATCAGAATGCCGCCACGAAGACAACCACCTCTACTACCACTGACTCAAGGTTCAGCTCCGCACTCATCGACACCGACACCGCCAGACTCTCCTCCACATTCACCACCACCTCCACCTCCTCCTCCTCCTCCACACTCTCCACCACCAGGCTCAAGCAATGTTCAGATGATAGATCCTGCTACTATCGCCTTGGCAACATTGCTGAGTACTCAACTGACAAGTCAGCTGAAAGATGTCATCCCAGAGATGATAAACAGGATTCAAGGCCACGGCAACATTTCTGGCCATTCTACAGGAGAGGCTAGTGGAAACACTGGTCATACTTCTGACTACTCCTACAAGTCTTTTGTAGGATGCAAACCCCCAAGTTTCACAGGAGTCGAAGGAGCTGTTGGACTAATTCAATGGCTTGAGAAAATGGAGAACACTTTGGACATAAGTAGTTGTCCGGAACATCACAAAGTGCGCTATGCAGCTGGATCCTTTAGCAAGAGAGCTTTGACATGGTGGAACGCACAGATCAGAGCTAAGGGAAGAGACGAAGCAATGGCAATGCCCTGGTCAGAGTTCAAACTTCTTCTGAAAAACGAATTCTGTCCGAAACATGAACTGCAGCAGTTAGAGACGGAACTCTCGAACCATGTAATGAAGGGAGCTGATCATATGACCTTCACCACTCGCTATCATGAGTTGGTAGCTTTGGTGCCAGAAATGGTACCAACATTGGAAAAGCTGATTGACCGTTATGTGGCGGGATTACCTTCTTGCATCCAAAGTATCGTGTTGGCTGCTTATCCTGCTACTTTGGAGGCTGCTATCTCCCTCTCAGCTAAACTTACCAAGGTGATGGTAAGGTCTGGAGTGTTAAAGGATGAGGCTGAAACAGTCAAAGCTGGAACTTCCAAGAAGTCGGATAAACGTCCGGCTAAGAAACAAAAAGTGGCAAGGAACTTTGCTGCCACTACTCAGGCCCCAATGCTTAATCAGCCACCACCACTACAGATCAGAAAGCCATATACTGGCACTGCACCTTTGTGCAACTCATGCCAGTACCACCATCTACCGAACGTCCCGTGCAGACACTGTACTAACTGTGGGAGGTTTGGTCACATGATGACTCACTGCAGGAGTCCGAAGACTCAAAACAGAAACAACAATGCAGCCACTACTGCTGCTGCTGCAAATCCTAGGTCTTGCTACAACTGTGGTGAACCAGGACATTTCTCTCGGGAATGTCCCAGGAGAAACCAACAAGGGGCTCAAGCACCAAGAGGAAGAGCCTTTCAGATAGGAGCTGCTGCTGCTCGTCAAGACCCGAATGTGGTCACGGGTACATTTCTCTTATCTGACTTCTATGCATCAATATTATTTGATACTGGTGCGGATCAGAGTTTCATCTCATCCGATTTTGCATGCCATCTTAATTATGATAAGGAATTGTTAGACTCCCCTTACACTATTGAGATAGCAAACGGCAAACAGATCACAGTAGACACTATATTTAGGAATTGCCCACTAACACTTGGCGATCACACGTTTTCCATCGACTTGATACCGATGGAGCTGGGCAGTTTCGACATCATCATCGGAATGGATTGGCTATCTCTTAACAGAGTTGAATTCATCTGTTCCGATAAACTACTACGTATTCCTATGGAGAACAATGAGGTCTTGGAGATTCGTGGAGACCAAGCGAAACGCAGTGTCAAGATAATATCGTGCATGAAGGCTCGCAAGTGTTTACGAAAACAATGCATTGCATTTCTAGCTCACGTGGTTGAGAAAGACAAGAAGGCGATCAAGATTCAAGATGTACCAATTGTGAGGGATTTTGCAGAAGTATTTCCAGATGATCTACCAGGACTGCCACCCGAGAGATCGGTGCAGTTCCGAATCGATTTGATTCCTGGAGCAACTCCTGTAGCCAAGTCTCCTTACAGACTCGCACCATCGGAGATGCAAGAGTTGTCCAACCAGTTACAAGAGTTACTCGATAAAGGATTCATCCGACCGAGCTTTTCCCCGTGGGGAGCTCCGGTTCTTTTTGTTAAAAAGAAGGATGGAACTTTCAGGATGTGCATAGATTATCGAGAACTTAACAAACTCACCATCAAGAATCGGTACCCGTTACCGAGGATTGATGATTTGTTTGATCAGTTACAGGGAGCACAGTACTTTTCAAAGATAGACCTGAGATCAGGCTATCATCAGCTCCGGATTCAAGAAGAAGACATACCAAAGACGGCCTTTCGTACCCGATATGGTCATTACGAATTCATGGTGATGCCATTTGGATTGACGAACGCACCGGCTGTGTTCATGGATTTGATGAACCGGGTGTGCAAGCCGTATCTGGATCAATTTGTTATCGTCTTTATTGATGATATACTGATTTATTCAAAGAACGAGAAGGAACACGAACAACACCTCAAGACAGTTTTGGAGCTTCTGAAAGAAGAACAACTCTATGCCAAATTCTCTAAGTGTGAATTTTGGTTAAGAGAAGTTCAGTTCTTGGGTCACGTGATTAACAGTGATGGTATTCACGTGGATCCTGCCAAGATAGAAGCAATCAAGAACTGGGATGTGCCTACGACACCAACGGAGATCCGATCATTCTTGGGATTGGCAGGTTATTACAGGAGATTCGTCTCGAATTTCTCTAAGATAGCCTTGCCTCTCACCAAGCTCACACAGAAGTCTGAACCTTTTGTGTGGACACATAAACAAGAAGAGGCATTCCAAACATTGAAACAAAGATTGTGCAATGCTCCAATCTTAACACTCCCAAAGGCAGTGATGACTTTGTTGTTTATTGTGATGCTTCCCATCAGGGACTCGGATGTGTTTTGATGCAACGAGACAAAGTCATTGCTTATGCCTCACGACAGTTGAAGATACACGAGAAGAATTACACAACACACGATCTTGAACTGGGAGCTGTTGTTTTTGCACTAAAGATTTGGAGACACTACCTGTATGGTACCAAATGCACTATCTTCACAGATCACAAAAGTTTACAGCACATATTTGATCAGAAGGAGCTTAACATGAGACAGAGACGTTGGGTTGAGCTCCTGAACGATTACGATTGTGTGATCAAATACCATCCGGGCAAAGCAAATGTTGTTGCAGATGCTTTGAGCCGAAAGGAAAGAGTCAAACCCTTACGCGTTCGCGCAATGGGAATGACCGTGCAAACAAGTTTGAGAGATCACATTTTACAAGCACAACAGGAAGCAGTGGCAAGAGACAACCTGAAACGCGAACTCGATTGTGGAGCCGAGAAACATTTCAAGACAAAACAGGATGGAGTTATCTATTATCTGGATCGTGTTTGGATTCCAGCAGTAGATGAACTTCGAACATTCATTTTTGACGAGGCACACAAGACACGTTATTCAGTTCATCCCGGTGCCGATAAGATGTACCAAGATCTTAGGTTATTTTATTGGTGGCCGGGCATGAAGAAAGACATTGCCACTTATGTCGGCAAATGCCTCACATGTGCCAAAGTCAAAGCTGAACACCAGAAACCTTCGGGTTTGCTGGAACAACCGGAGATACCACAATGGAAGTGGGAACAAATAGCTATGGATTTCATTACCAAGCTACCCCGCACTTCCAGCGGATACGATTCTATTTGGGTCATCATTGATCGATTGACCAAGTCCGCACACTTCTTGCCGATCAGAGAGACATACAAGATGGAGAAACTAGCGAGACTATACATTGATGAAATAGTAGTTAGGCACGGGGTGCCATTGTCTATTATTTCTGACCGGGACAGTCGATTTACTTCGCGGTTCTGGCAATCATTGCAACAATCCTTAGGGACAAGTGTTAACTTGAGCACTGCTTATCATCCACAAACGGATGGACAAAGCGAGCGCACCATTCAAACCCTAGAGGATATGTTGAGAACATGCATCCTAGACTTCGGTGGAAGTTGGGACACACATTTACCACTCATTGAGTTCTCCTACAACAATAGCTACCACAGCAGCATTGGATGTGCTCCTTTTGAAGCACTCTATGGTAGAAAATGTCGGTCTCCAATTTGTTGGACCGAAGTGGGAGACAACAGAATCACTGGGCCTGAACTTATTCAGGAAACTACTGATAAGATTGCCCAGATACAACAACGATTACAAGCAACACGTAGCCGCCAAAAGAGTTACGCAGACAAACGGCGCAAGCCTTTGGAATTCGATGTGGGTGACCGAGTCATGTTGAAAGTGTCCCCATGGAAAGGCGTAGTTCGTTTTGGGGCTAAAGGCAAGCTAGCACCTAGGTATGTCGGACCGTTTGAGATTACTCAACGCATAGGTCCTGTGGCATACAGACTCAGACTCCCTAATGAACTCAGTGGAGTACACGATGTGTTTCATGTATCAAATCTCAAAAGGTGCTTAGCAGACGAGTCATTGATCATACCATTGGAAGAAATACAAGTTGATGAGCAACTACACTTCATTGAAGAACCTGTAGAGATTATGGAACGTGAAGTTAAGAAACTGAAACGTAGCCGTATCCCTATTGTAAAGGTTCGATGGAACTCCAAGCGTGGACCAGAATTTACTTGGGAACGCGAGGACAACATGAAAGCCAAGTATCCCCACCTGTTCGAGAAGTAAAGACCGATCTTTATGCTTAAATTTCGGGACGAAATTTCTTTAACAAGGGGAGACTGTGACAACTAGTACCCGACCGCCCGGCAAGTCCGTACGGTATGTGTACTTGCATACAGTAACTATGTGTACATACGTATTTGTAAACAGTTTTTGTATTAACAGGATTCTAAATACAAGAACAGTTGTACGTATTTTCGTGTAAACTTAAATACATTAAGTACAACGTACATTAGAAACATTAGTTGTGTTTATTAAGTGAAAACTTAATTACAGTTAACACAACAAAACATGAGAAACAACGGTGTTCAAACAATTATCAGAAACAAATCGGTTGCGATCTGAGTTCCATAGATGACAGGAATCAGATGGCCGACAATTCAATGTGAATACAAGATGAAAACAGGATGTTTAGTTGAGTCCGACAGTGAGGAAACACAATCTAAACATAAACTGCAGTGTCATTTCAGAATAACGAACTGACAGTGTGTTTGCGTGGGTGACGATTCACACAAACATATCTGTGAGTTTAACGTTCTGAAATGATGACTGGAAAGTAGAAAACAAAAGTCGGAAAGCAAAACCATTGTCGTGTTCGTTCGAATGACGATTCGAACGAATACGCGCGATGGTGACGCAATTCGACGAAACGAAAAAGAATTACGACACGAAACGAATTTTAATTTAATTAAATAAAATAATAAACATTTTTAAAATTTTGAAACTCATCAAATTAATTTAATTAAAGTCTTTATTTATTTATTTACTTATTTTAATTAATTACGCGTAAAAATCCGGATACGCGACGAATTAACGAACCGAGCAACCGAAATGGACCCGGACACTACACGTGATATAAATAGGTTAAATGAGGTGTTCTTTTCATTTTTACATCCAAATTTTCCTTCTCTCTCTACATTCCGTCCAAGAAGAAAACCACCATTGTTGCACCTTCAAGCTTCCATAACTTCCTCGTTTCTTGGCCGATTTGGGTGATTTTCGCGTCCACGCGTAGCTCTTGAAGCCCTCTACACGAAAGTACAACGGATCTAAAGAGTTATCCACGAAATCTTGAGGTATGATCAAGAGAAAGTTCTTGAAAATAGGGTTTTCTATCATGAGTTTTGTTAAGGCCACTCTAAAACCGGTCCTAGAGCCTACCCACGACCAACACACCCTCGACAACTTCCCTGGAATCATCATCGGAGAAGGAAACAGCCTTACAACCACACACAAATCGATGGCAGAGTTGCAGTTGAACACGGGTTCGCCAAAGGCATGGGAAGGTCGAACCCTAGTGGTTTAGTCGAACCATGTGCTGTCAGTGTGTTGGACGAACCCGTGGTCAGACACCTCCATCGAACCCAACTCCGGCGAACCCTCGACATGCTGAACGAACCCTTGACTCGTGGCCGACGAACCAGTTTCTTTGTCGAACCCTCCTTTGAGTCACGAACTCATGGAGCTCACGAACCCTCTTGGGTCTGACGAACCAGTGGGGAAGACGAACCCACCTCACCATTCACGAACCTTCTCAGTCACGAGTCCATGACGAACCTTCGAGCTGCTGCACATCCAACCGAACCCCGATCGAACCTGCTTGATGTACGAACCATTTTCAGCCGAGCTATCTAACCAGTGACGAACCTTCTGACTAGACCACCCTAGGCGAACCCAAACAGCAAAAACAAAAGGGTTCGCTGCTATAGTGTTTAACCGACTGAGACCTAGCAACTCACGTACCTTGCTAACCAACATCAATATACTCGGCCCAAGTTTCTACATGCAATTCACGATCACATTAAAACCTTGGCCCAATTTCTTTAATCAGCCACGTATAGGCATGGCCCAGATGGATGATTTGATCTACACATATTAAACGAGCCCACATAAAACCTGAGCAGGCCCAATAGCCAGTAGTGAAATCATCTAGCCCAATGTTGTCCTGGGCCCAAGTCATGCGGCATATGGAGTATCCTAACCCCACGTTACAGTTGGCCATTTTCTTGATTCGGACCCAACAATTTAGCTCAACATTTACTTGATCCAACCTTAACAAATCGGCCCAAAGTATGGCCAATCATTTTGTTCAGGCCCAACAGCAATTATCTTTAGCCCAATACTATTTTCGACCCAAATTTCATTAGCAGCCCACTAAGAACCTGTAATTGGCCCACACACATGTATTCGGCTCAACGTGAGGCCCGCAAGGTTTAAGTGTTAACATAATCATGGATAAATGGAGTAACAATGAGACAAAATTATAACAGTTAACCTACAACCTAAATTTATATCTAGAAATTCTTTTGTCAAAATAATGAATTATATGACACATCATAATCAATGACCAAACAAGGTAACTTAAACCTAGCGGGATAAATGTAGCAAGTCTACGACAACTAAGCGGGGCCGAATGAAGACCAAGATTTAGACTCACAAGTGTTAGCCAACTGTAGGGCTAACACTAACACGTACACGCGCAAACAACACTATACAATTTATACTTATAAATTACATACAACGTGTAAACCATACAGGAAAGTGACAACTTCATCAAGAACAATTAAAGAGCGCGTGTCTTCATTCTCGTTAAGTTAAGTCAACCCACAACAGCAAGGTGAGTTCATATGCCCCTTTTACTTTAATCTTAACTGATTTTAACTCCCGGGGCTGAGAAACATGTTTACTTTTATTTATTTAAAAGTTTGCTTAACATGTTATTTATACTTTGATTTTGATAATATTAAACTGTTTATTATCGTTTATCATTGTATGCATGCTTGTATGATCATGAGATAACAGGGAAACTCAAAAGATTATGATAATGTACATTCATAGTCATCAACATATGGGAATAACACAGTTGTAAGATTTATCTTATAACACTTGGTCATTCCTACAGAAATGAACATTGAGACAATTCATACACAAACGAACAATGAGAACTATTACAGTGAAACATGATGACACATCACAGCACATGGATGATCAGAAGATAAAATATCTTCTGAATATCATTCCACATCATAAACGATCAAGTGTGATAAGTCAATTTTCTTATAACATTTGATCAACACCCTAAAAACATACTACTAGGTAGTATGATCGCATTGATTATCCACCACCTGCGTCACTTAAGGGTACTAAGACTTGTTCTTACTACGGCTTAAGGATTACATGGTGACCATATGGATTACTGTGAACGGCGACCATGATAACGTAACTTCATGCCTATCACTGCCAATCACACATAATTAACATAATGTAATAAGACTAGTTCTTATTCGACTTTGTTAATTACATGAGACAATCCCCGTAAAGGCCTTGGGATCACACGGTGGGATAGGAGAGAATGGAATGCATTTTAATCTGATTATGTGAGGATTAAAATGGATTCCATTCGGATCCTATACACTGCATTTGAGACATATTATGAACAGTTAACTAACACTTTTAATTAATTAAAAGTGTAACATAAAAGTTAACACACAGACAATAGAATAATACAAGGAACAGATTTACTAAATCTAACATCCTTACTATACAAATGGTTGTCAATACTTCGGTTTGATAACTACAACGCTATCATTATATTATTCTATTCATGGAAACACAGGTGATCAGCAATGGGACAATCCGGTGACATGGGAATGGAAATCAATAGTTGTATTACAAGTAGTGTGGAGTTCTAGTCGTGATGTGGTGGGATGTTGGCTAGGGCTTGTTCCCTTACATATGCCCTATATATAAGCATCACTACTAGGATAACATAGTGCTTGTAAGTATAACTATTGAGGAGCCATCAAGTGAACATATGAACATTACACATACAAGCAACATAACAAAACATTGGGACAATGCATGTGTTTGAATCAGAGTTTTCAATTAACTTACTTATGAACTCACCAACCTAGTGTTGACTTTGTTTAAATACATGTTTTCTCAGGTGATGAACAGGTGTAGGGACATACATGCAAGGTTTAAGCTAGAGGACTTTTAGAAGACCTAGCTTATTTTGTGTTGCATGCTTTTGGTGCCTAAACATTGAATCATCTTTTGTATATCTTGTACATATACAAGATATAGTTACATTGATTCTTTTGGTAGATTTACTTGATTAAATTATGAACTATACAGTGTAATTTAATCTTGTAATTTATATCATTGATGTGTTAGCATTTCTCATTTTGATTATCATGTGCTATGTAACAATCTGATCATTTGATTATCACTCAAAGATATCGCGCCCGGGAACCTTCCGCCCGACGGGAAAACCCGATCCGTTCCCGCCGGCCCGGGGTGTGACAGATTGGTATCAGAGCCATGGTTATAGAGAATATATATCATATTACTTTAACGGTTTGGCCTAGACTATAACCTAGGGACCCTCATATAGAGATCATGTGACTTAGGATTCTATTTGCATATGTCTTCTGCTTCTGATCACTGCACTAACCGATTTTCTTTCGGTTATGATCAGAATGCCGCCCGAAGACAACCACCTCTACTACCGCTGACTCAAGGTTCAGCTCCGCACTCATCGACACCGACACCGCCAGACTCTCCTCCACATTCACCACCACCTCCACCTCCTCCTCCTCCTCCACACTCTCCACCACCAGGCTCAAGCAATGTTCAGATGATAGATCCTGCTACTATCGCCTTGGCAACATTGCTGAGTACTCAACTGACAAGTCAGCTGAAAGATGTCATCCCAGAGATGATAAACAGGATTCAAGGCCACGGCAACATTTCTGGCCATTCTACAGGAGAGGCTAGTGGAAACACTGGTCATACTTCTGACTACTCCTACAAGTCTTTTGTAGGATGCAAACCCCCAAGTTTCACAGGAGTCGAAGGAGCTGTTGGACTAATTCAATGGCTTGAGAAAATGGAGAACACTTTGGACATAAGTAGTTGTCCGGAACATCACAAAGTGCGCTATGCAGCTGGATCCTTTAGCAAGAGAGCTTTGACATGGTGGAACGCACAGATCAGAGCTAAGGGAAGAGACGAAGCAATGGCAATGCCTGGTCAGAGTTCAAACTTCTTCTGAAAAACGAATTCTGTCGAAACATGAACTGCAGCAGTTAGAGACGGAACTCTCGAACCATGTAATGAAGGGAGCTGATCATATGACCTTCACCACTCGCTATCATGAGTTGGTAGCTTTGGTGCCAGAAATGGTACCAACATTGGAAAAGCTGATTGACCGTTATGTGCGGGATTACCTTCTTGCATCCAAAGTATCGTGTTGGCTGCTTATCCTGCTACTTTGGAGGCTGCTATCTCCCTCTCAGCTAAACTTACCAAGGTGATGGTAAGGTCTGGAGTGTTAAAGGATGAGGCTGAAACAGTCAAAGCTGGAACTTCCAAGAAGTCGGATAAACGTCCGGCTAAGAAACAAAAGTGGCAAGGAACTTTGCTGCCACTACTCAGGCCCCAATGCTTAATCAGCCACCACCACTACAGATCAGAAAGCCATATACTGGCACTGCACCTTTGTGCAACTCATGCCAGTACACCATCTACCTACCGAACGTCCCGTGCAGACACTGTACTAACTGTGGGAGGTTTGGTCACATGATGACTCACTGCAGGAGTCCGAAGACTCAAAACAGAAACAACAATGCAGCCACTACTGCTGCTGCTGCTGCAAATCCTAGGTCTTGCTACAACTGTGGTGAACCAGGACATTTCTCTCGGGATTGTCCCAGGAGAAACCAACAAGGGGCTCAAGCACCAAGAGGAAGAGCCTTTCAGATAGGAGCTGCTGCTGCTCGTCAAGACCCGAATGTGGTCACGGGTACATTTCTCTTATCTGACTTCTATGCATCAATATTATTTGATACTGGTGCGGATCAGAGTTTCATCTCATCCGATTTGCATGCCATCTTAATTATGATAAGGAATTGTTAGACTCCCCTTACACTATTGAGATAGCAAACGGCAAACAGATCACAGTAGACACTATATTTAGGAATTGCCCACTAACACTTGGCGATCACACGTTTTCCATCGACTTGATACCGATGGAGCTGGGCAGTTTCGACATCATCATCGGAATGGATTGGCTATCTCTTAACAGAGTTGAATTCATCTGTTCCGATAAACTACTACGTATTCCTATGGAGAACAATGAGGTCTTGGAGATTCGTGGAGACCAAGCGAAACGCAGTGTCAAGATAATATCGTGCATGAAGGCTCGCAAGTGTTTACGAAAACAATGCATTGCATTTCTAGCTCACGTGGTTGAGAAAGACAAGAAGGCGATCAAGATTCAAGATGTACCAATTGTGAGGGATTTTGCAGAAGTATTTCCAGATGATCTACCAGGACTGCCACCCGAGAGATCGGTGCAGTTCCGAATCGATTTGATTCCTGGAGCAACTCCTGTAGCCAAGTCTCCTTACAGACTCGCACCATCGGAGATGCAAGAGTTGTCCAACCAGTTACAAGTTACTCGATAAAGGATTCATCCGACCGAGCTTTTCCCCGTGGGGAGCTCCGGTTCTTTTTGTTAAAAAGAAGGATGGAACTTTCAGGATGTGCATAGATTATCGAGAACTTAACAAACAAACTCACCATCAAGAATCGGTACCCGTTACCGAGGATTGATGATTTGTTTGATCAGTTACAGGGAGCACAGTACTTTTCAAAGATAGACCTGAGATCAGGCTATCATCAGCTCCGGATTCAAGAAGAAGACATACCAAAGACGGCCTTTCGTACCCGATATGGTCATTACGAATTCATGGTGATGCCATTTGGATTGACGAACGCACCGGCTGTGTTCATGGATTTGATGAACCGGGTGTGCAAGCCGTATCTGGATCAATTTGTTATCGTCTTTATTGATGATATACTGATTTATTCAAAGAACGAGAAGGAACACGAACAACACCTCAAGACAGTTTTGGAGCTTCTGAAAGAAGAACAACTCTATGCCAAATTCTCTAAGTGTGAATTTTGGTTAAGAGAAGTTCAGTTCTTGGGTCACGTGATTAACAGTGATGGTATTCACGTGGATCCTGCCAAGATAGAAGCAATCAAGAACTGGGATGTGCCTACGACACCAACGGAGATCCGATCATTCTTGGGATTGGCAGGTTATTACAGGAGATTCGTCTCGAATTTCTCTAAGATAGCCTTGCCTCTCACCAAGCTCACACAGAAGTCTGAACCTTTTGTGTGGACACATAAACAAGAAGAGGCATTCCAAACATTGAAACAAAGATTGTGCAATGCTCCAATCTTAACACTCCCAGAAGGCAGTGATGACTTTGTTGTTTATTGTGATGCTTCCCATCAGGGACTCGGATGTGTTTTGATGCAACGAGACAAAGTCATTGCTTATGCCTCACGACAGTTGAAGATACACGAGAAGAATTACACCACACGATCTTGAACTGGGAGCTGTTGTTTTTTGCACTAAAGATTTGGAGACACTACCTGTATGGTACCAAATGCACTATCTTCACAGATCACAAAAGTTTACAGCACATATTTGATCAGAATGAGCTTAACATGAGACAGAGACGTTGGGTTGAGCTCCTGAACGATTTCGATTGTGTGATCAAATACCATCCGGGCAAAGCAAATGTTGTTGCAGATGCTTTGAGCCGAAAGGAAAGAGTCAAACCCTTACGCGTTCGCGCAATGGGAATGACCGTGCAAACAAGTTTGAGAGATCACATTTTACAAGCACAACAGGAAGCAGTGGCAAGAGACAACCTGAAACGCGAACTCGATTGTGGAGCCGAGAAACATTTCAAGACAAAACAGGATGGAGTTATCTATTATCTGGATCGTGTTTGGATTCCAGCAGTAGATGAACTTCGAACATTCATTTTTGACGAGGCACACAAGACACGTTATTCAGTTCATCCCGGTGCCGATAAGATGTACCAAGATCTTAGGTTATTTTATTGGTGGCCGGGCATGAAGAAAGACATTGCCACTTATGTCGGCAAATGCCTCACATGTGCCAAAGTCAAAGCTGAACACCAGAAACCTTCGGTTTGCTGGAACAACCGGAGATACCACAATGGAAGTGGGAACAAATAGCTATGGATTTCATTACCAAGCTACCCCGCACTTCCAGCGGATACGATTCTATTTGGGTCATCATTGATCGATTGACCAAGTCCGCACACTTCTTGCCATCAGAGAGACATACAAGATGGAGAAACTAGCGAGACTATACATTGATGAAATAGTAGTTAGGCACGGGGTGCCATTGTCTATTATTTCTGACCGGGACAGTCGATTTACTTCGCGGTTCTGGCAATCATTGCAACAATCCTTAGGGACAAGTGTTAACTTGAGCACTGCTTATCATCCACAAACGGATGGACAAAGCGAGCGCACCATTCAAACCCTAGAGGATATGTTGAGAACATCATGCATCCTAGACTTCGGTGGAAGTTGGGACACACATTTACCACTCATTGAGTTCTCCTACAACAATAGCTACCACAGCAGCATTGGATGTGCTCCTTTTGAAGCACTCTATGGTAGAAAATGTCGGTCTCCAATTTGTTGGACCGAAGTGGGAGACAACAGAATCACTGGGCCTGAACTTATTCAGGAAACTACTGATAAGATTGCCCAGATACAACAACGATTACAAGCAACACGTAGCCGCCAAAAGAGTTACGCGCAGACAACGGCGCAAGCCTTTGGAATTCGATGTGGGTGACCGAGTCATGTTGAAAGTGTCCCCATGGAAAGGCGTAGTTCGTTTTGGGGCTAAAGGCAAGCTAGCACCTAGGTATGTCGGACCGTTTGAGATTACTCAACGCATAGGTCCTGTGGCATACAGACTCAGACTCCCTAATGAACTCAGTGGAGTACACGATGTGTTTCATGTATCAAATCTCAAAAGGTGCTTAGCAGACGAGTCATTGATCATACCATTGGAAGAAATACAAGTTGATGAGCAACTACACTTCATTGAAGAACCTGTAGAGATTATGGAACGTGAAGTTAAGAAACTGAAACGTAGCCGTATCCCTATTGTAAAGGTTCGATGGAACTCCAAGCGTGGACCAGAATTTACTTGGGAACGCGAGGACAACATGAAAGCCAAGTATCCCCACCTGTTCGAGAAGTAAAGACCGATCTTTATGCTTAAATTTCGGGACGAAATTTCTTTAACAAGGGGAGACTGTGACAACTAGTACCCGACCGCCCGGCAAGTCCGTACGGTATGTGTACTTGCATACAGTAACTATGTGTACATACGTATTTGTAAACAGTTTTGTATTAACAGGATTCTAAATACAAGAACAGTTGTACGTATTTTCGTGTAAACTTAAATACATTAAGTACAACGTACATTAGAAACATTAGTTGTGTTTATTAAGTGAAAACTTAATTACAGTTAACACAACAAAACATGAGAAACAACGGTGTTCAAACAATTATCAGAAACAAATCGGTTGCGATCTGAGTTCCATAGATGACAGGAATCAGATGGCCGACAATTCAATGTGAATACAAGATGAAAACAGGATGTTTAGTTGAGTCCGACAGTGAGGAAACACAATCTAAACATAAACTGCAGTGTCATTTCAGAATAACGAACTGACAGTGTGTTTGCGTGGGTGACGATTCACACAAACATATCTGTGAGTTTAACGTTCTGAAATGATGACTGGAAAGTAGAAAACAAAAGTCGGAAAGCAAAACCATTGTCGTGTTCGTTCGAATGACGATTCGAACGAATACGCGCGATGGTGACGCAATTCGACGAAACGAAAAAGAATTACGACACGAAACGAATTTTAATTTAATTAAATAAAATAATAAACATTTTTAAAATTTTGAAACTCATCAAATTAATTTAATTAAAGTCTTTATTTATTTATTACTTATTTTAATTATTACGCGTAAAAATCCGGATACGCGACGAATTAACGAACCGAGCAACCGAAATGGACCCGGACACTACACGTGATATAAATAGGTTAAATGAGGTGTTCTTTTCATTTTTACATCCAAATTTCCTTCTCTCTCTACATTCCCGTCCAAGAAGAAACCACCATTGTTGCACCTTCAAGCTTCCATAACTTCCTCGTTTCTTGGCCGATTTGGGTGATTTTTCGCGTCCACGCGTAGCTCTTGAAGCCCTCTACACGAAAGTACAACGGATCTAAAGAGTTATCCACGAAATCTTGAGGTATGATCAAGAGAAAGTTCTTGAAAATAGGGTTTTCTATCATGAGTTTTGTTAAGGCCACTCTAAAACCGGTCCTAGAGCCTACCCACGACCAACACACCCTCGACAACTTCCCTGGAATCATCATCGGAGAAGAACAGCCTTACAACCACACACAAATCGATGGCAGAGTTGCAGTTGAACACGGGTTCGCCAAAGGCATGGGAAGGTCGACCCTAGTGGTTTAGTCGAACCATGTGCTGTTAGTGTGTTGGACGAACCGTGGTCAGACACCTCCACCGAACCCACTCCACTCCGCGAACCCTCGACATGCTGAACGAACCCTTGACTCGTGGCGACGACCAATTTCTTTGTCGAACCCTCCTTTGAGTCACGAACTCATGGAGCTCACGAACCCTCTTGGGTCTGACGAACCAGTGGGGAAGACGAACCCACCTCACCATTCACGAACCTTCTCAGTCACGAGTCCATGACGAACCTTCGAGCTGCTGCACATCCAACCGAACCCCGATCGAACCTGCTTGATGTACGAACCATCATTTCAGCCGAGCTATCTAACCAGTGACGAACCTTCTGACTAGACCACCCTAGGCGAACCCAAACAGCAAAAACAAAAGGGTTCGCTGCTATAGTGTTTAACCGACTGAGACCTAGCAAACTCACGTACCTTACTACAACCAACATCAATTACTCGGCCCAAGTTTCTACATGCAATTCACGATCACATTAAACCTTGGCCCAATTTCTTTAATCAGCCACGTATAGGCATGGCCCAGATGGATGATTTGATCTACACATATTAAACGAGCCCACATAAAACCTGAGCAGGCCCATAGCCAGTAGTGAAATCATCTAGCCCAATGTTGTCCTGGGCCCAAGTCATGCGGCATATGGAGTATCCTAACCCCACGTTACAGTTGGCCATTTTCTTGATTCGGACCCAACAATTTAGCTCAACATTTACTTGATCCAACCTAAACAAATCGGCCCAAAGTATGGCCAATCATTTTGTTCAGGCCCAACAGCAATTATCTTTAGCCCAATACTATTTCGACCCAAATTTCATTAGCAGCCCACTAAGAACCTGTAATTGGCCCACACACATGTATTCGGCTCAACGTGAGGCCCGCAAGGTTTAAGTGTTAACATAATCATGGATAAATGGAGTAAAATGAGACAAAATTATAACAGTTAACCTACAACCTAAATTTATATCTAGAAATTCTTTTGTCAAAATAATGAATTATATGACACATCATAATCAATGACCAAACAAGGTAACTTAAACCTAGCGGGATAAATGTAGCAAGTCTACGACAACTAAGCGGGGCCGAATGAAGACCAAGATTTAGACTCACAAGTGTTAGCCAACTGTAGGGCTAACACTAACACGTACACGCGCAAACAACACTATACAATTTATACTTATAAATTACATACAACGTGTAAACCATACAGGAAAGTGACAACTTCATCAAGAACAATTAAAGAGCGCGTGTCTTCATTCTCGTTAAGTTAAGTCAACCCACAACAGCAAGGTGAGTTCATATGCCCCTTTTACTTTAATCTTAACTGATTTTAACTCTCCGGGGCTGAGAAACATGTTTACTTTTATTATTTAAAAGTTTGCTTAACATGTTATTTATACTTTGATTTTGATAATATTAAACTGTTTATTATCGTTTATCATTGTATGCATGCTTGTATGATCATGAGATAACAGGGAAACTCAAAAGATTATGATAATGTACATTCATAGTCATCAACATATGGGAATAACACAGTTGTAAGATTTATCTTATAACACTTGGTCATTCCTACAGAAATGAACATTGAGACAATTCATACACAAACGAACAATGAGAACTATTACAGTGAAACATGATGACACATCACAGCACATGGATGATCAGAAGATAAAATATCTTCTGAATATCATTCCACATCATAAACGATCAAGTGTGATAAGTCAATTTTCTTATAACATTTGATCAACACCCTAAAAACATACTACTAGGTAGTATGATCGCATTGATTATCCACCACCTGCGTCACTTAAGGGTACTAAGACTTGTTCTTACTACGGCTTAAGGATTACATGGTGACCATATGGATTACTGTGAACGGCGACCATGATAACGTAACTTCATGCCTATCACTGCCAATCACACATAATTAACATAATGTAATAAGACTAGTTCTTATTCGACTTTGTTAATTACATGAGACAATCCCCGTAAAGGCCTTGGGATCACACGGTGGGATAGGAGAGAATGGAATGCATTTTAATCTGATTATGTGAGGATTAAAATGGATTCCATTCGGATCCTATACACTGCATTTGAGACATATTATGAACAGTTAACTAACACTTTTAATTAATTAAAAGTGTAACATAAAGTTAACACACAGACAATAGAATAATACAAGGAACAGATTTACTAAATCTAACATCCTTACTATACAAATGGTTGTCAATACTTCGGTTTGATAAATACAACGCTATCATTATATTATTCTATTCATGGAAACACAGGTGATCAGCAATGGGACAATCCGGTGACATGGGAATGGAAATCAATAGTTGTATTACAAGTAGTGTGGAGTTCTAGTCGTGATGTGGTGGGATGTTGGCTAGGGCTTGTTCCCTTACATATGCCCTATATATAAGCATCACTACTAGGATAACATAGTGCTTGTAAGTATAACTATTGAGGAGCCATCAAGTGAACATATGAACATTACACATACAAGCAACATAACAAAACATTGGGACAATGCATGTGTTTGAATCAGAGTTTTCAATTAACTTACTTATGAACTCACCAACCTAGTGTTGACTTTGTTTAAATACATGTTTTCTCAGGTGATGAACAGGTGTAGGGACATACATGCAAGGTTTAAGCTAGAGGACTTTTAGAAGACCTAGCTTATTTGTGTTGCATGCTTTTGGTGCCTAAACATTGAATCTTTTTATATATCTTGTACATATACAAGATATAGTTACATTGATTCTTTGGTAGATTTACTTGATTAAATTATGAACTATACAGTGTAATTTAATCTTGTAATTCTATATCATTGATGTGTTAGCATTTCTCATTTTGATTATCATGTGCTATGTAACAATCTGATCATTTGATTATCACTCAAAGATATCGCGCCCCGGGAACCTTCGCCCGACGGGAAAACCCGATCCGTTCCCGCCGGCCCGGGGTGTGACAACCTTGATGTGAATCTGCTGTCTCTATTAGAGTAATAGACAATGGCACACGGTGGCGTACCACTATCTCGTTGATGTAAAGTCTCGCCAATCAATCCATCGTGAAAGTCTCCCGCATCGGCAAGAAATGAGCAGATTTTGTTAAACGGTCAATGATCACCCAAATCGTATCGTGACCACTGGAAGTGCAGGGTAGCTTGGTAATGAAATCCATAGCTATTGTTCCCACTTCCAGAGCGGAATCTCAGGCTGTTCCAGTAAACCAGACGGTCTCTGTGTTCCGCCTTTACTTTCGCACACGTCAGACATTGACCGACGTATTCGGCTATGTCTTTCTTCATTCCAGGCCACCAATAAAATCCACGCTAGTCTTGGTACATTTATCAGCACCTGGATGAACAGAGTATTTAGTCTTGTGTGCTTCATCGAAGATAAGCTTTCTCAATCATCTACTGCCGGAATCCATATGCGTTCCCGGTAGTAGATCATTCCATCAAGGTTCGTGTCGAACTGTTTCTCTGCTCCGCAATCAAGTTCCTTCTTCAGATTACCTCGGTCAAGTGCTTCTTTTTGTGCTTGAATAATCTTGTCACTTAAACTGGTCTGCACGGTTATTCCCATTGCTCTAACGCGCAAGGGTTTGACCGGTTCCTTCCGGCTTAAGGCATCAGCTACAACGTTCGCCTTCCCCGGATGGTACTTGATCACACAATCGTATTCATTCAAGAGTTCAACCCAACGGTGTTGTCGCATGTTGAGCTCCTTCTGATCAAAGATGTGCTGCAGACTTTTGTGATCAGTGAATATGGTACACTTTGTGCCATATAAGTAATGTCTCCAAATCTTCAAGGCGAAGATTACTGCTCCCAGTTCAAGATCATGAGTAGTGAAGTTCTTCTCATGAATTTTTAATTGTCTTGAAGCATAAGCAATAACTTTGTCACATTGCATTAATACACAGCCTAGTCCCTGATGGGAGGCATCACAGTATGCAACAAAGTCATCACAGCCTTCTGGAGAGATGTGATTGGAGCATCACATAGTTTCTGTTTCAATGTCTGAAAAGCATCTTCTTGCTTCTGCTCCCAGACAAACGGTTTCGCTTTTCTGGGTTAGTTTAGTGAGTGGCAAGGCTATCTTGAAAAATTCGAGATGAACCTTCTATAATAACCCGCCAATCCCAGAAAAGACCGTATCTCCGTTGGCGTCTTAGGAGTATCCCAGTTCTTTATCGCCTCGATCTTGGCAGGGTCTACATGTATTCCCTCATTGTTGACCACATGACCCAGAAATTGAACTTCTCTAAGCCAAAATTCACATTTAGAGAATTTAGCATAGAGTTGTTCTTTCTTCAACAGCTCCAAGATCTTTCTAAGGTGTTGTTCATGATCTGCTTTGCTCTTCGAATAAATCAGTATGTCATCAATAAAGACAATAACAAACTGATCTAGATACGGCTTGCACACTCGGTTCATGAGATCCATGAAAACCGCTGGTGCATTTGTCAATCCGAAAGGCATCACCATGAATTCGTAATGCCCATATCTGGTGCGGAAGGCAGTTTTCGGTATGTCTTCGTCTTGTACTATAAGTTGATGATATCCAGACCGCAAGTCAATCTTTGAGAAGTATTGAGCTCCTTGCAGTTGGTCAAACAAATCATCAATCCTCGGTAATGGATACTGATTCTTGATGGTTAGTTTGTTCAGCTCTCTAATCTATGCACATTCTAAACGATCCGTCTTTCTTCTTCACGAACAAGACTGGAGCTCCCCAAGGTGAGTAGCTTGGTCTGATGAAACCCTTGTCAAGTAACTCATGTACCTGATTAGACAACTCCTGCATTTCTGACGGTGCTAACCTGTAAGGAGATTTAGCAACAGGAGTTGCTCCAGGAATTAAATCAATGCGAAACTCTACCGGTCGCGTAGGAGGCAAACCTGGTAGGTCTTCAGGAATACTTTCGGATACTCTTTCACAACTTGTATGTCTTGAATCTTCTTCTTATCCTTCTCTTTTTCCACCACATGAGCCAAAAATGCAACGCACCGTTTCTGTAGACATTTACGCGCCTTTATGCAAGAGATGATTTTGACACTTCGTTTTTCTTGATCCCTTTAACTTTCAATGTTAAACTCCTTCCTTCTGATCGAAGATGTGTTGCAGGCTCTTATGATTGGTAAAAATCGTACATTTCGTGTCGTATAGGTAGTCTCGCCAAATCTTCAGAGCGAACACCATGGCTCCCAGCTCCAAGTCGTGAGTTGTATAATTCTTCTCTTTAACTTTCGTGACGCGTATGTTATGACTTTTTCTTGTTGCCTCTGCACACAACCGAGTCCTTGCTTTGACGCGTCGCAGTAAACAAAAAAGTCGTCACGTCTCTCCGGTAGGGATAAGGTCGGTGCACTGCATAAATTCTGCTTCCGTAAGTTGAAAGCAGAATTTTGTTTCTCTCTCTAGTCAAACTTCTTGACTTTATGCGTGAAGGAAGTCAGTGATTGAGCGATAATCGAGAATCCCTCAATAAACCGTCGGTAGTATCCTGCCAATCCTAAGAGTTGTCGCGCCTCAGTCGGAGTCTACGGTGCTTCCTAGTTTTGATGGCTTCAATCTTGGCTGGGTCTACATGTATTCCCTTCTCGTTAACCACATGTCCAAGAAACTAGACTCCGCAAATCCAAAAGTCATATTTGGACAACTTCGCATACAACTGCTTGTTCTTCAGTAATTCCAAGACAAGCCTTAGGTGTTCTGCATTTTCCTCCTGATTCTTGGAGTAGATTACGATATCGTCAATGAACAATATTACGAATTTATCAAGATACAGTTTGCACACGTGATTCATGAGATCAATGAATACAACAGTTGACTTAGGAATGTCATCTTCCTGTATCCTTAGTTGATGGTAGCCCGATATCAAATCGATCTTCAGATAGTAGTTTGACCCTTGTAGTTGGTCAAACAAGTCGTCTATTCAAGGCAACGGGTATCGATTTTTGATCGTCACCTGTTCAGCTCCCTGTAATCGATAGACATCCGAAATGATCCGTCTTTCTTCTTGACGAATGGGACCGGTGCTCCACATGGCGAGAAGCTCAGTCTAATAAATCCTTTGTTTAACAGTGCTTGTAATTGATTAGACAACTCTTGCATCTCCGTTGGTGCCAGTTGGTATGGAGCTTTAGAAGTTGGTATGGCTCCTGGTGTGAGGTCTATTTGGAACTCGATTTATCTTTTTGGTGGCAGTTCAGGTAGATCCTCAGGAAAGACATCAGGAAAGTAGCGGACTATAGAGATGTCCTCGATCTTCCTCTCTTTCGACGGTTGCTCTGTGATGGCCTACTGCCGGGCCACTTTCACTACATTCACGCCTTTTGGAAAGAGCTGCTAAATAAAGATCTCTTTTAGGTGAAGGAAGTATGACCGCTTTACCAATAGTTGAAACCCATCGGGAGACGAGGATAATTCAGAGGGTCATTTCGCTAGTATTCAGTGTATCCGTTCTGCAGGTACTAGTTTGCCCTCATGCAGGACATAATGTTCAGCGGTATTCCCCTCTGTTCTCCCTGAATCAAGATTTTTTCTCCGCTTGGAAATGTGATTCGAACGATCTTTCATTGCACACGGTCTCAGCTTGGTTTGCGGATAGCAACTCCCATTCCGACGACCAAGTCCCCTTGAGCGTATGCGGGTGGCAACTCGAAAACGTTTTGAAGGTGCATCCCTGAGGATTGTTCCGGGATCCTGCGTTTTGTTCGTCGAGTTAAAGTTAGTTTACTACTTTTAGTACGTTGGTCTCACTGTTGACCCAATTTTCCTCGTATTCGGCAATAGCTTGACCGATTCTTCGCTTGACCGATTCTTCGCTTGACCATCGCCTTGATGGTAGCTGAGCCTAGAGTTCGCTTAGGTGCTTGCACGTAAGCTCCCTTTCTGGCCGTTTGTTAGTTCTATATACAATACATAAGATGTTACTTGCGGTTTATGTAAGATTTAAGTTTATATAACACAAGTACAATACACAAGATAATAAAGTCAAAAGATGATTTCCAATCTGGACAGCGTTCTCCTCAGCTAGGATCTCGACTGTCCCGATCTGTGATCCATGCTCCTGGACTGCTGCAGTAAAAGTAGCTCTGTGCTCCTCCAGGTGCTCCATCCTGGTACGCATCTTGCATCGGTCTTCCACAGTCATGCCGCCTCAGCCGGTCGCTTACCTAAGTTCCTATCTCTGTTTTTGTCCATCCTGTAATCTCGGTTTGATAAGTAACAAGTAACAATAATAAATGTATTATTGTGAAATGATTATGTGTAGTGTCTAGTGCAAAGAAATTGTTAAGTCTAAGTTTTTACTACATGCAAACCTAGTTCTCTCTAACCAAGACTCTGATACCAATCTATCACACCCCCAAATTCCCAAATGCAGTGTCAGACCGCTAGGTGTGACAATGCAAGGAATCAAAGCTCTCAGTCATATAGAACGACTCTATATGAGTTTGAAAACACATAGTTTTTATATTAAATTCAAGTTAAAATAAAATAAGAAACGAAATAAGTTAATTGTTTTAGCAGCGGAATATAAAGTGTTTGATAATGCAGCGGAAAGAAAAATGGCAGAGACTACATAATTTGACATATCAAAATAATAATTGTTTGTTCAAAAGACACGGTATGAATGCATGCAAATCATGTGCTAGTATCCTTAGGTGCATTCCTGTTCCGTGCAAGTTAGCTAGTTACCTGAGAATACATTTAAGAAAAAGCGTCACACACATAGGTTGGTGATTTCACAGGTTTTGATATCAATACATAAGTACATAAAATGTTTTTCACGTGTCATGTTGTTTATTATATGTTTGTTCTGAGCCCTAGGCTCCAAGTGTCAGTTTTGTCTTCTACCGAACTTGACTTGTTGCTCTAGCCTCCGCCATGCTTATCATCGGGACATGGACGATGGGTTGAGATTACACACGTCCTCACATCCAGTCAGAGTCGACACCGCATGGGGTTCGTCGCCCAATAGTACTATCTAACTCACCTCGTTGTAAATACATTAATGGTAAGACTGTGCGAGGTATTTTCTTATGATACAACACTTAAATGTTTGTCTAATAAACCAGCATACACAATATGTTCGTACAAGTAAAAAATTTTTACTCAATGCATGTATTCTCCCCCTAGTTTGAAAGTTTGTGAAAGATTTTGAAATAAGGGTCGGAAACTCACTTAGTGATAGTAGACAACGCGTAAGCTCCTGGTCTTCAGAATGTGTCTGTCACCGGTTACCTATATCATATGGCTAACGTAAGTTTGTGTTCGTGATGTGTTTTGTGTCCATGTTCGTGTTTGTGTTTGTCACACCCCCAAATTCCCACGTGCGAATGTCAACCACGCGGGTGTGACGTGGCCAGGATCATAGCTCTCGGTCATATAGAACGACCTATATGAGTTTATACAAAACATACAATTTCGTAATTAATCAAGTTTTCATAATAAGCAGTGGAAAGTTAATGTTATAAG
>CM018692.1:72511278-72644921 GCA_009363875.1 Mikania micrantha
GGTTCGTTTGGTTCCACTCACCGCTTCACTATCGTTTCCTATTATCACAACTAATAGGTTTAATACAAAGGTTGACCACCAACTAGTCAAAGTGCACCCACTCATCCCATTATCACCATTCCTATTAAGTTTACACCAATTGACCCATCTAATTATAAAGATTTCATCTTTTGTGATTATAACACCTATTAACCACACCCATCCCTTAAATACTTTGCTGGGTAGATATCAAGTTATGACTTTTTATAAAACAACTTGTGTGTAGTGATTTCACCCTTCATCATTTCAATTGCTTCTAAAACTCCAACAAATCTCCATGTTTGCTTATAATCAACTAATTTCACACATCACAGGTAATACAAATTTCATATTTTGTATAACAAAGTTATCATCTAATCACCCATTTAAATCTCTTAGTTCATATTCACAATAAACAACCCAAAACTCCATTTTTATCAAATTACATCATCATGCAAGAAAATGATCAAAATGTTGTTTCTTGGATTATTATCATGACAGTTAACAACATATGACACCATCTACACTTCTAATTTCTGATTTAATCCATCAACCCACACCCCTAAAGGACCCCCGAAATTTACTCCATCAACAACCAAAAATCATACCTAAATGTAATATGAAAAAAGGAGGAACTAAAAATCTTGGTTGCATTAATAATCCTTGCAGATTTGAAGCCTCAATTACTAAGATTAAAGGTTCTTCTTATCCTCCTTCTTGTCTGGATAGTCCCCAACACACACTACACATATGAAGTGTGTGTACTTTGATCAAAGTCAATATTAAACCCTCCTTTTAATTTAAGTTTCACCTATTGTCATTTCTAGCCCCTCAATTACTAGTTAAATTTAACTAGTTATTTATAACTTAGTTAATTTAGTTAACACCACCATATAATTATAATTAACAAATGTCTATAAAAACAACCATCAAAATATTTGATGATAATTAAATCATACAAAACACCACCCTTAATTAAAATAAACACAATTGTACACCAATTATGTTTTATTTATAATGTTTCCCCAAATTGGGTTTGTTACAAATTCTCCCTTCCTTACAAAGGTTTCGTCCCCGAAACCTCATTACACCTCAAAAAGAAAAGGATAAAATTTCCGCATTTCATCCTTCAACTCCCATGTAGCATCAGATCTCCGTCTATTTTTCCATTCATCATCACTTGGTTAATCGTCTTATTTCAAAGTTTCCTGACTTTTCTATCCAAGATAGCCACTGGTTCTCAATATAATTGAGTTTATCATCAATCACCAAATCCTCCATTGGAACATAAGCCGATTTTTCCGCCAAGCACTTTCGCAAATAAGACACGTGGAATGGGTTGTGAATTCCAGTCAACTCCTCCGGCAGCTCTAAGCGATAGGCAACCTCGCCATTCCGAGCTATAATCTTAAATAGTCCAATGAATCGTGGACTAAGCTTCCCACGCTTACAAAAAATAATCACACCCCTTCCAAGGAGAAAATTTGAACAACACAAAGTCCCCCACTTGGAATTGAATCAGCCTCCTCTATTTATCCTCATACAATTTCTGACAGTCTTGTGCTACCTTTAAATGAGCCGGAATTTGTTCGATTCACTCATTGTCCCTTTACTTTTACTAACTTTTTTCTAGCAGAGTTCCCTTGGTCCCACTTCTCCCGAACACGGGAGTTCTACATTTTCTCCCCTACAAAACTTCAAAAGGAGGCATTCCATGATCGGAATGATAACTGTTATTGTAAGAAAACTCCGCCAACGGTAAGTAAGCATCTCAACTCCCCAAAGTCAATGATGCACACCCGTAACATGTCCTCAATGTTTGAATGGTTCTTTCACTCTGACCATGTTGGAAGCTCCGTATCGGTATATTATGGATTCTATTAACTGTTTTATCTATGCGGAATCTAGATAACACTTATATGAATTGAAGTAAACAGAATCATACTTTTAAATTCCATTCTCATTGATAATAAGATCAAATACAAAAGGCACACAGCAATGAGCACACAGTTTAATCTCACACAGTCTCAAAATCTCTCAAAAAAACTATTTCTTACAGTACAGTGAACCTGTAAATATATACTATATAGACAGACGAACCTATTCAAGGAGACAACAAACCCATACAAACCACTAGGCTCGCCAGACGAACCTATATGTTTGCCAGACGAATCTTTACCACACATAACCAATAGGTTACTACTCTTTAAAAAACTGCATAGGTTCATGGACGAGACGAACCTTGCTAAAACCTCTAAATTAACCAAAACTGACTTGAAAGCAACATATTATATTATGCACCAACAAACTCCCTCTGAATAGTTGATGCAAGTCTGCAAAACCGACCATAGATCTTGGAATCTTTGCCAATCTTTTTGCTTCGATTCTCGCATCCCTTTCATCAATCTCTTTCTGTAATGCAATCAGCTCCACATACAAATAATTGACATCCTCCCATTTACAACCCGAATGAATTCCCAATGTATAGCACATTCTAGTTGCCTGATAACTCTGCATCTCTTGTTGTATAACTGATTCCTAGTAGCCTGATAACTCTCCATCTCTCTTTCTGTATAGCACATATCTGTATAATTGATTCCTACATCATGATATCCTTCTCTTGCATAAATCAAAGCTTCATTAAGAGTTCCAATGTCTTGTCAAGATTAGTTAACAAGCCACACATGATCGAGTAGCCCGATAACTCTCCATTGATCATTTTCTATCAACAAAATAACTGCTTCTGATGATCTCTCATCGTAAAACCATAATTTGAAAAGTGGAGTCCAGTCTTATTCCATCCGTTTTTTGCTTCACGCTTCAGTAAACTCTCAAAATATTTCATTATGATCAGTTTGAAAAGGCTTAATGATCTTCAATCTTGAAATTTGCATACATTCAAAAGAAGGTAATGTCATCAAACCATAAGCCTTCTAAAAGTATTAGGACCCATCGACTCGGTTAACTACATAACATCCTCGGTTTTTTAACTCACCAGGAATGTTATGATAATAACCATAGCTCAGTATCTTCCCATGCATCTTTGATATGGATCCTATCCTAAACCTTGAAGCTTTTTTGGACATTTCAGAGATTAGGCTAATCAAATTTCTCAATGAATTGTCTAAAGATAATTAAATTATCAATAATGTATTTCTGTTCCTCTGAGCCTCTCTCCACAACTCCATTATCTTTTAATCTTCAAATTTTCACTTAACTCAAACTGGCATTTATCATTAGCATCCACTTCAAATAATTTTGCTCAAGTTGGTAAGTTATACAAGTTTTCTTCAGAAGTACCAACATCTTCAAATTCAACTGCTACTCCTTCATCTACGGTAGGCAGTTTATCAGCAATACTTGACTTTCTAAGCTCATTCACATCCACACCAAACATTCCTGCAAGCTCTTCCTTAGTATAATCATTTTCAATTTTTGCTTCTTCAAGCTCTTTTCCATTACTAGATTTTCAATATTTCTCTGCAACTCATCCTCTCCAGCTCGTTTAAATAATTCAGCAAGCGTAGGCAATGTTTTGGCTTGATTTGACTCAGTAACAGAGATTGGAGTGACATCTAATGAAATTTCTGATGGATTGTAAATTACAATCACACCAGTGATATAGTTTAGCCCACTAGATCTACTAGCACCAGTTACAACATCATCACTATCACCATCATCATCATCATTATGTGGGTCAATACCCAGATGTTCATCGTAATCCGAATCCTCATAATCCACTCTCTCTGCTCATCATCCTCTTCTTCTATGTTGACAGCAGCAGGATCAACAACATTCTCTTCAGACACACGAAATTCTGCATCTACATTAATTTCTGCTTCAGTGTAAACAGTTGTAGAAGGTTCACCTTGAAGATCACTTATGTTTTTCTTCAATAAACGATTTATTCTTCAAGAATGATCATCTTTTCAGTTTGTTCCTGAGCAAATCCTTCCAAAGAGATGATTCGATCATTCATAATCCATTTTTCTTTTGATCCTTCTCTCTCCACCTTTGTAATTGAGTAATCTGAATCTTCATCGTATCAATTTCACTTTGAATGGAGGAGGAAGATTGCTCAGAATCAACTTTCTCCTTATGCTTCCTATACTTATCAAATTCTTGAGATAGAAGTGATATCCTTAGTTTTAGCTTTGTATCATTATATTCCAAAGAAAATTCAGATCCAATTTATATCAATCCTTCAAACATATTATCAAATTGTGTAGTAGTCATCTCTAGTAACGATGTGGTAACTGTAGTGGCTTCAACAGACGGTGCAACACACACAGGAATATGAATTGATTCACTTGGCATTGTAGCTTCAATAGATACTGGAATAGATGATGCAGTAAGTGAAGCAGATGTAGAAGTATTAACCACAGGAGAAGATAGAACAATACTTGGTGACCTAGTTTTCTTCTTCTTCCTAGGTACATTAGCCATTCTTTTCTTCTTCTTTGGACGAGAGGATTCAGGCTCATCTTCTGTAACAACAAAATCTGGATCGCTTTTCTCTTCAACCTACGAACCATTCGGTTCCCGACTTGCACATTTTCTACTTCAGACTCAGATGAAGTCTGTTCCATTTCATCAAAAAACATTTTCAACTTCAACATTTGAAGGTGATGTAGTAGCAGTAATAGTTGTTTGCTCAGAAATAAATGGTTGATCAGGATATATGACTTGAAAAGGTTCTAATGAAGTTTGTGCAACTCTAGGTGGTGATTGTTCCTGTTAATGAACCGTTGAAGATTGTTCATGTACTTGTTGAACCGGTGGATCTTGTGGGAGGAGGAGGTGGTGGTTGTGTTGAGCATCATCCATGTTTTCAATATCAGATCTAGAATCTTCATTCCTCCAAGCAGCATTTGGTGGTTCAACATAGTTAACTCTTGCACAGTGACAAATTGGGCCTTTAGTAAGCACCACATCATTGCTTTTCTGGTAAGTCTTTACTTGTCCCAAACTATAATTTGTCATATGCTTGACTTTCAATCTATCATCCACAACCTTATCAAAACTTGTTCAGGAAATCTTTCATCAATGAGCATCTGAACAAATCTCAGATACATCAAGAACTTATCCTTAGCCTTTGTATGTTATCAGATAAATATCTTAAATCATAGCTGAAAAGTTAAATGGCTTGCTTAATATCAATGCAACCATGGCCGATCTCATGAGATATCTCGGTTCATCAAAGGTACCCCCCTCATGTTTATACAATGAAGCAATACGTGTGCTAGTAATTTTTAATGGAGAGGTAGTTTTCCCTTGTTGATGGAATGCTCACTGTATACCCCAAAGTATTTGACTCTCAAGAAACATCCTTTAATGCATCCTTCAGGAATTAGAGTCATTCCTTCAGGTTCTCCACCGAATCTCAGAAATCTTCTTACATCAGCTTCACCAATTATAATCACCTACCCGAGCACATTAGCCTCAATAACCGAAACATCATTGATTAAGTCCCACGAACCTACACCCTTAGCCGAACTTAACAATCTGAACGAACCTAAGTTCCATACAAAACTAAGTCCTCATTGACGAACCTATGTTTTAGACAAACCTAGGCATCAGAGGCGAACCCTTGGTCAAATGAACCTCTAAGATTTAAAGGTTCGTTCATTGACTAAGTCAAGGTTCGACACCAACCTTTCTTTATCAAACGAACGTGTCTAATTTTTCAAATCAAAATCCAATTTTATGAATTAGATAAAATTGAACACATCAGTATGTTCTCCATGAGCTGATTAAAAATTTTATTGAAAGTACTTTTTATAAATCATTGATTAAGTATGGTTTATTCAACTGTTAAGGGCTTGGCTAACTGAGACTTAAAGCCTAGATCTTGACAATTCCAACAAGTGAAATTTCGATCAACTTATCGTTTTGTATTCACGAGAACAAGACAAGTTAAATGGTATATGGAAATCACTCAGAAATTCAAGAAATCGAAAAATCAGTTTAGAACAAGCATGGGTTCGTCTCTCACAAAAGAGTGAAAGTTACGAAACATAAGCGAACCTTTGCATACATACTTACAAAAGATTCAGACGAACCCTTGAACAAACCCTTGAACGAACCTGTTAGACGAACCCTTGAACAAACCTACATGGACGACCCTTAAACAAATTTTTGAACGAACCTCTTAACAAACCTAGAATAGGTTTGTCTTCCTAAGCTTTTCAGCAGGTTCGACAACCATATTACAAAAATTCACACAACCTTCAACACTTTGACATTTCAGATATAACCATAAATAGTCAATAAATAAAAACTAAAAACTTGGTTTTTCAGGGTTGAAAACAGTCAATCAATTATTATTGATTCAACATCAGATATAAAAAAAATCTTTTTGATTTTCTTTAAAGTTTATATTAAAACACACCAAAATTTTATTTTTTAAATGACTGAAATGAAACATGAAAGTGAATGAAGACATATGAGAAAGATCCAGACGTGAGATCATATTGCATTGCAATCATCTGCACAGCTGATCGAGTTAATGAATATGTTAAATTAGAAAATCACAATCCAAAGATGATTGTGAGTATATGGATCCAATTAAGTCTAATCACTTAGTTGTGATATCGATTGGAACAAACAAATCACGGATTTTGTGTTCCTCACTCACTTGAGCACATTTCGATTTTGTTAATTGTTAATCAAAGAATGATGCTCTTGAAACAATTTAATTCAAATGTTTATGTATGTTCAAGATCTTTCAGGACAAAGCAAAGCACTGTGCCCTAAGCGATTGTTTCCCACAAAGTATGATTATAATTTGGTCAAAGGTTATCACAACTAAGTTATAAACCTACAAACATATCATCCTTAGTAATTGTGATTTGTCTTCGTGTTTAAGCTATAATATGATTCAGATGCGCTTCCGATTGCTACAATGTACCATCATTTCTCACTAGGTCGAATCAATTTCTCAAATTTAAGCATTTTTCAATGTCATGTATTTTTTTGAAATTTTATATTGTTTTTGTGTTTTAGATTTTTCAAATATTTTAGATTTTTCAAATTTTTTCTCTCTCCCTAAAAACCTAAAGCACAAAATATTTTTGGTTTTTATAAAGAGAAATCTGATGTTGATACAATAAAATTGATTACGATGGAAATTTATTTGGTATGACCTCACCCATGACCCGAATTCCGTTAAGTTTGAGTAATACTCAAAACGAGTTCATTCGAAGGCCTTGGTGAGAAGGTCTATGCGTTGCTCATTTGTTTGTATTTCACCACATCGATGAGCTTCTTTTTATAGCAATCGTATGAAATGAAATCGGATATCGATATGTTTTGTACGCAAATGATACACTGGATTTTTCGAATGGCAATAGCAGCCTCGTTATCAACATGTATAGGAGTAATATGAAAATTCCAACCATAGTCTCGCATTTGCTGTTGTATCCACAACCCTTGTGAACAACAACTTGTAGCAGCTATATGCTCTACTTCGCACGTGGAAGTAGCTACTGAAGTTTGCATTTTACATTGCCACAAGACAAAGCTTTCCCCTAAGAATTGTGCACCTCCAGTTGTGGAGTTGGCATCCGTTTTGCACCCTCCATAGTCGGAGTCACTATAAGCAACGAAGGAAAAGTTACATCCTTAGGATACCACATACCGGTGTCTGGTGTACCATTCAAATAACGAAGAATCCTTTTGACTGCTATCCGATGTGACACCTTAGGTTTCGATTCATATCTGGCGCATATGCTTGTAGCAAAAATGATGTCTGGCCGTGAAGCAGTCAGATACATCAAGTTTCCAATAATACCTCGATAAAGTGTGGGATCTACCAACTCACCCTTAAGGTAAGGCTCAGTCCCGTGATTGGGTTGAATGGGTGTGGAGATTGGTTTTGAGTCAAGCATGCTAAACCGTTTTAGCACATCATGAATATACTTGGTTTGATCTACTTGTAAACCAAGGAAGAACTTGATCTCTAACATCGCGCTCATCTCGAATTTATCAATCTTCACCTGTTTGAATTCCATGCGCAATTGTTCGTTGGTAGATGCGAAGATAATGTCATCCACATAGATCTGAACAAGGAGGATGTCCTTGCCCATTTCTCGAAAAACAAATTTTTGTCAATCTGAACCCTATTGAACCCGTGTTCAAAAAGATGAGTCGATAAGGGCTCATACCAGGCTCTCGGAGCCTGATGAAGACCGTAGAGTGCTTTGTCCAAGCCGTAAACCTGATCCAGGTGGATTGAATCCTCAAAGCCCGGTGGCTGACTATCATACATTGTTTCCTTGAAAGAGCCATACAGAAAAGAAGATTTAACATCCAACTGAAATACTTTGAACTTCTTGTGGGGTGCATAAGCAAGAAATAGCCGAATTGCTTCTAGCCGCGCCACAGGTGCCAACACTTCATCGTAATCAATTCTTTCAATTTGTCTAAAACCCTGGACCACTAAGCGAGCGTTATTTTGGACTACTACGCCTCTGTCGTCTCGCTTGCATCGCAGCACCCACCGCGTGCCAATCTTTTTCTTGCCTTTTCGCAGGTCTACCAAGTGCCAGACCGCTAATTTGCGAAATTGATTCTGTCCCTCTTGCATGGCCTCCACCCAGGCAGGCTCACCCAAGGCTTCATGCATAGTGTTTGGCTCTATTTGAGATATAAATGTTGAATGCATCCAGAGCTCCTGACTGCCATGAGTTTTCTCTAACTCCACATACATACTCTCCTCATTTATCACTTGATGACGTGTTCGCACTCCTACACTAGGATTTCCTATAATTTGGTCAAGTGGATGATTGACATGAACACGCGTGACAGGCAATTGATGTACAACCATTTCATGATCAAGGTTGTTGATGTTCTGATCAAGGTCTTAATCATGGGAGATGGCATCCTCAAAAACTTCGTTTTCATCCTTTGATGACCAGTCTTCAGCATGAACCCCTAAAGTGCCATCCCCATGTGGTATAATGACATTATCTTTAGGTTGATGAGAAATCCTTTTTCATCTGAATTATATAAATCATATAACATTTGTAAGGTTATCTCATCATCAGAAACAGTTGGAGATATATTAAAAGACTCGAACAACTTGTTGTAATCAAAAAACCAATATGGACCTTCTCGTTTGGTATAGGTGTATGTCGTTGGACATCCACATGATACCACAATTTCACAAAACCCGTCCGTTTGTTAAACACACATTTGTTTGGAAGGCTATATCCTAGAAAGAAACCCTCTTCAACTTTAGAGTTCAATTTTGAATCCTTCTTCAGCATTGTGCAAGGAGCCCCGAAAGGTTCCAAGTGTTACAGATTGGCCTTACGATTTGAAGCAATTCATAACAAGTTTTGTTGTGTCTTTTGATGATTAAGACTCAGTTAAAGGTAAAGCAAGTAGTAGCAAATTCTTCGCTCCAAAAAGTAATGGGGAGTTTAGAATCTGCTAGCATCGTTCTTGCAGTTTCGGTCAAAGTCTTATTCTTCCTTTCAGCTACACCATTCATCTGAGGCTCGTATGGCGCACTGGATTGCTACTGGATGCCTTTGGAGTTGCAGAATTCCTCCATTTGTTGATTCTCGAACTCAGTCCTATTATCAGATATTACACGCCTCACCCTTAGCTTATAAAGTGTCTCCAACCTATTAATCAACAAAACAAAGATTTCATAAGTTTTCTGATTTATGTTTCAAGAAAATAACCCATGAAAATCTTGAAAAGTCATCATTCACCACAAAACAATAAGAGTCACCACCTATGCTGTTCACATTGATGGGTCGAAAGAGATCCATGTGAAGAAGTTCAAGGGGCATGTCAATAGAAAAGATTTTCTTTGTTTTGTGAGACTTCCTTTTCTATTTACCCATTTTACATGAGACACACACATCCGGAAGTCGAAAATGTTTTATAGGTACACCATCAACTAAATGGTAGTGTAGAAGATGGTTCATTTTTCGGATGTGGATATGTCCCATCCGCCTGTGCCTTGAACATGTGTCCTGTTCAGTAGCTTTGGACACCAGGCATGTTTCCACATTATTTACTGTCTCCATGTCAAGCACGTAGAGGTCCTTGCTTCGATCAGCTGTCATTAGAATCCAATCCTTTGGAATTTTGAATCCTTGCTTGAGCACGTATCACCTCTCTTTGTCAAACATCACGTTTTAATTTTTATCACAAAATGCGAGACACTTAACAAGTTGTTTGTTAACTCTTTACAAAAATTAACATTGTCAAAAGAAACTTCCCATTTGTCAAATTACCAATCCCTGAGATTTGACCTCCCCTGTCTCCAGCGAAGTTCACATAACTCCCCTTAACAAGCTTGACATCTCTTAACAAGCTTAATTCACCAGTCATATGGCGAGAACATCCGCTATCAACAATCCAACAATTGCTAATATGGCCCGTGGATGTAACCTTTACAATAAATTAAAAGTTACTTGTTAGTTCTCAAAAGGGATGACCCCCGCCATCTCGGCGTCGGGTATCCCTGAATGGACCATTTCCATTCTTCTTTGATGACCTAGTTAAATAACCATCATCACTCGTATCCTCCCCTTTCTTATAGAATTCATCACCCGATTGGTTCTTTGGTTTCCAAAATGATTTAGACTTAGTACGTTGTTTTGAGTATGAGAATCTTGAAGAAAAATTTTCAAGTGACTCATCATCCGATGAAGTCACACCATTTTCAATCTTTTAACATTTCTTTTATTTTCAAAAACTCTTTTTTTTGTTATCAGGGTTGAATTTTCTAAGAACTTTCATTTCATTTTCACTTGGTCTATCTCTCCTAGACCTCCCACTCTGAACATGCACCCGCATCTCCTCATCCGAACTGTTTCTTACTTTGTTATTAGGGCAGTTAGCAGAAACATGCCCCTTACCACCACAAGTAAAATACTTGCGTGTTTCCCTTCGTGAGAAAGACCTCCAACTACCAAAATCACTCGAACTGAATCTCATATTGCAGTCAGCAACAAATGACCCTTTTTACCATATCGGTAACACTTCCTCTCTTTAGTTTGGGTCTTTGGTTTGGATTCATCATAAGAAATTGATGAACTCAAAGATCTTGTGAGAAACTTTGAAGATGAACTTTTGTTTCCTAAACTAGTAGGACTTTTATTTGATTTATCCATTTTCTTTTCAAAACTCTTTGATTTTATTCTTTGCCCATCCCCAAATTGTCAAAAAAGGAATCCACCTTTTTAACTTTTTTAGACTTCATATTTTTCTTTTGAAAATTTCCTCTAAAATCACCTTGATGTGAGTTAGATGATCTAACATACACAATTGGTTTGAGAGTAGTGGTTGGCTTGGTGGAAGTCACTCATTTAGAAACCTTTATAGGTTTGTTCACCTCCTTCTCAACTTGTTTCTTTTCAGATTTTGACTGCTTGGTCTCAACAGACTTTTTCTCAACACCTTTTCCTTGTATCCATTTTGCCTCAAAATTTCGAAAGAGTATTCTGACTCAGTGATGTCTTCGATGATTGGGGCATCACTGTGAAGTGATACCTTTTCATCAGAAGACGAGGCTCTAACATTTTCAGGCTCAAACTCGCTTAGAGAAGCTGGATGCACTACAAGCTAAGGGTCAATTTGAGACCTTGGAACTTAGCTTGAAGGAGGCGGTATTACATGATCCCAAGCCAGTAGTATCGTTCGATGACCTTTGCACAACAGCAAAGTAATCAATAACGTACTGATAATTCAGGTAATTCTCAAGCTTTCCTTTCTGCATCTCTAACATTTTCATCAGAAGACGAGGCTCTAACATTTTCAGGCTCAAACTCGCTTAGAGAAGCTGGATGCACTACAAGCTAAGGGTCAATTTGAGACCTTGGAACTTAGCTTGGAGGAGGCGGTATTACATGATCCCAAGCCAGTAGTACCGTTCGATGACCTTTGCACAGCAGCAAAGTAATCAATAACGTACTGAGAATTCAGGTAATTCTCAAGCTTTCTTTTCTGCATCTCTACTTCTGTCCTAGCTGCTGACAATTCCACTTTCAGCTTTTGTACTAACTCGAGATGCACAGAAACCACATGATTATTTTTCAAAACTTTAATTTTTAGTTCCTCATTTTCTTTACCCAAATCCACAATCTTTTAATCAAAATATTTTTTTTCTTGAAACTATTTTTTTGTTAGCTTCTGTGCACTCGATCAGGTCGGCAGTCAGTTGAACATTCAACTCCTTCAACTTTTCAATTATTCCCAAAAGTTCATTATTTACCTTCTCAGCTTTCGATTTTCCCTTGCTTTCCTCTTCAGCCATAAAAACATTTAGCTGAATATTCTCTTTTTTCAGTCACACTCTTATTCATCACTGATGATTCATAGCTTTCATAATAACAATTATCTCCAGCCTTAGAATTCTTCACCATTGAAGACATAAAAGCGCCCATTAGATCATCATACTGTTCGCCCCAGTCATATCCTTCATCTGCTTGACTAACTAGAGCTTTGGTTGATTTTTCATGCTTCTCCTTGTGCTTTTGATAAAATTCTTTTGGCTTGAACGGGTTTAATGCTTTGTGTTGCGATCAAAGGTGAACTTCTTTCCTGTTTTCTTCTGGTACTTTTTAATGCTTCTGATTGCACTGGCCAGAGCCCATTGTGTGTCAATAAGTTACATTTCATCCTCATCTATCTGCTCGTAATCTTCAAAAGTAAGATTAGAATTTCCTATCCTCCCAGCTATCTGTTCATCATATGCACTGATCACACATGAAAGTACTGACATGTGGTCTTTGCAGCCTCCACAGTCACTTTTCCCATATTTGTAGTGTTTAGTGGAATTGCAGTAGCTCATGAAGACTCATATTTCTTCTCATTCCCAGAAGATGATGTACTTAGAATGGTGTAACTAGCAGATGCAGATGGTAATGAAGTACTCTCAGTAGTACATGAGACAAAAGATGTCTGAATTTTTGCTGACTGAATAGAAGGTGTGACAAATGATGCACCATGGAGTGAAGGATCTTAAGTTACACTGTCTCTTCTAGCTTTCCTCTTGTCCTTCATCTCCTATTCTTCTAACTTCTGAATAAACTCCACTAGTGTCATACCTGGAAGATTTTCTCTCAAGATCAGTACCAATGAGTTCCACTTATCTGGCAATGTGTCAGCAAAGCAATCTATCTTTTCTTCTTCTGAATACTCGATATCGCATTTACGTACTTCTGTCAACAAGTGTCGGTATCCAGTAATCAAAGCATCAAGACTCTCATTGCCTATGTGGTTCAAGTTCTCGAATTCTTTCCTTAGATCAGTTTCCTTCATCTTCTTGAGTTTATTGTTTCCATTGTAACATAAGTGCCGGAAACGTCACTGGAAAAGTGATCTCAACAGTAACATGAACAGTAATCAAGTACAAACTATACGTATTTCATTGTATGTCATATTCATATCTTGGATCATTATCATTTCATGTTATCAAAGAACATATTCAGAATCATTTCATAAACAAAGCTCGGGACTATGGTTCATCAGTCAGATAGTTATCTGGTGATACAGGACCATCACGTGATTATTTGTTTAAATTTTATTATGTATAATCGTATGTGAGATTTTACAGAACAAAAAAACAGCGGATGTCGTTACGCGAATGCTAAATCGACAGATTATTCGTATAGGTGACGATCTGTACGAATATATCTGAAGGTTTAACGTTCTGAATGATGTCCAATAATTAGAAAACCATAGTGAAAAGTGTAGTTATCGTCGTATTCGTACGGGTGACGATTCGAACGAATACGCACGACGGCTATACGATTCGATTTAAACAGTAAATTAAATATTTTAAAAATTTAAATAAATGGAAGATATTTAGTTAATTTACTAGGAATTACCACCTAAAATAAATTTATAAACTCTACTTTTAAAACCGTAACGATTCGTCGCGAAAAAGAGATTTAAATCGACGTTGTACGCGAAACCGAGCAACCGAAATGAACCCGAACTCACCCGGGGTATAAATACCCTCGATGAGTCATCTTCTTCATTTAATCCCTTTACTCTTTCTCTCTAAAATCAAAAACCCGGAAATTTCTTTCTCTAGAAACGTCAAGCTTCAAACCTACATAACTTCTCCATTTCTTGACCAAATCACTCCATCTTGGTGCCAAATCGAAGCTCTCATCTTCCTCTACATGAAAGTAAAAGGGATATGCCCTGAAAACCCCTGGAATCGAGGTAATCTGTGATGCAAAGATGGCGTTTTTAGGGTTTTCTAACCCATTTGTTCAACCCTCATGAAACCCGACTAAGACACCTCAAAATCTTAGTCAATCAACACAAAACCAACCTAGAATGATGTAGAAAGAAATACCATGTCAACACCTAGCGATTTAACCTGAAAACCATGGCTGCATTTCTGCTGAACTCGATCGGCCGAATGGAGTTACCCAGCTGGCCGCATGAGCCACATCTTATAACTTCGGCCGAATGAAGCAGCCCCAGGTCGCATGAGCAAACATGTTGGCCGAATGGCCTCCAGGCCGAAGGGACTCCCCTCATTCGGTGTAGACACCCATTCACTCGCCCATAGCTGGCTCGGATAGCCTACATTCGCTCACCATCCTTAATCGGCCGAAGCTCCCATCATTCGGATGCCCTTTCAGCCGCATGGCTTGTTTGGTTCCGCCCAATGTAGCTTCGGTCGGCCCAGCTGTCTCGGTCGAGTGGTCTATTCGATCGGTCCTAAGTCCCTTCATTCGGACATCATCCCAGTCGCATGATTAGTTCGGTCAGACAAATCTTTCGACCAAAACCCTTTCGGTTGGGCTCTTATTCGCAGGAATCCATTTGGCCAAGACTATCCCCGAACCAAACCAATTCGGCCTAACATCTAGTCGGTCGGCCCAAGGTTGCATTCGATCGGTGCATCATGACATGCATGGTGTGGGTGTGTGTGTATGGGAACTTTCACGTAGATGCATGCATGGGTGGTTTGTGAATGCCACTATGGGAATTCAATGGGATAAACACAAATGTTACACAAGGAATAATAAAGTTTAATCATGTGCCATTCGATGTGTGAGTTGTTTAACATACAAGAGTTCATGAATTAGTGTTTCCAAAGACAAGGGTTTTATTAAAACATACAAACAGCTAAATATGGGTTGTTAACATCATATCGGTATCAAAACACTTGAGAAATCGATAAGGATCAAAACAATAAACTAAGGCTAAGTGTGTTAATTTAATTACTATCACCTAACCCTTAGGAGGTTCATAAGGATATTTAACTAACTTATATGATTCACTTGAATTATCTAAGACTAGTTACTTAAAGAGTTAATCAGGAATCGTTGGACAAACATAAGCTATTAATGGGCCCGAGGTTAATCATATGGGATTAACCTAAGCCCATCATGTTTAATTATACTTCTCTCAAATTAATTACGTTTTATTAAAAGAAATTGATTTATAAACCTTACTAAATTAAAATAAATGATTTTCAACCTAAATATTTAATTTAAATTGAATTAATTTAAAAACATTTTAATTAAAGACGTGTAATGATTACTTGTGGGATACGGGTATGTAAATGGGTAGGACATCAGATTAGTTAGTGAGAATCATAGAAACACTTAGTAACGTAGGACGCTTAGTTGCACAACGAGACCAAGATCATAGATACGACGATTATAAATACTTATCGTATTCGAATTCTCTTAAAATAACTCAGGTGCTAAAGATACATAGTCGACAATCAACTAGCGCGCATACCTTTTGTGGTTTATTTGCACAACAACACAGGTGAGTTCATTGCCACTTTTCTAAACACTTTCGTTTTCCAGCGCGAGGATGAAAAGCATGCATAACCTTTTTTATTTAAATATGTCTTACGTAAGTGGTTTTACTTATTGTATGTTTTATATATACATTTTTATACTCCTAGACTCCTGTGTAGGTATATGTTATGCAGGATTAACTAACGAATTAGTTAATTACTCTTATGAGTAATACCTAAATTCTAAAACTCTAAAACAAACACTTAGTCCATCAAGTTTGAATTCATAGAATCTAAACTCAAAGTGTAACCAAGAGAACTAAAGCTTAGAATCAAATTCAAGGAAATCTAATTCAGTGTGTGAGTTCAGTAAAACTAAGGATCCTATTCAAGAATCTATAATCATTGTGGAGATCATGGAATTCTAAAGATCAGAATCAAGAGACTAAAGGGAATCATAACTGTAACACCAGTGCTGGAATCGTAACCGGAACAGTGACTTGCACAGTAACTCAGGTACAAACTATGCGAACTATTTGTATGCTATTATCATATTATGCTTGACACAAAACTATTATGCAATTGTTTCAGTAATTTAACTCAAACTCACGGTTTAACAGTCTGAAACATATCAGATAACACTAAACTAACACATTAATGCTTGTTAGGATTCTATTATGTATAAAAGTATGTGAGGCTTTATAGAACAAAACAACAACGGATGTCGTTACGTGAATGCTAAATGGACGGATTATTCGAATAGATGACGATCTGTACGAATATATTTAAAAGTTTAACGTTCTGAAAGATGTCCAATAATTAGAAAAACATATTGAAAAGTATAGTTATCGTCGTATTCGTACGGGTGACGATTCGAACGAATACGCGCGACTACTTTAAATTGTAACATAAATAGTTTAAGAAACTTTAAAATAAACTGAAGATAGTAATTAATTTATTAGGAGTTACCACCAAAATGATATTATTAAAATCTATTCTTAAGACCTTAATGTTTCGTTTCGAAAACGAAATGAAAGGACGCTTCTACGCGAAACCGAGCAAAACCGAACGGACCCGAATATAATCGGGTAAACTAAAGCCATTTATTATGGCATTTAATGCCATAACAACCACCACCAACCAGCCATCTTCCCCAACTCGTTTCTCTCTCTCTACATTTTCTCTCACTACAATTCAAGCTCCAAAAATCCTCATTTTTCAACCAAATCGAGTGTTCTTGGTGTCTAAACGACCACCACATCACGTAGATCTCGAAAGTACAGTCGATCCAAGCTTTGAACCGTCTAATTTGAGGTAAAAATGAATCCTTTGTTGCGATTTTAGGGTTTTCAAACCCCATAGCTCGAACCCAATGAAACCGGTTCTTAGCACCTCGAACCCTTAGAGAATCACTATAAAACCAACTAGAGATGATGTAGGAACATGCTATGTTTGGTGGTTTAGACATCTGAGTCGAAAATGGGGCTGCACCTGACCTGTTCGAACTGCCGAATGGAAGCAACATCAGTTCGGCCGAATGGCGATAGCCGAAGGGCCATGCGCCATCCTCATTTGGTTAGGCTGCTTCGGCCAAAGCCCTTAGTCGGTCGAGAGCCCTCATTCTGTCGGCCAGCTCTCAGTCGGTTGGCTACCCTCCTTCGGCGAAACAGCTCAGTCGCCCGACCAAGTCTGTTTCGGCCGTAGCCTCATGCGGCCTAACCTCTTCGGCTAACTCACATTTGGCCAACCTAATTCGGCCTAAGTTACATATGGCCAAGACCACATTCGGCCAAGTGCCTAAGCACAACCCTTTGGCTAAGCTACACTATTGGGATTATGGGAAGCTATGTGCATGGGATGCATGGGGTGTGTATAGGAAAAATATTTAGGGTGGCTAGAATACTAAGTGGATGCTAAAGATTTATGCCATGTCTCAACAATCAAGCCTTTTAATTACAACAGATGTTATGCATGGGCTTGGGCCCATAAATGAGGTTGTCAAGTAAAGGTGACAAGCTTGTAAGCCTTTCATGCTAGAAGATTAAAACACCAACACTTTGCTAAACCAATGTTAAACATATATCTTGTCTATCACTTGGGATTGAGGGTAAACAAAGATTAATATAACAACATCAAAGGGTTTTAAAAATTTTAGCATAAAGCATGAGTTACAAAGAATCAAGGAATTTAACTAAGTGTTAATGTTAGTTGTTGACACTCGATACTTACTAAATGCCATACCATATACAACTCAGTTGGATAGTTCGTTGAACTTTCTAATCTAAGTTGTACGCACGAATGATCCAAGAAACAAGGGAAGCTAAGAATTAACCATAGGCTTAGAGTTGATCAAATTAGATTAACCTAAGTCTAACAAACTAATTTATGATTTCCTTAAAATAAATTATGGTTTTAATAAATGAGATTGATTTATAAACCTTATTAAATTAAATTACATGATTTTTTTAACTAAATGTTTAACTTAAAATGAATGATCTTAAAGATATTCTAATTAAAGACTTATAATGATTAATTGTGGGATTAGGGTTAATAATGGGTAATGAGTTTAGACTAGTTAGATAGAATCTTAGAAAACACATTAGTAACATAGGACACTTAGTTGCACACCGAGACCAAAACCCTACTTTGCATCTATTACAAAGATTTATAGTATTCGAATTTCTTAAAACAACTCAGGTGCTGAAGATACTTAAGCTACAATCAACGAGCGCGCGTTTTCTGTTGTGATTCTTACTTAGCAACACAGGTGAGTTCATTTGTCCCTTTTCAAACTATTTTGTTTTACTTCAGGACTGAGAAGCATGTTTACTCATTTTAAATAAATGTTTAAATGTTCTTAAACGCTTTTATACTTATTCTAAAGGCTAATACTTGATACACTTATTCTAAAGGCTAATACTCTATACACTTATCCTAAAGGCTAATACTCTATACACTTATCCTAAAGGCTAATACTCTTTACACTCATACTATAAAAGCTAATGCTTTATTCTGAATACTAATAACTTTATACACTTATACTTAAAGCTAATACTTTATACTCTTAATCTTAATGCTAATGCTGCATACGCTTATACGTATTTTCTTAAAAATTTTGAAGCTTTTAAATGCCTAAGAAAGACATATACTAAAACTCTGGAATGCTTTTGTAAACAATACTTTCGGTAGTTTGAAAACTTAAACTCAGAATGACTCATATGCTCGAAATGCTATAAATACTTGTATACTCGAAATGCTTGCAAATGCTCAAAATGCTATAAAGACTTGAATGCTTGATATGCTTGAAATGCTAAGACTATAGGATGATGGACCGCCGCGTGTTGACCTACAGTGTCAACCCCTACTAGTCATCAGTAAAGGATACATAAATGCTAAAGGCATCGGACATCGTAAGACAGACTGATTGGCCATCGGGCCTTGACATTTGTCAAGCCCTACTAGTCATCAGTGCTCTTCGTTGTCAAAATCATGTAAGACAGACTGATTGGCCGCCGCGTCTTCATATTGGTCAAGCCCTACTAGTCATTCAGTGTTCTTCTTGATTCATCCATGGTTGTGACGAGTGACTACGATGATTTTGGTTTCTTCTAGCTGACTTTGTGTCATCTTGAGGATTCCTTTATCAAAACACCGATGTCGTGAGTCATATTTAGTTCCCTTATGAATGGATGCTGAATTCCTTAGGGTGTTTAGCTCTCCATAATGGTAACTCTCAAAACTTGATATTCAAATGCTACTTTGTGCGTGTTGAAACTCATAATCAGAATACTAAAAGCTATGATGGGATTGGATGGTAGGTAAGACGCTTAATTATCACTAACAACAATGTCATATGTGGATTAGTATGCGGTGGGATGGCGTCTGGGCGGGTTGTTGGCTCGACTCTTACGTATGCCCTATATATAAGCATACCGAGCCGGATATTACATGTGATGCTAATGAGGTTAAGGTTTTTACCTAAAGGGTTTGTAAATGCTATCGTGTGCATGTCTTAAACTTCTAAACAGGATGCTTGAAACTATGATGGAATTTGATGGTAGGTAAAACGCTTAATTATCATTAACAACAATGTTATATGTGGATTAGTATGTGGTGGGATGGCGTCTAGGCGGGTTGTAGGCTTGACCCTTTCGTATGCCCTATATATAAGCATATCGATCTGGATATTACATGTGATGTTAATGAGGTTAAGGTTGTTACCGAAAAAGGTTTGCAAAGCTATTTTTGAAATACTAAACTATATGAACTCACCAACCATTGTGTTGAACTTGTTTTCTTACATGCTTTCTCAGGTGATGCATAGGAATAAGCTAAGGGTCAGGAATGCATGCTAAGATGCCTAGTTAGAGGAACTAGTAGTTTTTGGAAAAGCACATACTTTTGATGATTGTTGTGAATCATTTTTGATATCTTGTATATATACAAGATTGTAAACATTGATTCTTTTGATAGGTTTACTGAGTTAAATTATCAAACATTGACAGTTGTAATTTAACTTTGTAATCCTAGTTTAATGCTATTTGTGCTTTAGTTATTCTCAATGTTGATGCTATGTAAACAATCTGATCATCACGATTATCAATCCCCATATCGCACCCCGGGAACCTTCCGCCCGACGGGACACACGATCCGGCCCGCCGGCTTGGGGTGTGACAATAATTGTGTGTGAATCAATGAAATAATGAGATCATTAAGATCTAATGAAATCATTAATGCTTAAGCTAAGGTGTATGTCAGTTGTATGTAAATCAAGAACACGTGTAACACACGAAAATTCCCGTCATAAATAGTAGACTCTTGTAGTCAAGCTCTATGGGCATAACTAAAACGATCAAACGAAATCAAGAAAAAAAAAGATGGTCAAGAATCAAAGGATATCCTAAAGTCCCGTCATGTATAGTAGGCCTAAGGGTCAAGCTGATATGGGCAAAACAGGAAAGTCTCGACGCATACAGGTGGATTCATTTGGGTCATGCCTGATATGGGCCACGTGTGAGACGGTACAACTTGGACACCACCATCAACTAAGTCTAATTGATTGAGTCAAATAAGACCAAATCATCATGTCTTAGTTGTAAATAAATGATTAATTATTGATTTAATTAAGCATTTAATATTATGTTTCTACAAGTGCCTTGGGAAATCATGAATACATGGTGAACTCAAGAAATCAGTGGTATTTCTAATTGTGGAAATCAAATTCTAAAATGGGAGTGGGTTATAGGTAAGACGCTTAATTATTATTAACAACAATGTCATATGTGGTTTAGTATGTGGTGGGATGGCGTCTGGGCGGGTTGTAGGCTTGACCCTATCGAATGCCCTATATATAAGCATACCAAGCTGGATATTACTGGTGTTGCTAATGAGGTTAAGGTTGTTACCGAGGGGATTGGTAAATGCTAATGTATACATGTTTTTAGACTTCTAAACTAAATGCTTGAAAGTATAATGGGAATGAAACTGGAAGATAGGTAAGACGCTTAATTATCATTAACAACAATGTCGTATGTGGTGGGATGGTGTCTGGGCGGGTTGTAGGCTCGACCCTTTCGTATGCCCTATATATAAGCATACCGAGCTGGATATTACAGGTGATGCTAATGAGGTTAAGGTTGTTACCTAAAAGACTTGTAATTGGCTATTTTTCTCAAACTGAATTTGGATGGTAGGTAAAATGCTTAATTATCATTAACAACAATGTCATATGTGGTTTAGTATGTGGTGGGATGGCGTCTGGGCGGGTTGTAGGCTCGACCTTTTCGTATGACCTATATATAAGCATACCGAGCTGGATATTATAGGTGATGTTAACGAGGTTAAGGTTGTTAGAGGAATGGTTTGCAAAGCTATTTTTCAGATACTAAACGAAATGAACTCACCAACAATTGTGTTGACTTTGTTTTCTTTCATGCTTTCTCAGGTGATGTACATGACTAAGCTAAGGTTTCAGGAATGCATGCTAGGATGCCAGTTAGAGGACCTAGTAGTTTTTGGAAAGCACATATTTTGTTGATTTATGTGAATCACTTTTGATATCTTGTACTGTTACAAGATAGTAAACTTATGATTCATTTATTAGATTTACTTGGTTAAATTATCAAACGTTGACAATTGTAATTTAACTTCGTAAATCTTAGTTTAATGTCATTGTGCTTTAGTTATTCTCAACATTGATGCAATGTAAACAATCTGATCATCACGATTATCACTTCCGATATCACGCCCCGGGATCCTTCAGCCCGACGGGAGACACGATCCGGCCCGCCGGCTCGGGGTGTGACAGATGGGTATCATAGCCCAAGGTTATAGAGAATAATAGGTCATTTACTTAAAACGGTTTGGCCTAGACTATAACTTAGGGACCCTCATATAGAGAACATAGGATTTAAGCTTGCATTGTGTCTTATACATTCGGTCAATACGCTAACCGATGTTCTTTCGGGTATAAGCAGAATGTCACGAAGAAGACAACCATCACCACATCCTCCTACATAGGAGACAGACCCAACAGCCGTTGCACTCGCAACCCTAGTTAATGAACTGGTGATGACGGTTCTCCCTGGAATCATCACTCAAGTCATGAACTGTGATGAAAACACTCGATGCTACCCGAAGACAATCACGGGAACTGAAGGGTTGGTGCAAGAAGAAATAAGTAAGAAGCGAAAGCGGTGTCTTTCTAAGAAATCAAGAGATCCTGTAATCTACACGGAGGCCGTTCCCCTTCATCAAATGGCTGTTGCTCCAGAGTCGGAGGTTTGTAAGTGTTATGCTGGAAAAGCCCCTCTTTGCGCTAGCTACCACTATCACCATCGTGCTGAGACCTCATGCATACAATGCACCCGTTGTGGTAAGATGGGCCATTGGGATCATCAATGCAGATCTTCGATGGAATTAATATGCAAACAGAATGCTGGTAAATTTCCTTTATGTGCCACGTGCGGTCATCACCATGCTGAGAATAAACTGTGCAAACATTGCCTAAATTGCAGGAGGAAGGGACACTGGAGTCATGATTGTAATAATCCCCCGACTCATAATCAGAACCCTGGAAACACTGCATATCCCCTTCCTCGACACAACAAGGATTGCTATGTGTGCAGAATGTCCGAACACATTGCACGAGACTGCCTCGTAGGGGTATCTTCATCAGATCCTGCATATTCTAAGGAAACTTTTACTTTACCAGCTTCTGATGCAAGTTTGGGGTGGGATGACCCCATAGGTATGCATATTTCATCCTGTTATGTTAAATTATTTATTGGTGTGCTAATTAGAAATGCATATTCCGTTGTGGCTTTAGAAACAATAAACCTAAGGAAACCGTAAGCAAACTCGGTACTAATAAGATAATAGGAATAGGAACATACTGAAGCCTTAGGTCAAATAAGCGCTAAGTAAATAAATAAAGATAGGATGATTCTTAATTACAATCTAATTACTATAATTAGGAAAAGAACCTTATCCAATTAGAGCATTAAAAGCCCGTAGAAATTCAGAATGCCAAAGCTAGTGTGTAAGCTGTCACTTTCCCACCTAGACCTCATGGAACTCGATTTACTTGATTTAGAGAAACTCGGTCCTAGGATGTTAGGAAAGGATGAATGTTAGAACTGTGCTGGGATCATAGCTAAACTAGATAAGTAGATCAGGGGAAATCAGTTTTGAATACATGACGAAGATATGCCAGAGACAACATTCCGAATGAGGTATGAGTATTTCGAGTTTATGGTAATGCCTTTCGGACTGACGAATGCACCCGCGGTTTTCATAGACCTCATGAACCGAGTGTGCAAACTGTATCTGGATCAGTTTGTCATTGTCGTTAGGGATGACATACGAATTTATTCTGAGATTTGCTGTAACAGCCTGAGATTCCGCTCTAGAAGTGGGAACAAATAGCTATGGACGTCATTACCAAGTTGCCCCGCACTTCCAGTGGTCATGATACGATTTGGGTTATCATTGATCGTTTGACAAAATCTGCTCACTTCTTGCCGATGCGTGAGACCTTCACGATGGATAAACTGGCAAGACTGTACATAAACAAATAGCTATGGACTTCATTACCAAGCTGCCCCGCACTTCCAGTGGTGATGATACAATTTGGGTCATCATCGATTGTTTGACAAAATCTGCTCACTTCTTGCCGATGCGTGAGACCTTCACGATGGATAAACTGGCAAGACTGTACATAAACGAGATAGTGGTACGTCACGGTGTGCCTTTGTCTATTATTTTTGATAGAGACAGCAGATTCACATCAAGATTCTGGCAATCATTACAGAGATCTCAAGGGACGCACTTAAATCTGAGTACAGCTTACCATCCACAAACGGACGGTCAAAGTGAATGTACGATACAGACCCTGGAGGATATGTTAAGAACCTGTGTGTTAGATTTCGATGAAAATTGGGACTCTCATTTGCCACTGATCAATTTCTCCTACAACAACCGTTACAATAGTAGCATTGGATGCGCACCATTCGAGGCTCATTATGGCCGGAAATGTCGGTCCCTGAACTGTCGGACTGAAGTAGGAGATAATCGAAAAACTAGACCAGAGCTTAGTCAAGAGACTACTGACAAGATTGCTCAGATTCAACAAAGGCTACAGACAACAAGGATCAGACAGAAGAGCTAAGCTGATAAACGGCGTAAGCCGTTGGAATTTCAAGTGAGAAACCGTGTCATGTTAAAGGTGTCCCCATAGAAAGGCGTAGTCCATTTTGAAAAGAAAGGAAAACTAGCACCACGATATGTGGGACTGTTCGAAAATCATTGAACGAATTGGTCCTGTAGCGTATAGACTGAGATCACCAGATGAACTCAATGGTGTGCATGACGTCTTTCACATCTCAAACTTGAAGAAATGCTTTACTAACGAATCGTTCGTCATACCAGTTGAAGAAATTCAACTAAACGAACATTTACACTTTATCGAAGAACCTTTGGAGATTATGGATCGCAAGGTTAAACAACTAAGTCGAAGCAGTACTCCGATTGTCAAGGTTTGTTGGAATTCAAAGCGCGGACCCGAGTTTACTTGGGAACGCAAAGATCACATTAAGTTCAAGTATCCCCAACTGTTTACAGAGGAAGCCGTACCGGATAATAGTTCTTAAAATTTCGGGATGAAATTTTTCTAACAAGGGGAGACTGTAACATCAGTGTTGGAAACCTCACCGAAACAGTGATCTCAACAGTAACATGAACAGTAATCAAGTACAAACTATACGTATTTCATTGTATGTCATATTCATATCCTGTATCAATATCATTTCATGTTATCAAAGAACATATTCGAAATCATTTCAGAAACAAAGCTCGGGACTATGGTATATCAGTCAGATAGTTATACGGCGATATAGGACCATCACGTGATTGTTTGTTAGGATTTTATTATGTATAATCGTATGTGAGGCTTTATATAACAAAACAACACCGGATGTCGTTACGCAAATGCTAAATCGACGGATTATTCGTATAGGTTACGATCTGTAGGAATATATCTGAAGGTCTAACATTCTGAATGATGTCCATTAATTAGAAAACCATATTGAAAAGTGTAGTTATCGTCGTATTCGTACGGGTGACGATTCGAACGAATACACACGACGGCTATACGATTCGATTTAAACAGTAAATTAAATATTTTGTAAATTTAAATAAATGTAAGATATTTAGTTAATCTACTAGGAATTACCACCTAAACTAAATTTATAAAATTTAATTTTAAAAACCGTAACGATACGTCGCGAAAACGAGATTTAAACCGACGTTGTACGCGAAACCGAGCAACCGAAACGAACCCGAACTCACCCGGGGTATAAATACCCCAGATGAGTCATCTTCTTCATTTAATCCCTTCACTCTCTCTTTCTAAAATCAAAAACCCGGAACTTTCTCTCTGTAGAAACATCAACCTTCAAACCTTCATAACTTCTCCATTTCTTGACCAAATCACTCCATCTTGGTTCCAAATCGAAGCTCTCATCTTCCTCTACACGAAATTACGAGGGATCTGCCCTGAAAACCCCTAGAATTGAGGTAATCTGTGATGCAAAGATGGCGATTTTTAGGGTTTTCTAACCCATTTGTTCAACCCTTTATGAAACCCGACTAAGACACCTCAAAATCTTAGGCAATCACCACAAAACCAACCTAGAATGATGTAGGAACAAATACCATGTCAACACCTAGCGATTTAACCTGAAAACCCTGGCTGCATTTCTGCTGAACTCGACGGGCCGAATGGAGTTACCCAGCTGGCCGCATGAGCCACATCTTATACCTTCGGCCGAATGAAGCAGCCCCAGGCCGCATGAGCCAACAGGTTGGTCGAATGGCCTCCAGGCCAAAGGGACTCCCCTCATTCGGTGTAGACACCCATTCACTTGGCTATAGCTGGTTTGGATAGCCTACATTCGCTCACCATCCTTATTCGGCCGAAGCTCCCTTCATTCGGATGCCCTTTCAGCCGCATGGCTTGTATGGTTCGGCCCAGCTGTCTCGGTTGAGTGGTCTATTCGATCAGGCCTAAGTCCCTTCATTCGGACATCATCCCAGTTACACGGTTAGTTTGGTCGGCCAAGTCTTTCGACCAAAACCCTTTTGGTTGGGCTCTTATTCGCAGGAATCCATTCGGCCAAGACTATCCCCGAACCAAACCAATTCGGCCCAACTTCCAGTCGATCGGCCCAAGGGTGCATTCGATCGGTGCATCATAACATGCATGGTGTGGGTGTTTATGCATGGGAACTTTCGTGTAGATGCACGCATGGGTGGTTTGTGAATGCCACTATGGGAATTCAATGGGATAAACACAAATGTTATACAAGGAATAATAAAGTTTAATCATGTGCCATTCCATGTGTGAGTAGTTTAACATACAAGAGTTCATGAATTAGGGTTTTCAAAGACAAGGGTTTTCTTAAAACATACAAACAGCTAAATATGGGTTGTTAACATCATATCGGGATCAAAACACTTGAGAAATCGATGAGGATCAAAAAAATAAAGTAAGGCTAAGTGTGTTAATTTAATTATTAACACCTAACCCTTATGAGGTTCATAAGGATAAGTAACTAACTTAGATGATTCACTTGAATTATCTAAGACTGTTTATTTAAAGAGTTAATCAGGAATCACTGGACAAACATAAGCTATTAATGGGCCCGAGGTTAACCATATGGGATTAACCTAAGCCCATCATGTTTAATTATACTTTTCTCAAATTAATTACGTTTTATTAAAAGAAATTGATTTATAAACCTTACTAAATTAAAATAAATGATTTTCAACCTAAATATTTAATTTAAATTGAATTAATTTAAAAACATTTTAATTAAAGACGTGTAATGATTACTTGTGGGATACGGGTATGTAAATGGGCAGGACATCAGATTAGTTAGTGAGAATCATAGAAACACATTAGTAACGTAGGACACTTAGTTGCACAACGAGACCAAGATTATAGATACGACGATTATAAATACTTATCGTATTCGAATTCTCTTAAAATAACTCAGGTGCTAAAGATACATAGTCGACAATCAACTAGCGCGCATACCTTTTGTGGTTTATTTGCACAACAACACAGGTGAGTTCATTGCCACTTTTCTAAACACTTTCGTTTTCCAGCGCGAGGATGAAAAGCATGCATAACCTTTTTTATTTAAATATGTCTTACGTAAGTGGTTTTACTTATTGTATGTTTTATACTCCTAGACTCCTGTGTAGGTATATGTTATGCAGGATTAACTAACGAATTAGTTAATTACTCTTATGGGTAATACCTAAATTCTAAAACTCTAAAACAAACACTTAGTCCATCAGTTTGAATTCATAGAATCTAAACTCAAAGTGTAACCAAGAGAACTAAAGCTTAGAATCAAATACAAGGAAATCTAATTCAGTGTGTGTGTTCAATAAAACTAAGGATCATGTTCAAGAATCTATAATCATTGTGGAGATCATGGAATTCTAAAGAGCAGAATCAAGAGAGTCAAGGGAATCATAACCGTGTGTGAATCAATGAAATAATGAAATCATTAAGATCTAATGAAATCATTAATGCTTAAGCTAAGGTGGATGTCTGTTGTATGTAAATCAAGACAACGTGTAACACAAGGAATGGCCCGTCATTAATGGTAGACTCTTGTAGTCAAGATATGTGGGCATAACAAAAACGATCAAACGAAAACATGAAAACAAAGGCGGTCAAGAATTAAAGGATATCCTAAAGTCCCGACCTGTACAGTAGGCCTGAGGGTCAAGCTGATATGGGCAGAACAGGAAAGTCCTGACGCATACAGGTAGATTCATTTGGGTCATTTTTGATATGGGCCACGTGTGAGACGGTACAACTTGGACACCACCATCAACTAAGTCTAATTGATTTAGTCAAATAAGACCCAATCATCATGTCTTAGTTGTAAATAAATGATTAATTATTGATTTAATTAAGAATTTTATATTATGTTTCTACAAGTGCCTTGGGAAATCATGAATACATGGTGAACTCAAGAAATCAGTAGTATTTCTAATTGTGGAAATCAAATTCTAAAATGGAAGTGGGTGATAGGTAAGACGATTAATTATCATTAACAACAATGTCATATGTGGTTTGGTATGTGGTGGGATGGCGTCTGGGCTGGTTGTAGGCTCGACCCTTAAGTATGCCCTATATATAAGCATACCGAGCTGGATATTACAGGTGTTGCTAATGAGGTTAAGTTTGTTACCGAAGGGATTGGTAAATGCAAATGTATACATGTTTTTAGACTTCTAAACGAAATGCTTGAAACTAGAATGTGAATGAAACTGGATGATAGGTAAGACACTTAATTATCATTAACAACAATGTCATATATGGCGTCTGGGTGGGTTGTAGGCCCGACCCTTTCGTATGCCCTATATATAAGCATACCGAGCTGGATATTACAGGTGATGTTAATGAGGTTAAGGTTGTTACCTAAAAGACTTGTAATAGGCTATTTTTCTGAAATGGAATTTGGATGGTAGGTAAAACTTAATTATCGTTAACAACAATGTCATATGTGGTTTAGTACATGGTGGGATGGGGTCTGGGCGGGTTGTAGGCTTGTAACACCCAAACTTTTCACACGATTACACGTGTCTCATTTTAGGTCCCAGATTAAACTTTATCAAAAATTTATGTTCGGAAGCGTGAAATTAATATTTCATGATTTAAACACACTTAATTTCAAATCATTTACATTTATGATTACTAAAAACTAGTGTGTTTAAGTTTAATACCACCACAGGCTTTACAAAACGTTTGGTTCTGCTTCACAACGTGCCCGATCTGATCGCCCGATGCATATCTATCTTTGACCTGTAACATCACATATAAGTCACAATTAGATCATATGAACTAAGTAAGTAACCCTTTCCATAGTTTTCAAAAACTCAATTTAACACATCCACATATATATCATATTGATGTTTATCATGTTTAGACGATAATATATCATCAAATCCAATTCTACCACCAGCACCTCTGGCAAAATTTAAAACACCGTATATATAAATATATAATTATTGGATCAACCAATTACCCACACACCTGTGGTTTCAATGATTTAGTTTTCGGATTAACCGGTTATCCACACATTTGTGGTATCATACATATATTAAAAATCTCTCACAAGGTAATAATATCATATTACCAATCATCAACTATTGCTCACAATAGTTTAATCAAAATTACACTATGGTGTTCACATTCCTGTGCTTCCACCATAGCTATTTGTCAGCACCTCTGACTATTCACACATTCGTGATATCATAATTAATTTAAGTCTTAAGATGTTCACCCACCGGTCCTTCCATCTAAGACAATTGCCAGCACCGCTGGCTATCCACCATTGTGGAGTCATACATATAGTAAGTCTTAAGATGTTCACCCACCGGTACTTCCATCTAAGACAATTGCTAGCACCTCTAGCTATCCACCATTGTGGAGTCATAAATAATTCAAGTCTTAAGATGTTCACCCACCGGTACTTCCATCTAAGACAATTGCCAGCACCTCTGGCTATCCACCATTGTGAAGTCATATTTATTAAGTCTAAGATGTTCACCCACCGGTACTTCCATCTAGACAATTGCCAGCACCTCTGGCTATCCACCATTGTGGAGTCATATTTATTAAGTCTAAGATGTTCACCCACCGGTACTTCCATCTAGACAATTGCCAGCATCTCTGGCTATCCACCATTGTGGAGTCATATTTATTAAGTCTAAGATGTTCACCCACCGGTACTTCCATCTAGACAATTGCCAGCACCTCTGGGCTATCCACCATTGTGGAGTCATAAATAATTCAATTCCCGGATTAACCGGTTAGCCACACATTTGTGGGTCAACAATTTAGTTCCCGGATTAACCGGTTAGCCACACATTTGTGGTTCAACAATTTAGTTCCCGGATTAACCGGTTAGCCACACATTTGTGGTTCAATTAAATCAATTTCACCGGCTCATCCGGCTAAATTTTTATGCATTTATACTATGCATACCACACAAGCAATAACGCCTTCTCATAGGACTTTTAATTCCATTAGTTTCATTAATCAAGTTATGCACCATCATTCTATAAACACCAAATCATATTAATAAATCACCGGGTCATCCGGTTATTCTAATGCAAATATATTGCATATACGTTTCCCATTGAAACTTAACAAACACAAACTAAAGGATTTCTCATCCCATAGTTTCAATCACATATTTAACATCATTCACATATATCAAATACGCAAGTAGAGTCTTTCTACTACTTATATGTAATGTTACAGTAAGTTGGGTAACTTACCTGGTTCAAACGGTTGTTCACTTCCTACAACCTCTTTTCCACTTCTGTGAATTGTCCCTTGAACTTCACCACCAACACCTAGTTGCATATTCACGCATATACAACTATGTTCAATACATATAACACATACAATCAAGTTTAACGCACTTGACTGGTTTGACTTCTTCAAAGTCAATTTATCACATAATTGACTTTATCTTACTATTTTTAGCAAGTTTTAGTCAATTATCACAATTAATCATATTTCATGCCTTCCCAGGTAATTTATCAAATAATTGATGTTCATTATATTAGTTACGATCTTTAACTATTTTTATTATTCAATTTTTATTTAAGATCGTAACTTGTTAATAATTTTAACATCAATTTATCAAAATCATCATTTAATCTATGGATTATAATCCATAATTTATTTAAAATCATATTCAACCCATCCTACTAGTTATTACACCATGATATGGGTTTCATAATAACCGGACATTATCCCGGCTTCAAAACGAAGATTTCACCATCAAAACAACAAGTTCTTCGTTTCTAACAATCCCTAGTTATCAACTAGGCAATAATCAATACCCATTATCATAGTATTACAATCAAAACTAAGTTTAATCCATACAATATTAAACTAGTAGGATAAAACGAACCGTTACCTAATCTGACGGATATTCAGTTACAAAACAACGATCGGGGCTTGAAAACACGATCCTTGGTGAGATCTATGACTTCTAATGGCTTCAAAATGGAGTTTGGAGGCTTAAAAGTGACTTTTGGTCGTCTGGAAGTCGTAGGATGTCGAGATAGATGAAAAAAAAGTGTTTCTGGACGAAAATCTGATCTTATACTCATCCACCGCCTCAAATCAGTCCCGGGCGCATCGCCCCGGCTCGGCGTGTGTCCCGGGGCGTAACTCCCCACGGGATTTTGTCCAAATTTTTAATTTTCTTGTTTTCGCGATTCCGGGAGCATACGAACTCCGTTTTGCGCACGGTTTTCGCCCACGTTCATCATTTTTCGCATACTATCAACCTCTAAGAACCAAAATTACTAAATCATCGTGGATTTCAAGCACGACCGAATGTGCTCTTGCCATAGATGACGTAATCTCACATGTTTTCAAATCACAACAACTAAAATCGTTCAATTAACGATTATTTACAATACATTTATTATTAAAAACCGGTTGTTACAAATCTTCCCTCCTTACAAAGGTTTCGTCCCCGAAACCGATTAAACCTCAAAAAGGAAAGGATAATACTTTCTTATTTCATTTTCCGACTCCCGCGTAACTTTAGAACCGGTTCTATTTTTCCACTGAACCTTCACCTGCCTCAATGATTTATTTCTAAGTTGCTTGACTTTTCGGTCAAGTATTGCCACTGGCTTTTCCACATAATTCAACTTGTCATCAATTTATATATCTTCCAGTGGTACGTATGCAGATTCATCTGCTAAACATGTTCGTAAGTAAGAAACGTGGAACGTATTATGAATTCCACTTAACTCCTCTGGTAGCTCTAGGCGATAAGCAACTTCACCAACACGAGCTATGATTTTAAATGGTCCAATAAAACGTGGACTTAACTTTCCTCGTTTACGAAAACGTATAACACCTTTCCACGGTGAGACTTTTAACAACACAAAATCTCCTACTTGGAATTCAATGGGCCTTCTACGCTTATCAGCGTATGACATCTGACGGTCTTGAGCCGCCTTCAGATGGGCACGGATCTGATCTATCCGTTCATTGGTAGCTTTAACAACATTTTTGTGTGCGAGTTCACGCTGCCCAACTTCTCCCCAACAAACGGGAGTTCGACATTTCCTCCCATATAGCATCTCATAAGGAGGCATTCCAATGCTGGAATGATAACTATTATTATACGAGAATTCTGCCAAAGGTAGGTAATCATCCCAACTACCCCCAAAGTCAATAATGCACGCCTGTAACATATCCTCCAAGGTCTGAATGGTTCTTTCACTTTGTCCATCAGTCTGAGGATGATACGCCGTGCTTATTAACAATCCTAATTATTCTTGAAATTTCTCCAGAAATGAGAAGTAAATCAAGTGTTTCGATCAAAATTAATCGTCACTGGCACACCATGCCTAGACACCACTTCTCTAATATACATTTCAAGCATAGTTGAACATTTATCCTTAAATAAATATAATCATTATACATGATTCCACTAAATCAATCTACAATTGATTATTTGGTTTGACTTTCTTCATTCAAACCAAACCATACACTCAAGTGTATTTTTACGTACATCTTATCTCTCTTTTGAATATTCACGTAAATATTCATTTTATCATATGTATAAATAAAATTTATACATATTATAAATATCCTGTTTCTTTACAAATAGGCTTATCCTTGATTTTTTAAAGTCAAACATCATGTATAATGTATTTAACACATAATAACAACCGAATGATTTCACATTCGCGTTATTTATTATCATTTAACACAGAACATATGTGCACACAAAACTTCAGTTGTGCATCATATTGCCCAAAAGTCAACTTAAACAATTTTGACTCTTGAAATTGGATGTCTACACTCTTGTAGATCATCTTTTGTTCACATACCTTGTGAATCTTTTACATTGGATTTGCAAGTTTCATGTTCACACACCTTGTGAATCGAAACACGCACATAACCAATTTAATGTCTACACTTTTGTAGATCATAACATCCACAGTATGATGGTTGTTTACACTCTTGTAAATCAACTCGATCATTATCATTAGTTGAATGTTCACATACTGTGACAACTAGTACCTGACCGCCCGGCAAGTCCGTACGGTATGTGTACTTGTAAACAGTAACTATGTGTATATATACGATTGTAAACAGTACTTGTATTAACAGGATTCTAAATACAAGAACAGTTGTACGTATTTTCGTGTAAACTTAAATACATTAAGTACAACATACATCTGAAACATAAGTTGTGGTTATTAAGTGAAAACTTAATGACAATTAACACAACAAATCATGAGAAACAAATCGGTTGCGATCTGATGTCCATAGATGACAGGAATCAGATGGCCGACAATTCAAAGTGAAAACAATGCGAAAACAGGATGTTTAGTTGAGTCCGACAGTGAGGAAACACAATTTAAACATAAACTGCAGTGTCATTTCAGAATAACGAACTGACAGTGTGTTTGCGTGGGTGACGATTCACACAAACATATCTGTGAGTTTAACGTTCTGAAATGATGACTGGAAAGTAGAAAACAAAAGTCGGAAAGCAAAACCATCGTCGTGTTCGTTCGAATGACGATTCGAACGAATACGCGCGATGGTGACGCGATTCGACGAAACGAAAACGAATTACGACGCGAAACGAATTTAATTTTAATTAAATAAAATAATTAACATTTTTACAATTTTGAAACTCATCAAATTAATTAAATTAACATTTTCATTCATTTATTTGTAATTGCGCGAAATTATCCGGTTACGCGACGAGATCGCGAACCGAGCACCCGAAACGGACCCGAACACCACATAGGGTATAAAAACCCTAAATGAATTCATTTTATTCATTTATCATCTTCATCTCTCTCTCTCTTCAAAATTTCCGGCCAAGTCAAGAAACACCACCAAACCACCTTCAATCCACCATATCTTGCTCAATACTCAACGGATTTGAGTGATTCTTGCGCCCACGCGTAGCCCTCGACGTCCTCTACACGAAAGTACAACGGATCTAAGCCAAGCACTACTGAAACTCAAGGTATTACGCGTGCAAGATCTGTAAAAATAGGGTTTTATGTCTTGGGTTGATATATACACGCGACCACCTCTATAAATCGGGTATTATCCGACTTTCAACCTGCATTCAGACTTCACCAAGGTTCGTACAAGGCATGTTAATGAAGGGGGAGCTCGGGGACCGGTTACAAGTTCATCAGGTCGATGGTGATGAAGCACGAACCACAGGTTCGCGAGGTGCTGGAATGCCGAACCCTCTTAGCTGCACTACCACCGAACCTGTACGATCGGTCTCCTTGGCCGAACCCTCCTCGATGTCACGAACCTTAGTCGAACCAGCACATGAGTCCCGAACCTTTCATTGCAGTAAACGAACCCTACTGATGCATGACTTGCCGAACCCTGCAACACACGTGGCGAACCTATGGCTGAAGATTCCTGGAGACGAACCTTAGCCGGATATTATGCTTAGACGAACCCTGCATCTTGATCACCGAACCCTTGTTTGAACATCACCGAACCTTTGATGAAGCTTAACACCACACGAACCTGCTATTATGTGGAACGAACCCTTCATGTCAGACATTAGCCGAACCATGCTCACCTGAACGAACCTTGTCCGGACCAGTTGATGGTTCGCTGCCATGGGGAAACAAACTAGCCGAAATCCTACTACAAACCCACCCCCTCATGCGATCAAGTTAGTTGATGGCCCATTCATCATTGTAATCCGTAGGAGTTGAGTGGCCCACAAACTTTCAATCGGCCCAACAATAAACATCCTTAGTCAATGTTAATCTCGGCCCAACATCCCTTCGGCTCAAGAACTAGTGTTCGGCCCACACACATTTAAATTGGCCCAGTAAATTTTAGCTAGCCCACACGAAAATCATGAGGCCCAATAGGCCCAATAACATCTACTTGGTCCAACACATGTGATAGCCCACACAATTTCATAGCCCAACCGATTCAACTCTAATTCAATTGGCCCATTTTCGAGGATTGGTCCATGTTGGTCACTAGGCCATGTAATTCAGCCCATGTTGTTTAACATAGGCCCACGCGAATTACGGTTCACACGACTCACATTCGGCCCAATGAGTTTCAAGATAACCTAAATTCAAGAGTTGATACATTAAACGAGATTAAAGTATGACGCACATTCTTAATTATCCAATTAAATTGTTACAAGATGACAAAGTTTTAGAAATGATTTCATAAATCCTAAAACAATTTAATTTTGGGTATAATCACAATTGGTTTCAAGTGTTAAGTCAAATAAACAAAAGACCAAGTAAAATCACTACAATTACTTAGGGCCGAATAAAGATCATTAACGAGACTCACAAGTGTTAGCCGACTTTAGGACTAACAAGTACACGCGCACAAAACTATACAATTTATACTTATAAATTACATACAACGTGTAAACAATACAGGATCGTGAAATCAACATCAAGGAACAATCAAGAGCGCGTGTCCTTTTTATTTTAAGCTAAGTCAACCCTACAACAACAAGGTGAGTTCATATGCCCCTTTTACTTTAATCTTTACTGATTTTAACTCTCGGGGCTGTGAAACATGTTTACTTTTATTTATTTAAAAGTTTTACTTAACATGTTAATTATACTCTGATTAAATGATATTAAATTGTTTATTATCATATATCATTGTATGCATGCTTGTATGATTTTGAGATAACAGGGAAACTCAGATGATTATGATAATGTAATTTCTTAATCATCAACACATTAGAATAACTTAGTTATAAGATGATAGCTTATAACACTTAGTTATTTCCACATGAGCAAATATTTAGGCAATTTACACCTAATTATTTAATGAGAACAATCCCACACGGAGACTTTGGGATCACACGGATTTCAGTAAATGATGATCATGATAACGTAACTTCATGGGATTCTTATCATTTACACATGATTAACATAATGTAATAAGACAAGTTCTTATTCAACGTTGTTAATTACACGAGAACAATCCCACACGGAGACTTTGGGATCACACGGATTTCAGTAAATGATGATCATGATAACGTAACTTCATGGGATTCTTATCATTTACAGATGATTATCATAATGTAATAAGACAAGTTCTTATTCAACTTTGATAAACACATGAGGACAATCCCACACGGAGACTTTGGGATCACACGGCGGGATAGGAGAGAATGGAATGCATTTTAATCTGATTACGTGAGGGTTAAAATGGATTCCATTCGGATTCTATACGCTACATTTGGAGACACATGATGAACAGTTAACTAACACTTTTAATATTTAGAAGTGAAACAACAGTTAACCCCCCAACTATAGAATAATTTAAGGAATGGATTTAATAAATCTAATATCCTTAACACATATATTGGTTATCAATACTTAGGTTTGATAATTACCACGTTATCATATTATTATTCTATACATGAGAACACAGGTGATCAAGGAAGAGATAACATGTGAATTGAGAATGGAAATCAATAGTTGTATTACAAGTAGTGTGGAGTTCTAGTGGTGTTGTGGTGGGATGTTGGCTAGGGCTTAGTTCCCTTACATATGCCCTATATATAAGCAACACTACTAGGATGATATAGTACCTGTGACTATAACTATTGAGGAGCCATTGGATGAACAAGTGAATCAGACAATCATACGAGTAACATATTATCATTGTGAATGTGCATGTGAATGAATCAAGGTTTTACATTAACTTACTTATGAACTCACCAACCTAGAGTTGACTTTGTTTTAAATACATGTTTCTCAGGTGACGAGCAGGTGTAGACATATACATGCAAAGATTAAGCTAGTGGACTTTTAGAAGACCTAGCTTTATTTTGTGTTGCATGCTTTTGGGGAAACAAGGATATGAATCATCTTTTGTATATCTTGTACATATACAAGATATAGTTACATTGATTCTTTTTGGTAGATTTACGTGATTAAATTATGAACGATACTGTGTAATTTAATCTTGTAATTCTATATCATGGATGTGTTAGAAATTTCTCATTTATTTATCATGTGCTATGTAAACAATCTGATCATTTGATTATCATTCAAAGATATCGCGCCCCGGGAACTTTCCGCCCGACGGGAAAACCCGATCCGTTCCCGCCGGCCCGGGGTGTGACACATACCCTGTAAATCATTCAACTACAATAACCACACTAACCCTAACCATTTACCTCAACTTCAATTAAAACAACAAATCACATATATGCTACATGCATATACAATTGTAGTGTGGACTCACCCAATCCTACAACTACAGAACAATCAAATGGGTAATTTACACACCATTTGAACACATTCACTTGTGTTTTACATTTATTTTAATCACCAATTGAGTTTTACACACAACACTTGTGATTCATCATAACAAGTTTAAACAACTCAATGGTAACAGGTGACTTACTATCATGTACATGTACATGCTTTACCCCCAATGCCACAAAAATGTGGACTTACATGACAAATATTAATGCCATGCACCAGTGGTCTTACATCAGTTTCACATGAATCTGAAGCGTCACCCATTATCTGTGTCTGTTATTCTAAACATATAACGACACTTTTATCAGTTATGCAATTTATCATAACATTAATCAATTTCAACAAAACTCAGGTTGTTACATTCAATATTTGATTCAATAATCCCAATTACCACCCCATGTGGTTTCATATTCATATATTTCCACACAATGTGGATTATCATCAAGTTATAGTGTCAACTATAAATTATCATTTAGTAACACCTTTCAAGTTAAGCATTTAGCACATAACATTCATCTAATACTACAAGACATTTGTCAAGCAGTTAAATACCACCACCATGTGGTTTCATATCTTCAACATTTCTTGACACATATAGTCAATTTACCATTCAATTTATCACAATTACTACAAGTCAATTACAAGTAGTAACAGTGAAACATAATCACATAACACATAAGCACTAATATGTCTTATTGTTGCATATTAGTGAGTAAATAACTCACCTATTCATATTAACCATAACTTTGACTTTTTTAAAAGTCAACATCATTCAACACATACTCACATATTGACCAATCCACACGTATGTGGATTTTTCCCAATACCTCACTAAGGAGGATTTGTATGACAAATTCAATGCCATTCCAAGATGGTTTTACACATCTAACACAAGGCCACTCACTAGTGGACTTACAAAATAGTCAACGCCACTCACAAGTGGTCTTATATGATAAATCCAATGCCATTCACCAATGGTCTTACATGTTAAACCCAATGCCACCCACCAGTGGTCTTACATGTTAAATCCAATGCCACCCACCAGTGGTCTTACATGTTAAATCCAATGCCACCCACCAGTGGTCTTACATGTTAAATTCAATTCAATGTGTCAATTACTATCAACATGTAATGACACTATCACTAGTTATGAAATCATATCATAACATTCACCATACGTATACACATTGTATACTTACAAGTCTATATATCACGCATATAGATTATATGCACATTATATAAATTATTAACATGTTTAAATCATTACATCTCAAACTTAAACATGTATGAACACATAAACATAATTAAGTGTCCTTTTTCCCCATTTTACCCTAAACGGGTCAAATTTCACATTTTTGATTCGTGTATACATACTAAAACATTTTCGATGTTCAAATGGATTAATTTCCCTAACACATCAAGTGTTATTGCCTACACTCATGTAGGTCTTTTCACAATAATTCTCCAATTCATTTTTCTTGAATTGGTAACACTATTACCCATAAGTGATAGATACATTAAACTTATAACACCTTACCTAATCTCAATAGCCTAAGTATAAAATGATCCCCATAAGTGCTTGTTCATATCATGTTTGCACTAGTAAGTTGGCCAGACGTACTTGTTCATTCATTATATGCCCAATTCCTTACTTCATTCATTACATACTCAAGACATTGATTTCGGTTTCAAACAATCACTCAAATCACATTTAACATGTAATGATTCACTTTACATTTAACAATTATAATACAGGACATAGATATGCTAACCTCATACATTCGGCATCATGATCGGGTCTTCGAATCAAACGTTATGTTTTCATATCAAGAGCACAAAAGTTTGAGATCAAGTGTTCATGGCGCACTTGATTCACTCAAACCATTGCTCTGATACCAACTCTGTAACACCCAAACTTTTCACACGATTACACGTATCTCATTTTAGGTCCCAGATTAAACTTTATCAAAAATTTATGTTCGGAAGCGTGAAATTAATATTTCATGATTTAAACACACTTAATTTCAAATCATTTACATTTATGATTACTAAAAACTAGTGTGTTTAAGTTTAATACCACCACAGGCTTTACATAACGTTTGGTTCTGCTTCACAACGTGGCCGATCTGATCGCCCGATGCATATCTATCTTTGACCTGTAACATCACATATAAGTCACAATTAGTTCATATGAACTAAGTAAGTAACCCTTTCCATAGTTTTCAAAAACCCAATTTAACACATCCACATATATATCATATTGATGTTTATCATGTTTAGACGATAATATATCATCAAATCCAATTCTACCACCAGCACCTCTGGCTAAATTTAAAACACCGTATATATAAATATATAATTATTGGATCAACCAATTACCCACACACCTGTGGTTTCAATGATTTAGTTTCCGGATTAACCGGTTATCCACACATTTGTGGTATCATACATATATTAAAAATCTCTCACAAGGTAATAATATCATATTACCAATCATCAACTATTGCTCACAATAGTTTAATCAAAATTACACTATGGTGTTCACATTCCTGTGCTTCCACCATAGCTATTTGTCAGCACCTCTGACTATTCACACATTCGTGATATCATAATTAATTTAAGTCTTAAGATGTTCACCCACCGGTCCTTCCATCTAAGACAATTGCCAGCACCGCTGGCTATCCACCATTGTGGAGTCATACATATAGTAAGTCTTGAGATGTTCACCCGCCGGTACTTCCATCTAAGACAATTGTTAGCACCTCTAGCTATCCACCATTGTGGAGTCATAAATAATTCAAGTCTTAAGATGTTCACCCACCGGTACTTCCATCTAAGACAATTGCCAGCACCTCTGGCTATCCACCATTGTGGAGTCATATTTATTAAGTCTAAGATGTTCACCCACCGGTACTTCCATCTAGACAATTGCCAGCACCTCTGGCTATCCACCATTGTGGAGTCATATTTATTAAGTCTAAGATGTTCCCACCGGTACTTCCATCTAGACAATTGCCAGCACCTCTGGCTATCCACCATTGTGGAGTCATATTTATTAAGTCTAAGATGTTCACCCACCGGTACTTCCATCTAGACAATTGCCAGCACCTCTGGGCTATCCACCATTGTGGAGTCATAAATAATTCAATTCCCGGATTAACCGGTTAGCCACACATTTGTGGGTCAACAATTTAGTTACCGGATTAACCGGTTAGCCACACATTTGTGGTTCAACAATTTAGTTCCCGGATTAACCGGTTAGCCACACATTTGTGGTTCAATTAAATCAATTTCACCGGCTCATCCGGCTAAATTTTTATGCATTTATACTATGCATACCACACAAGCATAACATTCGTTTTGAAACTAATAACGCCTTCTCATAGGACTTTTAATTCCATTAGTTTCATTAATCAAGTTATGCACCATCATTCTATAAACACCAAATCATATTAATAAATCACCGGGTCATCCGGTTATTCTAATGCAAATATATTGCATATACGTTTCCCATTGAAACTTAACAAACACAAACTAAAGGATTTCTCATCCCATAGTTTCAATCACATATTTAACATCATTCACATATATCAAATACGCAAGTAGACTCTTTCTACTACTTATATGTAATGTTACAATAAGTTGGGTAACTTACCTGGTTCAAACGGTTGTTCACTTCATACAATCTCTTTTCCACTTCTGTGAATTGTCCCTTGAACTTCACCACCAACACCTAGTTGCATATTCACACATATACAACTATGTTCAATACATATAACACATACAATCAAGTTTAGCGCACTTGACTGGTTTGACTTCTTCAAAGTCAATTTATCACATAATTGACTTTATCTTACTATTTATAGCAAGTTTTAGTCAATTATCACAATTAATCATATTTCATGCCTTCCTAGGTAATTTATCAAATAATTGATGTTCATTATATTAGTTACGATCTTTAACTATTTTTATTATTGAATTTTTATTTAAGATCGTAACTTGTTAATAATTTTAACATCAATTTATCAAAATCATCATTTAATCTATGGATTATAATCCATAATTTATTTAAAATCATATTCAACCCATCCTACTAGTTATTACACCATGATATGGGTTTCATAATAACCGGACATTATCCCGGCTTCAAAACGAAGATTTCACCATCAAAACAACAAGTTCTTCGTTTCTAACAATCCCTAGTTATCAACTAGGCAATAATCAATACCCATAATCATAGTATTACAATCAAAACTAAGTTTAATCCATACAATATTAAACTAGTAGGATAAAACGAACCGTTACCTAATCTGACGGATATTCAGTTACAGAACAACGATCGGGGCTTGAAAACACGATCCTTGGGGAGATCTATGACTTTTAATGGCTTCAAAATGGAGTTTGGAGGCTTAAAATTGAGTTTTGGTCGTCTGGAAGTCGTAGGATGTCGAGATAGATGAAAAAAAAGTGTTTCTGGATGAAAATCTGATCTTATACTCATCCACCGCCTCAAATAAGTCCCGGGCGCATCGCCCCGGCTCGGCGTGTGTCCTGGGGCGTACCTCCCCACGGGATTTTGTCCAAATTTTTAATTTTCTTGTTTTCGCGATTCCGGGAGCATACGAACTCCTTTCTGCGCACGGTTTTCGCCCACGTTCATCATTTTTCGCATACTATCAACCTCTAATAACCAAAATTACTAAATCATCGTGGATTTCATGCACGACCAAATGTGCTCTTGCCATAGATGACGTAATCTCACATATTTTCAAATCACAACAACTACAATCGTTCAATTAACGATTATTTACAATACATTTATTATTAAAAACCGGTTGTTACAAGGCTCGACCCTTTCGTATGCCCTATATATAAGCATACCGAGCTGGATATTACAAGTGATGTTAATGAGGTTAAGGTTGTTACCGGAATGGTTTGCAAAGCTATTTTTCAGATACTAAACTAAATGAACTAATCAACCATTGTGTTGACTTTGTTTTCTTTCATGCTTTCTCAGGTGATGTACATGACTAAGCTAAGGTTTCAGGAATGCATGCTAGGATGCCAGTTAGAGGACCTAGTAGTTTTTGGAAAGCAAATATTTTGTTGACTTCGGTGAATAACTTTTTATATCTTGTACGGTTACAAGATAGTACACTTATGATTCATTCTTAGATTTACTTGGTTAAATTATGAAACGTTGACAATTGTAATTTAACTTCGTAAATCTTGGTTTAATATCATTGTGCTTTAGTTATTCTCAACATTGATGCAATGTAAACAATCTGATCATCATGATTATCACTTCCGATATCGCGCCTCGGGAACCTTCCGCCGACGGGACACACGATCCGGCCTGCCGGCTCGGGGTGTGACATTCATCCACTCTAGCCTTCAATGCACTCCATAACCCATATGATGACCTGCGTTCATCAAACTGATGAAGGATTTGGTTCGGAATGGCTTGGCTTAGCATCCAATATGCCTTCTTCTCGGAGTCATATTTCTTTCGTTGTTCAACATCTAATCAATCGTGAGATTGTTTAAGATCCGTTCCAACCACCTTTGGTCGTTCATATGGTAAAATTTATCTCCCAAAGGTTTGTATCAGTGCCATTGAGATGTGTCTCAAATCTACCTTTCTAGTTCTCGTAGTCAGATAAATCAAGGAGTTTTGGCACTTTGTTTGTACTCCCAGCTTAAGTTTCAGTAATCAATACACTTTGAAACTTTGAATTTTGATTCGCAACAGCTGCAAGCATATCCGCCATCTTTTTTCTCCTCAAACTGATCAGCGAACCTTTAACAATTTCCTAAACCAGCAAACCTGATGATCACCTATGAACCTATGATTAACGAACCTCCACGAACATTTGGATTAACGAACCTCCACGAACCTTTGGATCAATCAGTGACCCTCCACAAACCTAAACAAACCTGTGGGTTTGGCTTTGATTCGGCTAGGTTCGTCCCACGGACCTGTGGTTTTGGCTTGAAAATTATGGCGAGAACATCTTCAAGATTTGGGGAGAAAACCTTCAAATCTTCAAACCTTCAAGTGTACGGATTTTTCCAAAAATGTCTGATTTTGACAATCTATCTGTCAAAATACTCGCAATTGAATGTAGATAACGGATCTATAGTCGGTTTCTAGAATCGAGCAACGAATGATGATTAAACGTCCTAAAACAGTCAAACACTAACACTCAAACTCCAGACATTTCCAGAATAATCCATAATGATTAGTAAACTTCAAAGACGTGTATAGAACCCTTCCTTTGGCTCTGATACCACTATTGGAAGCTCAGGATCAGTATAATATTGATTCTATTAACAATTTTATCTATCTGGAATCTAGATAACCCTTATATGAATTGAAGTAAGCACAATCATACTTTTAAATTCCATTCTTATTGTTAATAAGATCAAATACAAAATGCACACAACAATGAACACACAGTTCAATCTCAGACAGTCTCAAAATCTCTTAGAAAAACTATTTCCTACAGTACAATGAACCAGTAAATGTATATACTATATAGACAGACGAACCTATTCAAGGTAGACGAACCCATACGAACCACTAGGTTCGCTGGACGAAACTTTACCACACATAATCAACATGTTCGCTACTCTTTAACAAAACTGCATAGGTTCGTGGGCCAGAAGAACCTTGCAAAAACACCCCCAAAATTAATCAAAACTGACTTGATAGCAACATATTACATTATGCACCAACAGACCATCCGTTTGAGGGTGATACACCGTGCTTAATAGTAGTTTCGTACTCAATTCCTCCTGAAAATTCTTCCAAAAATGAGAAGTGAACCGAGTGTCACGATCAGACACAATAGTCACCGGCATTCCATGTCGAGACACCACCTCCTTAAAATAAATTTCGGCCATCTTCTTGGAAGAATACGTCTCCGTGATCGGTATAAAGTGAGCACTCTTTGGTAAGCGATCTACGATGACCCATATAGTATCATAACCGTTCCTAGTCTTAGGAAGCTTCGTGATTAGATCCATCATAATATCCTCCGACTTCCACATTGGGATCTCCAAAGGTTTCAATTTGCCATTCGGATTTTGATGCTCCGCCTTAACTTGAGCACAAGTCAAGCATTTTTTGACATACTTAACAATATCTTGTTTCATTCCCAGCCACCAATAGTTTACCCGCAAGTCACGATACATCTTCGTGCCTCCCGGGTGAATTGAATACTTCGACTTATGAGATTCCTCCAATAAAGCCATCTTTAAAGGAAAAGTGGGAGGTATCCACACACGACCACCCCATCTTGTCTATAAACCCCGACTGCCTTCATCCAATTAATGAGCCAACCCTTTGATTCTATCTCATTTCCAATTCTCCTCTTTCAAAGTCTCTATTTGAGCGTCTTTAATTTGATTTACAAAATCTGAATTCACCACAATTTTCATCGCCTTTACCCAAATGGGTAAATGTTCCTCTTTCCTACTCAAAGCATCCGCCACTACCTTTGCTTTCCTCGGGTGATAGAGCATTTCATAGTCGTAGTCTCTGAGTAATTCCATCCAACGTCTTTGCCTCATATTTAAATCCTTATGTGTGAAGAAATACTTTAAAATCTTGTGGTCAGTGTAAATACTGCATTTCACCCCGTAAAGATAATGACGCCATATCTTTAACGCGAAAACAACCGCCGCAAGCTCCAAGTCATGTACAGGATAGTTAACATCATGAATTTCAACTGACATGAAGCATAAGCAATAACTATCCCTCTTTGCATGAAAACAAACCCAAGACCAACGTAGGATGTATCGGAATAGTCTACAAGATCATTGGGTGCATCCGGTAATGTGAACACCTGTGCTTGTGCTAGTCTTGTCTTTAACTCTTGAAACGCCTTTTCCTGTTCATCACCCCACACAAACTTGGTATCTTTCCTGGTAAGCTTTGTCAATGATGAAGCAATCTTGGCAAAGTCTTGAATAAACCTCCTGTAATAATCGGCTAAACCAAGAAAACTTTTAACCTCGGTTGGAGTCTTGGGTGGACTCCATTTCATAATCCCCTGAATTTTGGAAGGATCAACTTGTATACCATTTGCATTTACCACATGCACCAAGAATTGGACTTCATATAACCAGAAGTGACATTTTGAAAATTTGGTATACAATTTCTCCTTACGAGTGTTTCAACAACATCATGCAAATGACATGTGTGATCACCTTCATTCTTTGGAATATATAAGTATGTCATCAATAAAAACAATGACTGACCTATCTAACATTGGACAATACACCCGATTCATTATGTCAATGAATGTCGCCGGTGCGTTAGTCAACACAAAAGACATTACAAGAGACTCGTAATACTCGTATCTCGTACGAAAAGCCGTCTTTGGAATGTATTCCTCTCTAACCTTTAATTGATGGCATCCTGATCGAAGACCGATCTTGGAGAACCATGAAGCTCCTTGTAATTGGTCAAAGAGTAGTCAATCCTAGGTAATGGATACCAATTCTTCACTATGACTTTATTCAACTCCCGATAATCTATACACATTCTAAAGCTCCAATCTTTCTTCTTGATAAATAACACTGGTGCACCCCAAGGTGAGATGCTCGGATGAATAAAACCTCGGTCAAGAAGTTCTTGCAATTGATTCACCATTTCTTGCTATTCTGATGGTGCCAAACGGTATGGAGCTTTAGCAATGGGTTTAGCTCCAGGTACCAAATCAATTACGAACTCCACATCCCTTCCGGGAGGTAATCTCGGTAGTTCATCCGGAAAGACATCTGAAAAATCATGAACAATAGGAATTTCTTCAATCATCTTTACTCCCTTCTCTGAATCTACCACATACGCAAGAAACGATCGTCCCCCAATGTTCAAATATTTCATGGCTTCCGTTGAATAACATAAGATCATGCCGCCACGTTTCTCCCCACGAATACACACCTCATTTACCCTAGGAGACGTCAATTGAATAATCTTATGCTTGCACACAATGTTGGCCCCGTGAGCTGAAAGCCAATCCTTCCCAACCACCCCATCAAATTCCTCCAATACCACCGGTATTAAATCAATATCATAATCCTCCCTGTCGATTGTTAGTATACTTTTACGATAAACGTCACAAACTAGGAAGCATTTCGAATCCGCTATTTCTATTTCTAAAGGCACTGACAATTTCTCAACAACAAAAGAAGAATGATGTATAAATTTATTAGACACAAAAGATCTACTAGCCTCCGAATAAAATAATATGTAAGCATGAAATGTATTGATGAAGAAAGTACATGTCACCATATCAGGAGTGACTTCCCTTCCTATACAGTAATTTGGAAAGCCCTACACTTTGGTTTGGATATTTCAGCCTTTTTTCCACTCCCTTGCCCCTTGAATGTTTGATTGTGTGCTCAACCAAAACCAACCCCTTTAATTTCCAGACACTCACTCTGTATGTGCCCTGGTTTGTAGAAGTTATAACACAGATTCAAATTACTTGAGCATTGATTAGCAAGATGACGTTGCTTTCCACTCTTGTAGCATGACAAAGATCGTAACGAAGAATCCCCCGGATGGTCTTTCCTAGATTTTGCACAGTGTTTAACTTCCCTACTTCATTGGAACTTAGTAGGTGACTTCCCAGATTTTGCACAGTGTTTAACTTCCCCTGGTCTTGGTTCTAATCTCGGTGGGTGGGGTTGGCTCTTCTGCACTGGAGGAACTCGCAAAGACACTCTCAGCACCATCATCATCGTCACCATAATCATCATCATCTGTACTATCACAATCCACCTTCTCCTCATCAGACTCTTCTTCCTATTCTTCTTCTTCTTCTTTGTCTGAATCATCAGAGACAGGCTTAGATCCCTCAATCCTAGGTGTGGACTCGTTGAGGCTTTCAACTTGTTCAGCTAGACGCAAGTTTTCAACCTCAAGAGCCGAAATCCTGTCATTGAAGCCAACATCCATCAGGGCCAGCTGATTGTACTCATCCATAGACTTGAGTAATCGCTCCTTCAAATCAGCAGATCGAGCTCTCAAATCAGCCCTCTGATCAGCAGCCTGTAGTAGCATAGCATCCAGCTCACTAACCCTCTGTGTAAGCTGAGCAATAGTATGATCTTGCTCATGGTTCTTCTCTATCAACCGAAGAACTAAACTGTTCAGCATGCTATGCTGATCAGCAACTGAAGCAGTCATAGTGTACGAATCTGAGCGTGTGATAGAAGGACCAGAGGAAGTAGCAGTATGATACGGCTGTAGTGGCCATAGATTAGGTCAGAGGGGCAATAAAAACACGTGTAGGTGTTGTCCTTGACCTGGTCAGTGAAGAAGTCGCAACTGTTGCAGCGGATGTAGCAGTGTTTACTGCAACAGAAACCAGCTCTGACCATCTATGTAACACGAATCTGGCCCTCTTCTGTCTCATGGCTGGAGGAGGAGAACATGTCTGTGTAACAGCCACAGTAGTAGTAGTAGCAGTGGATGTTCGAGGAGGATGAGAGAAATTAAACTCTAGGATAAAAGAAGGATCCCGAATCTCTTCCCTATCCAGCTCTGTCTCTCTTGTCTCTTCCTTTTCTTCACCAGCCTTGATCTCACCATAATGTTCTCAAACTCGTCATCAGTCTTATCAGAGTCGGAGTCCTCAGAAACTTCTTCCTCACTAGCATCCTCATTCTCATCATCTGACTCCTCCAAATCCTCGCCCTCATCAGCAGAAGTAGTACTAGCCATCTCCAATGGAGTAGAGACAGTGGCTATAGAAATAGTAGAAGCCTCAGGGTCATGAATAGCAACACCAGCACCAACAAACTGTTCACCCTCACCAATACTTACACCAACACTCACACCAACATCACTAGAATCACCGGCACCACCATCATCACCAGCACCACCACTAACATCATCATCATCACCATCATCTCTATAATCACCTCCTGGAACAACAATATCCTCCTGATCAGAATCAGAGTCCTCGTGTCTCCACCTCCTCCCATTAGGTGCAACGTAATCAGGATTGAGGAGTTGCCCAAATAGACGATGGGTAGGAGGCTTCCTCTCCTTTCCCCAATAAGAAAGAACCCTGTTGAGGGTAATGTCAGTCATGTGCTCTAATCTGATGATGTCGGAGTTGGATTTGGGAAGATTCGGCACTTGAGCATCGAAGATCATCTGAAGAAATCTCGGGTACATCAAGAACTTCGTATCGCCCTTCAAGTACATGTTCTCCTACATGTGTGTAAAAACCATCTAAGAGAAGTTGAACGGGATGTTCAGCACTAAAGCCACAAAGGCACACTACAAAGTCTCTCGCTGATCATCTAATCCTCCACGCCATGAACCCAGGCAATGAATAAGTACATGACTCAAATACTTGAACTGCGGGCATAAGAAAGCCTTGTTCAGCACTCCAGCTTCCAAATCTTCATCATACTTGCACATCATGAAACATCCACGAACCAAATATCTGTTAAGTGTGAAAGGATTATCTGGTCAGTCCTGAAATCCACACACCTGTCTGATGTGCTCAGCAGAGACAACCACGTCTTGCCCTATAACATTCCCTCTGATAACTGGAGGCTCTACCTCGCAGTCAATATCAGTTGTACTCCAGAAGTCCCTCTGATGTGATAAATAGGGATCATGAACTGTGGAAATGGCAGTGAATATCCTCGAATGTCTCAGAAAGGCAATGATCTCAGTAAAATGCTCGTCTTTCCTCGTAGTAGCATCTAAATGAGCACGTATGTTGTTCTTCGGAAAAGCTTTGTATCCTGCAATTCTGAAACACAAGAGAAACAACAAGTTAGCTCAGTTCAGTAACCAATTGAACAAAATCAAAATTTTAAACACAAGTGTTCAAAAGGTGCGAATGAGCCCACACCATCCGAATGAGACTCAGGCAAATGAGAAAACTGGCCGAATGAATGGTGCCATCCGAATGACACACGAATGAAGTCATTCGGTTGAACCAACTCATTCGCATGATCAGATGGCCCGAATGACCTTATTCAATCCACCCTTTGATCAAAAGGCTCTCATTCGGTTGAATCTCCTCATTCGATCGACCCTGTGATACGAATGGACGTCATCGGTCGACCGAAGAACTTAAAACTCCAAATTTTCAAAAACACAAATCAGACCACAAAAATGGTGATACATTGTTCAGAGAAGTCCGATTGAAGTTTTAGAACCGGTTTTAAGAGTATCAAAGTTCATTTTGTTGGGTTATTTGATTGGTACAGGTTCGAGCCCTAAAACCCCAAAAATTCGAACTGTTATGAGTCAATTTACGGTCAAAATTGAGAGATCTTGTTCCCAACAGTGCCTGAAACAATCACAATGTGAAATACAATCAGTATAGGTTGGATTAATGGTGAAAAATGATGAAGATGAACATATATGTGCTTCGGGCGAAAGAGGGTTCACACAGTAGGGCGAAAGAGGAGAATGATGTGAATGACTCATTCGGCCAAAAGGCATTTATTAAATAGGAGAACTCATTCGGACAAGCAAACCAAATGGTCCTATTCGCATGAAATGTTCAGACGAATGACTCATTCATATGAATAAGTTCATTCGCTTGGTTGAGTCATACTCAAGACTCATTCGGGTGGAAGAAAATCAGCACACAAAACACTACTCATTTTCAAATTTGTCATTTTGACCATTAAGAGAGTATTGTTATGAAGATTAGTCTGGTTTGGTTATTGGTTAAGATGAGATTGAATATCTGAGCAAACAAATGATCATTTAAAACAAACTAAAATGAAAATCTTTTTGTATTTTTCTGATAATTAAACATTGTACAATTAAAACTGAAACAAACAAAACGCACATATTTTTGTGAGTAGCCTTTCAAGAAAATGACACATACACCAGATCCTATCAGATCAGCATTGATGAATATTATATTTCTGAAACATTTGATTTATCAAACGATTACTAATATACTTGTCCACTTTAAACCTAACATTACTTCATTAATAAACCAATCAACGATTACCTATGTTTTCTGACTGAGTTACCCATTATAGTCAACCGATATATGTGAAAACTAATTTATAACTCATCTCTGCATAACTTAACACCTAACATCATAAATTATAAAAGGTTCCAATTTATTTTCTTTTTGTGTTTTTCTTTTAGATTTCTTTATCAAGTTCAACACATTCTCATGGACGGCTTCAGCTAGGTCTTTACAAAGCAATATGGCACGTATATAGAACTGTGTTAACAAGAACAACTTGTTATATCCAAATGGATGGCTTCAACTAGGTTGCAACCCAGTAATATGGCACATGTATGGAAACGAACTTATTTTATTTTTGTATTTTTCTAGCTTATCATATCTGAATGGACAGCTTCAGCTAGGCTGCAACCCAGCAATATGGCACGTGTACAAAGTCGGATTCACTTTTATTTTGTTGTGATTCAATCATTGTCATCTGAATGGACGGCTTCAGCTAGGTCTTTACAAAGCAAAATGGCATGTGTAAAGACTTGAATTCATGAATCATGGGAAACCTCTTACGATCATATGATAACATGTGTATGCTGATTTGAGTTTAAAATTGTTTATCCCTTAACTAGTTTTCTAAACTGGATCCCACACTTCAGACATTCTAAGCAATCAACAACAGTCTATAAACTTTGTAAAGTCGGCGTATTAGTACATCAGATCATAAAACCCATGTCCTGTCAGTTTATACATTCAATTTTGCATTTAAGACACGATTGGTTAACACATCACTTTCTCAAATAAGACTTTCTCATTTTCAAATTTTTCAAATGTTTTCGGTTTTTCAATTAAACTACTTTTTCTCCCCCTAAAAACCTAAAACTGAAAATCTTTTTGAGTTTTTGAATAAGTGATGGAAAAATAACAGAAATATTAAGAAGTAAAAATAAAACAAAAGAAACTAACTAATGAAAACAATGATCATTTGTTTGATTCAGATGAAGGAATGACTTCATCTTTTTGATAAACACCATTAGCTCATAACAGATATAAAAATCTGGGTTTGTCAAATGCTTTAGTGTAAAGATCAGCTTTCTGGTTATCGGTGTGAATTTTAACAACATCGATTAATTTCTTTTCAAAACAATCACGTATGAAGTGATATTTAATGTCGATGTGTTTTGTTTTAGCATGCTGGACATGATTTTTAGTGACAGCTATGGCAGCAGTGTTATCAGCAAATATAGGAGTGTGAGAAACCTGTAACCCATATCCCTGAGTTGTTGCTGAATACAGATGATTTGAGAGCAACAACTACCAGCTGCAATGTATTCTACGTCACATGTTGAAGTAGACACCGACGACTGCTTCTTGCACTGCCAGTTAACTAGGCATTTTCCAAAGAACTGACACCCTGCAGATGTTGACTTGAAGTCTCTTTTGCATCCTCCGTAATCTGAATCACTATAAGCAGTTAGATCAAAGGTATCATCATTAGGGTACCATAAGCCTAGATCCAGAGTTCCCTTCAGATAACGCAAAATCCTGTTCACAGCAATAAGATGAGAAACTCTTGGCTTTGACTAGTAACGAGCATACAGGCAAGTAGCAAACATGATGCCTGGACGAGAAGCTGTGAGATACATAAGAGATCCGATCATTCCTCGGTACCGAGTGGCATCGATTAACTCTCCTTTTTCATATGGAGTAATCCCGTGATTAATAACTAGTGGGGTACCAGCAGGTTTTGCATCCAACATACTTAACCGGCTTAGAATGTCACCAACGTATTTTGTCTGATGAATAAAGATTCCTGCCTCAGACTAATCCACCTGCAATCCCAAGAAAAATTTTCATCTCTCTCATGGAACTCATCTCAAACTTATCTTTCATAACCTTCTCAAATTCTTTCCACAAAACATCATTTGTGGATCCAAATATGATATCATCCATATAAACTTGCACCAAGAGCAAATCCCCACTCATCTCACTAATGAACAAAGTGCAGTCAATGACACCTCTTCTGAACCCGTTGTTCAAAAGTTGAGTAGACATTGTCTCGTATGACGCTCGCGGAGCTCGGTGCAATCCATATAAGGCCTTATCTGGCTTGTAGACATGGTCACGATGCAATGGATCTTCAAACCCGGGAGGTTGATTGACATACACAACTTCATTAATCACACCATGAAGAAATGAAATCTTAACATCCATTTGATAAACTTTAAACTTTTTGTAGGATGCATAAACCAGAAAGATTCGGATTGCTTCAAGACGAGCAACCGGTGCAAATACTTCACTATAGTCAATTCCTTCAATATGTCTAAAACCCTGCACCACCAGACGTGCTTTGTTTAATACCACATTGCCATGATCATCTCATTTGCAGCGTAAAACCCATCTTGTGCCAATGACTTTTTGTCACACCCCCTGCGCCGCGTGCGAAATCCACGGCGCGGTGACGATCGATGGTTGAATCATGCACAAGTATTGAATAAGAACAACCACAATTCATTACTAAGTTTCATAAAGTTTAGACCATTGTTAGTTACAGACATTCTATCTATCTATCAAAAGAATGACAACTACAGACTCAAAATATTGTTTACAAAATAAGACTTCAAACAAGACAATTAAACAATCAGGATTTAGTGTGTTTCTAATTCATCCTAGCTTGTTTCTTCATCTTGCTCTATCTTAAAACGGTCTCCTTAGTTGTCCCTTAGAATGTCTTAAACCTGATTACCTGAAACACGTGAAAAGTAACTGTCAACTACAAAAGTAGTTGGTGAGAACAATAGGTTTAACATTTGTAAATATGAATCTGCATTGTAAGGCATATGTATAAAACAATGAATGAAAATACATGGATGTTTGAAACCCAAACTAACATCAAGTCTGTAAATCGTGTCCAAACAGTCATCAGATTGTTTGCTAGAAAACCAACATATAATCATGTCCCAAACTACGTTTGGAGTTAGAAAATTTGTCAGCAACATTGATATAACCATTCGTAACCAAATCCTGCAGTTAGCTTTTAAAACAAATTTAAAAGCTAACTCCAGAATTAGGTCTGCCCAATTGTGTCCGCTTTCCCTTGTTGTGATCACCCAGTACTAACGCTAAATGAATATGTAAGTTGATGTGTGTATAAGTTTGTTCACAACGACGAACACCATGCTTTTGAAAACTTGAATTGAAACCCTTTGATTGAATGCCTTATTTGATTTCCATGATTTGAAAACTTCGCGTGAATACCATGAATACCAATGATTGAAATAACTTGTTTGAATACCATGAAATGAAATCCTTTGTTTGAATACCTCTATGAAAACCATTGGTTGAAAACCTCGTATTGAAACCCTTGATTGAATACCAAAGATAGTGTCCTTGTGTAATAACAAGGTTTATAAAATATTATCTTGTAAAAGAACAATTCCTAGTAAAAGAGTTTATAAAACTTATTCTTTAAAAGAGTTTAACATTTATAAAACTATGTGTGTCTAACGGGTATAAAATAGTTTAGAGAACCTTTTATAAAACCTTTTAGTAAAATATGTTTAACAGTTTATAACATCCTTTAAGACAGTTGATAAATCCTTTAAAACAGTTGATGAAATCCTTTAAAATCAGTTGATGAATCCGTTGAATTTGTACAATGAACCTGTAATTTTTGTAAAGTAACATAAATCCTGTATATGAAATATGTTTGGTATAAAGAGTGTTTGATCACGTGTTCTACCCCAAAACAGTTGAAAAACAGTAAAAGAGGGGCTAATGTTCTCACCTGTCTGCAGTAAACTCTGAACTATAACAAGTAGCAAGTAGCAAACAAGACCTCTAACTGGTTCCTATATCATTGTAATCATACATAAGATATAAGATTTATGATTGTATAGACTTTGATTTATTGATTGACTTGTGTTATCATGATCTTGATTAACCCTTGAATAACTTGTTCTAATGTTTAAGATTGTTGTGTGAATTTAAAAATCATGTTTGAGTCACTTGATTGATCATTGATTCATGAAAAGGATGTGTCATGTTCCTTTATGCACAACTTGTGCACATAAAATAACAAGTGTTGATGATTTTTGATAACCATTGTTTAACATGTAGTTTAAAGAGATATCAAATTTGTTTTAAGCCTTTATGATTATGATTTGATCTCATAATTAAGTTAAATTAAACCTAAGCCAAACAAGATCGTTTCATAATTATTTGATTAATAGGCCAAGATTGGGCCGAGATAAAATCCCATGGGCCAATCTATTCCTATTTGGCTTAAGTATTTGTTATTGGGCCCTTGGGCCATTTTTATGATGTAAATGACCAATTGGGCCATGGTAGGCTGATTGTAATTCAACCGAGCCGAATTCTAAGTTTAGACTCGATTGGTGTGGTTGTGGGCCGAGCCAGCCCAAGAACCAAAGGAAATCAAATTGGGCTGCATAGGACTAGTGGGCCGAGAGTTCTATTGGGCTTGATCGAATCCTGTGGGCCGAATGGGGTGTTAGCCTCCCCAATTCCAGCGAACCTATTAGAAGGTTCAGCCAAGTCTCCTCATAAGGGTTCGGCTCTATGGGTGTGCATGCAAGGTTCGCCGGGGTTTGCATCAGAAGGGTTTGGTGGAGGCTGAAAGGTTCGGCTGGTCATGTGGTCATAACATGGTTCGGCTGTGTCTGGTCTTAGGTTCGGCCTCCATGCAAGGGTTCGCTTGATGAAAGGCTAACAGGCCAAGGGTTCGTTGGCATGCAAGAGTTCAGCAGCTTCCCAATGGTTCGCTTGGTCATGAAGGGTTTGTTCTTAGCACATTGGTTCGGTGAAGGTTCGTGGGGTCCCCTAAGGGTTCGGCTGATGATCAACGAACCATACAGGTTTGTGAAGCCCCCTTCGGGTTCGGCTAGGTGAAGATGAAGGTTCGGCCGTCCCTTTTCCAGCGAACCGGTCACCACCACCATCATTCAACCTTGTTCCTTAGATCCAACCATTTTTATGCCATGACTACTTGCAAACCCAAACCTCGAAATGTTGTAGGTTTGATTGATAGGGCTTAGAACCGGCTAGGACTTGGGTTTAGACGAACACGCATAGAAAACCCTATTTTCGAGATTCTTCATTCGATCTTACCTCGTTTTTGGCAGGACAAATCTCCATATCAGTTGTACTTTCGTGTAGGGGAGATCAAGAGCTTCGCGTAGGTTCAAGAATCACCAAATTTCGTCAAGAAACGAAGAAGATATGCGCGTTTGATGCTTGGTTTTTCTAGAGAGAAGGTGGAGGACGAATTTTGTAGAGAGAGAAAGGGTTTGGCTGGAAATTATTAGAGGAATAGCCTTCTTCAAGGCTTTTATAGTCCGAGCGGTATTTGGGTTCATTCCGGTGGCTCGGTTCACGTTTTCGGAACGTACCGCGCATTTTACGCGATTTAATTAAAATAGTTATTATTCTCATCATTTTGATGAGTTTCAAAATTGTAAAAATGTAAAATAAATTATTTCACTTATTTGTACTCTTCGTTCGTTGCCAGATCGTTAAACAACTGCAACTACGTGTATACCCGCAATCGCGTACGTTTTTCGATCATATTATTTATTTATTGCTGTTTACTCGTAAGTATAAGTTCAACATTCCTATCATTATGGATTGTCACCCATAACTATACTCAGTCTCGCTTACGCATTACGATTTTTGTTTAATTAATTCGCTTGTCATACTATTCGTCTGAACACTACGCACTAACACTATCCCATTACACCGAACGCAGTACATGTATAGGGCATACGCCAGAGTCCAGCTACCTGCCTTATCTGACGCCGTCCCACCAATGTTTCGATTTAATACGATACTGTTCTTGCCTAGCGTAATCGAAGTATAAATAAATAATACATACTTGTTCCTATTAATTAAAATCCTATCACACACAAACACAATCATGAACATATGAATCACATTGACTGATTGGACATGAATACACATTGTTCTAATACTGTTTACGACTACCATGACTAAATGTACAGATGTTACACTTTTGCACCCTTGGGTCTATCAACAAGATGCCAAACACCAAGCTTCTTAAATTACAGTAACTCGTCTTGCATGGCATCTACCCAAGATTCTTCCTTCAAAGCTTTAGTAATGGTTCTTGGTTCAATTTGAGAGATAAAACAAGAATGGGCACAAAAATTTACATCTGCAAGGTCAAGTATGTCAGCAAGACCACCTGAAGATAACTGATTTCTGGTCTTCACTCCATCAGTCAGATTTCCAATAATATTGTCCTGAGGATGAATTCTATTAATTCTGCAAACAGGATGAAGATGAGCCTCAACCTGTGGATAAGGTTGTTTATATTGAGATCCACAAGAGCGGGTACAATATCATCAACATCTGGTTCTGGAACATCTGGATGAGAGTGATGATCAACTGAGTCAGAACTGTCATCATGTGCCTGCACTGGTGCTTGAATTGAAGAAGGTTGCTCGGGTTCATCAGGTGCATTTTGTGCATCATACATCATCTGAACAACAACATCTTCATCAGTATACATGGGAGGCATATTGAAAGAGTCAAAAAGATCAGAATAGTTGAACATCTAGTCAGGACCCTTTCCAAGTGGTGGCATAGAATATTTCTGAACATCTACATGGTACCATTCCTCCACATTGTGAGTTGATCTGTTGTAAACTTGCTTGTTTGGAGTGTTGTACCCTAGAAAGTAGCCTTCTTCCACATTTTCATTGAACTTGCCTTGCTTATGTTTCTTAAGCATTGTGCATGGAGCACCAAATGGATCAAGATACTTAAGATTTGGCTTTATGTTATGGAGCAATTCAAAGCAAGTCTTCTCATGTCTCTTCACAATCAAAACCCGGTTCAGAGTATAACAAGCATTAGCAACAGTTTCGTTCCAGAATTGAATCGGTAGGGAGGAATCCGCAAGCATAGTCCGAGCAGCCTCAATTAATGTTTTGTTCTTTCGCTCAGCAACACCATTCATATATGGGACATACGGAACACTGAACTGTTGAATAATACCACGTTCATTGCAGAAAGTCTCCATATTGTGATTCTTGAATCCAGTCCCATTATCTGTTATGAGCATGCGAACCTTGAGCTTATATAGTGATTCAAGCCTAGTTATTAGAACTCTAACATATTTGAACGTTTCTGATTTCTCCTTCATAAAGAATACACAAGAGTATCTGGAGTACTCATCAGTAATGGCTAATCAGTATTGATGTCCAGCGATACTCTTGCGATTGACAGAACCAAAAAGATCCATGTGGAGAAGCTCAAGTGGAACAGTTATTGAATGAAACTTTTTGGATTTGTGAGACTGCATGGTTTGCTTTCCCTTCTTGCATGAAACATAGACATCAGACAGCTTGAAGTTCTTTAAACTCAGTCCCTCAACCAGATTGTTGTGAACTAGATGATTCATCTTCCTCAAACTCAAATGACCCATCTTCTTATGCCAAAGGATTGAATATTTCTCTGTAGCCTTGGACATAAAACATGAAGCTGTAGAAGATGTAGTTGAAGCTGTGGCCATATTGAAAACATACGGATCTTACTTTCTTGGAGCAGACATCAGAATCCAGTCTTCAGGAATGGTAAAGCCTTGCTTAAGAATGTAGCAGCAAGAGTCATCAAACAGATTTTTATACTTCTAGTCACAAATTTGTGAGACTGAAAGTAGATTGTTCTCCAGCTGCTTCACATATTTGACCTTGCCAAACGAAACTTGGCCATTAGAAATAATTCCTTCTCCTGTAATAAACCGCATTTGTCACCAACAAAAGCCACATATCCTCCTTTAATTGAATGAACATTGGAAAGAAGAGATATATCTCCAATCATGTGCCTTGATGCCCCACTATCAACAATCCAAGTGCTGTTAAGAGCAGTATTTGTGACAACCTGCATATACACAAATCATTAGTTGAATTTGGGAACCCAAGCCTTTACAGTCTTGGGTTAACTCAAAGCGTCCAGGATTTTCATCTCAATCCATTTTCCATCTGAGTTTAATTTATCAGGAGGTTTAGACATACGAGTTTCAGAAGACTTGGCCATCCAGACAGTGTTTTTACTAAAAGACTTCTTTAAATACACTGACGATGGCTTGGGTTGTTTCTCAAAAAAGAGTTTCATGATCAACCATAACCCGTTTACCCTTATCTTGAGATTTGATGGGTGAGGGATGTTTGGGTTTAACTTGAGGTGGGGACAAGCAGATTTGACTTCTTTAAAAAAATTTTGATTTTGTTTTCGATGTGGTGCAACTTGTGGTCTAATCAAATGAGGACAAAATCTGACAAAGTGTCCAGGTGCACCACACTCAAAACAAGATCGTTTATCTTTGTGATAAAACTGTTTGGGTTTAGAATAAGATCTTTTGTTTTGATGAAAATCATTTGTTTTTGTCTTGCCTGCTTAAAACCCAAACCCTTTGTCCCATTGAAAACAAGATTGTCAGTCTTGTTGGACTCACTTGCTTCACTATCATGTGAAGACTTCACAAAACATATGACTTTGGATAACTTTGAAGACATGTTTGTATTTCATGAGTTTGGGTCAATCTTTTTGACCCCAGATGTACGATTCTTAACACAAGACACTTGAGGAGAAACATCAGAATCATCCTCAGAATCAGAGACCGAATCTTCAACCACTTTCGTCACAAAAGATTCCTCAAACAATGAGGAACCGTCATCAGAAATGATTCCAATAGGATCAATTACTAATGTAGTTTTAACTTGAAAGTCTTTAATTTCTTTGTCATTTGGTGAGTTAACAAAGCAATTTAAGACTGGTGGTGGACAATGATTGTATTTTGTTTCTTTTCCCTTACCCTTCAGATCAGTCCATTTACTGATCGTGTGCTCAATGATGTATGAGGAGCTTTCATAGCTCTTGAGCTTCTGACTCAAAGTTTCATAGTCACAATTGACTATGGCTAATTTTTTCTTAATCTAATTGATGGTATTGAGACAAGAAGTGATAACATCTTGCTTATTAACCACAAAAATTTCAGCCTCATGCAATTGCCTGTTTAATAGTTCAATTTTAGCTTGAAAATCTTTTTCATTTGATTTTAAAATTTTGTTTGCCTCAATGAACTGGTTGAGATCGCTGATCAAGTCAGCATAATGTTGCTGATAAGCCAACACCTTATTTTCAAGTTCAACACAATTAAAGCAACTAGAATGAGATGAGGAACAGTCATCATATACCTGATTAGACTAAGATGAAGCAGAAGTATTCACCATCAAAGCAAATTGAGTAGCAGATTGTTCTTTAGACTTAACATCTGACTCTCCTTGTGGTTCTGAATATGATGTGCTTTCTGATTCTGATCCTCATGATTCATCCAGACTTGTCTTTGTTTCTTCTGAATGACTTTCATCACTGGATCCAGCAGCTTCCTTGATCTATGCAAAACAAGCTTTATCTGCTTCATCCTTTTCAGAGTTGAATATGAAATCCTTTTTTTCTCCCTCATCATTCTGAACCATGAGTGCCTTGTTTGCATTTGATGAATTAGCTTGAGCAGGAGTGTCAATTGGTACTAGCCTTCTCTCTGGGTTAGCAGCTGATGATCGTTGGTTCTGAAAAGGATTGTGATTACCCATCTTCTTAGGCTTGTTGCATTGTCTTGAAAAATGACCATTATCCCCATAGTTGTAGCAAGTAACAGATGACATATCAAATCCAAACTTTGAGTCTTTGTTCAGATTGATGTCTTTCCCAAATCTTCTAACTAAGTCTTTTGCTCTTCTAATTGCACTTGCAAGAACCCACATAATGTCAATCCTTTCCATATCATTAGGATCAATTTGAGAGTAGTCTTCATTTGTCAAATGTGGATTACCAGTCTGCCCGCTAACAGCCCATCATAAGAACTCACAAGTGTAGATAACAGACCCATATGCTCTTTAGCAACCTCCACATTTACTTTGTCAAAGTTTTATGTCTTCAAATTAGTGATAGAATGACCTTCTTCTTTCTGATATGTGGAAGTTGTAGATGACTGGCTGAAATGTATCTGGCCTGAAACATGAGCTTCTTTGGTCTGTGAGACAAAAGCTGTCTTCAATGGAGCATGAGAAGAAGCTCTTTCACAGTAGGAGTAGAGTAATATCTCCTGTTCCTTCAGTTTTTGAATGAAATCATTAATGCCTATGTTAGCAATCACCTCACTCTGTTTCAGAACCATCAGAAAAGATTCCCTCTTGGGAGGTAGAGCATTAGCCAAACACTGGATCTTCTCTTGTGTAGTTGTCTTGACTTGATGATAGTAGAGCTCACTCAAGAGATGATAAAATCTAGCAATCTGATCATCCAAAGATTCATTTCCCACACACATGAAACTATTGAACTCTTTCTTCAAAGCTTTAGACTTGATGCTCTTCAGTGGATCATTTCCCTCATATCTCTGCTGCAAGGCATCCCACAATAATTTTGAAGAAGTAAACTGTCTGAATTGATGAAAAATATCCGTAGCAATGGACTGGGATAATATTGCATAAGCCTTCTTCTCAAAATCATACAACTTCCTCTGAGGCTCAGTCATCCATGTGACAAGCATAGGTGAACCATCCTCACTTAGTGGTCTCAAGTACCCACCCTCAATCATCATCCAAAGATTTGTATCCACTCCATTAATGTGAATCTCAATTAGATACTTCCAATGCGGATAATCATCTAAAGTAAGTAACTTTGGAGTTTTGTTTGAATTCCCGGTCTCTGTCTCAGTAAGCAGCAGGTTCTGAATTATGTTGTTCTGATTAGCCATGAATGCAAGTTCTTCCATCTTGTCAAGAGTAAACTGATCCAACACTTAGAAAATTTTGCAAAAACTGATGACCGAGTGAAGTCACAATAGCCGAATGTCGGGCCCGAATGAGTCCGAACGAACTGAGTAGACCTAATGACTCTTCTGATGCGAATGAGGAGTCAACCGAATGACTTGTTGGCCGAATGGCTCTTCTTATGCGAATGAGTAGAGAACCGAATGACTAGGAGACAGAATGAAGCTAAACCAGCCGAGTGAGGGACTATTCGCACTAACTCTTGAACCGAATGAGACCTATTCAGCCCAATGACCTATTCGCACAATAGTTATTCGCCCAATCGACTCATTCGCATAAACTGGGGTTTTCAGCAACAAAAATTTCGATATCTCTGGATTTTGATCGAATCTGACCACCAAATTTGGTATGCAACCTCAGACAATATACTTAAGCTTTAGGAATGCAATAAGGACCAAAACAACACGAAAAACCCACAATTTTCAAATGAAACAGTAACTTGGTGACTAAGAAACTCAGAGTTTTCGAAAATCTCGAATCTACAATATGAAATATGGTGATTTGGTTCAAAAATCGAGCAGAATCAAGAGCCAAAGCACTGATACCACCTTGTAGGACCAAAAAAACCCTCGGAAACAACTCGGTTCCTTGAGGAATATGCTCGACAGGCCCTTGAATAGTGCGTAATCCTATTCAAGGATTTTCCAATCGAAATCACCAAGCCCCGTGGCAATCCGATGAAGTAGAATCAACGTTTTGATCGAAATGAAAGCACCACGGGGTGAGAAACAAACTTGGACAGGAAGAGGCGGCTCAAAACCCAAAGGGGAATGACTTGGGGCCCTCAGGGGTAAGAAAAATGATGTAAAAAGTTTTTGAAACATTCTATTTGCAGTCCTATATATAGACTGAGCTCATTCGGGCGAAAGGCTCAGCCGAATGGGATGGTCAACCGGATGAGTCATGTGAGTGACACATTCCTTTGCCTCAGCCATTCGCTAGGCATTCATTCATACGAAAGCACTCATTCGTAGGAACTATTCGCACGAATGGGTCTGTAACATAGTCAAAACCAAAGTCAAACATAGTTAAACTTAATAAACTCAATTAGACGTATACGAACAATACCGGAAAGTCGATTTCATTATTAATATGAACTTTATACAATTAAAGACATACAAAATACATAACTAGCGACATTACATGCACCAACAATATTTACGCCATAAACATCCAAAAATCATACCTAAATGTAGTATAAAGCAAGAAGAACTCCAAATCTTGGTTGCATTAATGATCCTTGCAGATTTGAAGCCTCAATTTCTAGGATTGAAGGTTCTTCTTATCCTCCTTCTTGTCTGGATCGTCCCCAGCACACACATACACACATGAAGTGTGTGTATTTTGACCAAAGTCAATATTAAACCCCTGTTTTAATTTTTGTTTCACCTATTGTCAATTCTAGCCCCTCAATTACTAGTTAAATATAACTAGTTTATTTATAACTTAGTTAATTTAGTTAACACCAGCATATAGTTATAATTAACAAGTGTTTATAAAAACACCCACCAAATAATATTTAAGAGAATTAAATCATACAAAATACCCATTAGTTAAAATGAACACAACCATACACCAATGATGTTTTATTTATAATATGTCCCCGAAATGGGTTGTTACACTAACTTATTGAATCATATCATGGGTAACAGATAACAAAGAGAGGTGACATCATATCTTATGAGACATAGTGATGAATCACCATCCCTGATCTTCAATATGATATCATGGTGTTCTAAAAATTGTAGAGTCTACATTATCAATCCAAGAAAGGTAACACCATGAACTTTAGATGTAGTGATGAATCAGCATCACAAATCTTAGGTATAATGTTACTAATTTTTGAATCATAACATAGGTGACATAAATCAAAGAAAATTGACATACTATACTGTGAGACACAGTGATGAATCACCATCACTAACCTCAAGTATGATATCATGTAGTTATGAGAATTAAAACGTAGGCATTATCAACTATTGATACATACAGTGTCCCTAGTTCAATGTCATAGTCTATCTTGGTAGTACAAAGTTGATATGATTAACGAAATCAAGTATTTTATACTGTTTGTTTATGTTTAACATGTTTGACTTTGACTCTATATGACAAACAGGACCATTCGTACGAATGAACCTAAAGTTGAATTCATTCGCACGAATGAACACCTAACGACTGTCCAATCTAACGAATGAATAAGGGAACTAATTCATTCGTGTGAAAGGCTCATTCGTGGATCGTGGTTCGTGTGAGTGGGTGGTTCGTGTGACTCATACCTACGAACTGCAGGTCCCTATAAATACATGAAAAAACCAGAATATTTCGATCTCCTTAACATTCGTGTGAATTCCATTCATTCATACCCGTCATTCGCACATGTCATTCACATTCGTTCCAAGGAGCTGCAAATTGTCTAAGTGTCAAATCAAAGTGTTCTCTTTGATATGGATGAACTTGCATTGATGGCAAACAAGAATCACAGGATTCAGAATCTACTACTCACAGAGACGGAGACGGGAAAGTCCAACAAAGCGCCAAAGTTACTTTCTTTGAATGATTACCCACACTTGAAGTATACATTTGAGATGTTGATTTCAGGTGGATATTTGAGACCACTCAATGAGGATGGAACACCTATGCTTGTCACCCGGATGACTGAACCGCAATGAAAGTTATATAATTTTGAAAAGAATGGATATGCAATACTGTCTAAGTCTATTGCCACTGACATATTCCATCAGTTCAGATAGTTTACTTCTTCCAAGTTTTTATGGGATGCATTGCAGTAGAGATAAGAAGGGAATGATGCACTAAAGAACATTAAGTCTAAAGCCTTGAGAAAGGAGTTCAACAGCTTTATGTATGTGGGAAACGAGTCTCTGGATGAACTTATTGCCAGATTTTATCGTCATCTTAGTGAGCTTTTCAACGATCAAGTCAAGACAACTACTCAAGAGAAGGTTAAATGTTTGGCTGATGCATTACCTCCCATGTAGGAATCTTTCTTTATGGTGCTGAAGCAGAGTGAGATGCTTGCTTCTATGGATATTAATGACCTCATTCAAAAGCTGAAGGAACATGAGATAGAGAACAAGTTGAAAGCCAAGAGTGGGGCACAAGTTCAAGATCCTTCCATTTATTATTCTACTCTCACAGTGGAAAGAACCTCTCCACATGCTCCTTTGAAGACTGCTTTTGTTTCTCAGACCAAAGAGGTTCCCAGCTCAAGTCAGACTCATTTCAGTCAGTGTGCTGCCACTTCTACTTCTCATTCAGAGGATAGCCATTCTGTCATCAACTTGAAGACAGACAATTTTGACAAAGTAACAGTGGAGGTAGCTAAAGAGTACATGGGTCTCTTATCAACTCTTGTCAGTTCATATGATGGATTGTTAGCCGGACAAATTGGAAATCCTCATTTGACGAATGAAGATTATACACAAATTGATCTAGATGACATGGAAAGGATTGATATTATGTGGGCTCTTGCAAGTGCAGTCAGAAGAGCAAAGGATTTTTTCAGAAGGACAAGGAAAGATATTAATCTGAACAAGGATTCGAAGTTTGTTTTGGACATGTCCTCAGTTACCTGCTACTATTTTGGTGACAAAGGAAACATTGCCAGACCACGTAAGAAGCCAAAGAAGATGGGAAACAAAAATCCTTTTCAGAATCAAAGATCTTCTTCAGCAAATCCTGAAAGATGTTTAGTGCCAATTGAGACTCCTTCTCATGCTAGTTCTTCAAATCCAAACAAAGCCCTGATGTTTCAGAATGATGAAGGAGAGAACTGGGAATTCAGATTTGATTATGATAAAGGACCTGAAGAAAAAGCTTGTGTTGCTGAAATCATGAAGGAAGCTGAAGCTTGTGAGGATAGTGGCTCAGTACAAAGGAATTCAGAATTGGATGAGACATCAGGGTCAGAAGATGTGAGCACCTCAGACTCAGAAACCAAAGGAGAAACTGAAACTGATTCTGAAGATCAACATGCTACACAACTTTCTTTGATGGTGGATACTGCTTATTCATCTCAAAATGGTCAGGTATATGATGACTGTCCATCACTTGTCACCAGATGTTTTCACTGTGTTGACCTTGACAGTAAGGTCTTAGCTTATCAAACATACAATGCATACCTTATCAGTGATCTCAATCAATGTATCTAATCAAATCAAGCTTTAAAATCAAATGAAAAGTATTTTCAAGTTAAATTGATTTATTAAACAGGAAATTACATGAAGCTGAGATCACTATGCTTAATAACGAAGATGCTATCACTTCTTATCTCAACACCACTAATGAGACAAAGAAGAAGCTAGCCATAGTCGAATGTGACTATGAGACTTTGAGTCAAAAAATCAATAGCTATTATAGTGCTTCATATATCATTGAGCACATGATCTGTGATGGGACTTATCTAAAAGGAAGGATAAAGAGCAAAGTACAATTATTGTCCTCCACTAGTTTTAAATTGTTTTGTTAACTCACCTAATGACAAAGAAATCAAATATTTTCAAGTTAAAACACCTTTAGTAATTGATCCTATTGGAGTCATTTCAGATGAGGGTTCTTCATCGTCTGAAGAATCATTTGTGGAGGGAGTGGTTAAGGATTGTGTCTCTGATTCTGAATATGATTCTAATTTTTCACCCTATGCTTCTATTGTTAAGAATCAAACATCTTGTGTCAAAAAGGTTGACCCAATCCCATCTAAGACAAATTTGTCTTCAAAATTCTCCAAAGCAATAGGCTTTGTGAAGGCTTCACAACAAGGTGAAGCAAGTGGGTCCAACAAGACTGACAATCTTGTTTTTAATGGGACAAAGGGTTTAGGTTTCAAACATGACAAGACAAAATCAATTGATTTCTATAGAAACCATGTTTCTAAATTTCAAAACAATGAGTTTCATAATAAAACCAAAAAGTTTTCTTCTAAAGATAAACAAGCTTGTTTTGAAGATGGTGCATTAGGGCACTTTGCTAGATCTTGCCCTCACTTGGCTAGACCACATTTTGCACCACATAGAAAAACAAATCAGTCTTCTGTTAATGAGGTCAAATATGTTCATCACTTACCTCAAGTCAAACCCAAACACCCACCTCACATTAAGTCTCAGGAGAAGTGTAAAAGAGTAATGTTTAATGATAATACACCCAAGATTGTTCGTGTCAAACAATCCAAACCATCCTCTGTTTATTTGGAAAATTCTTTCAGCAAACATGCTTTCTAGAAGGGGAAGTCTTCTGTGACTTCAGTTTCAAACACTGAAAAATCTTTAAATCTTTCAAATAAAATGACTCAGGATGGACAATGGATTGAGATGAAAATCCTACACTCATGGGGTCAACCCAAGACTGTGAAGGCTTGGGTTCCCAATTTCAAAGTAATCATTTGTGTATGTACTGGTTGCCCCAAATGTTGCTCTTAACAGCACTTGGATTGTTAATAGTGGGGCATCAAGGCATATGACTGGAGACATATCTCTTCTTGCCAATGTCATTCCAATTAGAGGAGGATATGTAGCATTTGCTGGAGACAAAGGTGGGTTTATTACTGGAGACTGAATTTTTTCAAATGGTCATGTTTCTTTTGACAAGGGGAAGTATGTGAAGCAGCTAGAAAATAATCTTCTCTGTGTGTCACAAATATGTTACAAGAAATACAAAGTTCTTTTTGATGATTCAATCTGCTTCATTCTTAAGAAAGGTATCACCATCCCTGATGATTGGATTGTTATGTCAGCTCCTAGAAAGCAAGATTTGTATGTTATCAGCATGCCACACCTTAAACTACATTTTCTACAGCTTCAAGTTTTATGTCAAAGGCTACAGAGAAAGATTATATTCTTTGGTATAAGAAGATGGGTCATTTGAGTCTTCGCAAAATGAATGATTTGGTTCACAACAATCTGGTTTAGGGAATGAGTTTAAAGAACTTTAAATTAGCTGAGGTCTGCATTTCATGCAAGAAGGTAAAGCAAACCAAGCAGTCTCATAAACTCAATAAGTTTCACTCAATTAATGATCCTCTTAAGCTTCTCCACATGGATCTGTTCGGTCCTGTCAACCGCAAGAGCATTGTTGGAGATCAATATTTCTTAGTCATTACTGATGAGTTCTCCATATACTCTTGGGGGTTTTTCATGATGGAGGAATTTGAAACTTTCGAGTGTATTCAGGTGCTAGTAACTAAGCTTGAATTACTGTATAAGCTCAAGGTTCTCATGCTCAGAATAGACAACGGGGCTGAATTCAAGAATTATAATATGGAGACTTGCTGCAATGAAAGCGGAAATGTTCAACAATTCAGTGCTCCATATGTTCCTCAAATGAATGGTGTTGCTGAGCGCAAGAACATAATGTTAATTGTCGCTAATGCTTGTTATACTTTGAACCAGGTTTTCATTGTTAAAAGAAATGGGAAGACTTGCTTTGAATTGCTCCATAACAGAAAACGAAATCTTAAGCATCTTGAACCGTTTGGTGCTCCACGCACAATGCTTAAGAAACATGAGCAAGTCAATTTCAAAGAGAAGGTGGATGAAGGCTATTTTCTTGGGTACAACAATCCTAATAAAAGAGTATACAACAGATCAACACACAATGTGGAGGACTGGTACCATGTTGATATTCAAAAATATTCTATGCCTCCACCTGGAAAGGGTCCATATTGGATGTTTGATTATCCAAGTATTTTTGATTCTTTCAATATGCCCCACATGTACTCTGATGAAGAATTTGTTATTCAAATGATGTATGATGCACAGAATGTACCTGATAAACCTGTCCAACCTTCATATGTTCTAGTTCCAATGAAGACACATGATGACAGTGTAGACTCAGAGGATCAACACCCTCAGCCAGGTTTTCCAGAACTAGATGTTGAAAATATTGTACCTGCTCTTGAGTATCTCAATCTTAACAATCTTGATCTAGAAGTTGTTGTTCCTGCTCATCCAGTGGGTAGAATTAACAACTTACATCCTCAGATGAACATCATTGGAAATTTAAATGATGGAGTGAAGACTAGGAATCAGTTATCTTCAGGTGGCCTTGCTGACATACTTGAGTTTAAAGATATAAACTTTTGTACCCATTCATGTTTTATCTCTCAAGTTGAACCCAGAACCATTACCGAAGCTTTGAAATATGAATCATGGGTCGACGCGATGCAGAAAGAGTTGCTGCAGTTTAAGAAGCTTGGATTTTGGAAGCTTGTTGATAGACCTAAGGGTACTAAAGTCATTGGCACTAGATGGGTTCTTCGCTAAAACAAAGCATTACTGGTGGTGCAAGGTCTTAGACACATTCAAGGGATTGACTACAATTAAGTGTTTCCACCGATTGCTCGTCTTGAAGCAATCCGAATTTTCCTGGCTTATGCATCCTGCAAGAAGTTCAAACTTTATCAAATGGATGTCAAAAGTGCATTCCTTCATGGTGTAATCAATGAATTTGTGTATGTCAATAAACCTCCCGGTTTTGAAGATCTATTATATCATGACCAAGTATACAAGCTCGACAAGGAATTATATGGATTGCACCAAGCTCCATGAGCGTGGTACGAGACACTTTCTACTCACCTTCCGAACAATGGATTCAGAATAGGTGTTATTGACTGCACATTATTCATTAGAGAAAAAGATGAAGATTTTCTTTTGGTGCAAGTATATGTGGATGATATCATCTTTGGACCCACAAATGATGTTCCATGCAAAGATTTTGAAACAGCCATGAAGGATAACTTTGAAATGAGCTCTATGGAGAAATGAATTTTTTTCTTGGATTGCAGGTGGATCAATCTAAGGCTGGGATCTTTATTCATCAGACCAACTATGTTGGTGACATTCTTAGCCGGTTCACTGGTTTAGTATGTTAGATGCAAAACCTGCTAGTACCCCACTAGCTTTTAATCACGGGATTACTCCAGATGAAAATGGGGAGTTAATAGATGCCACTCTGTATCGAGGAATGATCAGATCTCTTATGTATCTCATAGCTTCTCGGCCAGACATCATCTTTGCTACTTTCTTGTGTTCTCGTTATCAATCAAAAACAAGAGTATCTCATCTTATTGCTGTGAAAAGGATTTTTTGCTATCTAAAGGGTACCCCAGATTTAGGCTTATGGTATCCTATTGATGATGGCTTTGAACTGACTGCTTACAGTGACTAGGACTATGGTGGATGCAAGTGAGGAGCAGACGTCGGTGTCTACTTCCACGTGTGAACTGATTGTTTACGCCTAGTTATCTGGCAATGCAAGAAGCAGATGTCGGTGTCTACTTCCACGTGTGAAGCTAAATACATTGCAGAGGCAAGTTCTTGCTCTCAAATCATCGGGATTCAGCAACAGCTTAGGGACTATGTGTTAAATTTTTCTAACACTCCTATATTTGTTGATAACACTGTTGCCATTGCTGTTATTAAAAATCATGTCCAGCACTCAAAAACAAAACACATCGACATTAAATATTACTTCATACGTGATTGTTTTGAAAAGAAAGTAATCGATGTTGTTAAAATTCACACCGATCACCAAAAAGCCGATCTTTACACTAAAGCTTTTGATAAACCCACATTTTTATATCGGTTATCGGCTAATGGTGTATTTCAGAAAACTTAAGCCATTCCTGCCTCTGAATCTAACAAATGATCATTTTTCTTTATTGTACGTACGTAATTTGGATTGCACTTCTTTCACATATTCAAAAAGCCAAAAAGATTTCAGTTTTATGTTTTTAGGAGGGAGAAAAAGTATTCCATTGAAAAACCAAAAACATTTACAACTGTGAAAAATGAGAAAGTCTTAATTAGGAACTGGTGTGTTAATCAGTCATATTCTTTGAAGCTAAAAACACATGGGTATTATGGTATGATGTCTTGATAGGCTTGCTTTACAAGTTTTTAGACAATTAATGTTTGCTCAAAATTTCTGATTTATGGGATCTACTCTAGAAGACTAACCTAAGTGTGACAACGAGTACCAGATCGTCTAGCATATCCGTACGGTATGTGTACTTTCAACATTACTATGTGTAAATACAATGTGCGTAACAGTTGTGTGACAACAGGACTATGAAAACAAGTAACAGTTGTATGTGTTTGGATGAATATTTAAATACGGAAATACTGTTGGGTTTTGTAGATGTTTATCAAAGCCATATTAACCATTTAACATGTAAAACGCAGCGGAGTTTATATCAAAAAACCATTTTGAGTTTAGTTAGTTTATGCATCATATACATTTGATTAAAACAAAACCCATGAACAAGGATCTTTATATGGAAGAACATACTATCAAAACATTCAAGAACACCATTAATTACCTCTTAGAACACGTGAAGAATGAAGGTAAAGATGATGATTTGAATGCTAAGTCTTCAACCAAGAAAACCTCAAGCTTGTATACCCAAAGCCACCAACAACCACCCTTGAATGCTAGGATTCAACAACACAAATTTCAGCTTTTAAAAACCACTTTTAGTTGCTGAAAATCTGCCCCTTTTATTGCTGTTTTGCCAAAAAAAAACAAGGGAGAAAAGAGGGAGAGAGATGCTCTTGAACTTGAGAGATTCAAGTCTATTACATGGGGCTTGCTTGTATGTGTATATAAGCATCTTTTAAAACATTGGGAAGGGTTTATGGCAGCCCCTTTTTGCTGAAAATTCTGCCCCAATGGAAGGAGCTTGCTTGCCATGATTTCCAACCCATTTGTTTTAAATTAATACCAAAAATAAATTTGTAACACTTACAAAATTATATTGTATATACAACTAACTTTAACATGACACTAATTAAAACCAATTTAATTAATTTGTAATACATTACAAGTCATGTTACATTTTTTAAATGTTACTTAACCATTAAATAACAATTATAAAATTATCTCTCAAAATAAATAAACCCATGTTATTTATTTATTTCTTAAGTGCATCTTATTTAGAAAACCATTTTTCTAAATGTTCTTAGTGTTGTTATTTATTTAACTGATCGAATCAATAAATAAATATTGCGGGTGTTTGTCTAGCTTGTTATAGGTTATGACCCGACTTTGATCATATCACACTAGCCACATCAATTTAATATGTATCTTGGGCAGACCGAATCCTACAATCTCCCACTTGCACAAGATTCGTAGAAGATTGATGCAAGCTGCAAATAACGCCTAGCAACGGTTTGCTACCCCTAATGTATATGACTAAGTGCCATTCAATAACATCATCCTCTTCAAGTACCTTACTTGAATATGACTTAGGTGAATCAATCATTTATCCTTTTGTTTCAGATGTCATGTTAAATCATGGAGACATAGAGTTGTCATTCTCTGGCGATTTAACTTTAACAGGCCTTAGACATCTTACTCTTAACGAATAAGAGGAACAAATTCCATCTTGACTACATACGTCTCTCACAATCACCTTGTATCATACCTGAACTCAGCCTTATGTACTGCCATGTTTCAGAACAGCAAAGTACTAAGTCAAAGTACAATACTTGGTGAATATCAAGACCCAATATGTATCTCAGGTCTAAGGACACAATGATATTCGCCTTTACTCAATATTTCTTATGACTAATCACAAAGATTCCATGAAGAAATATTTGAGAGCGGGCCAGTCCTATATATTTATATCCCATAGATATCAATGAACCTTGGCAGCAACCTCTTGCTCTATATTCATACCTTGTGAATATCAACGAATCCAAGTTCATAATAGTCTTACATTCATAGTTGTTCCCACAAATATGACCGACTACGGACGTTTAGAATAACTCATTTATTCATGGATTTAAACATGCTAAAATGGAACAGTAAATGAAAATTATAACCATATAATCAAGTCAAATTACATAAGTTCCGATATCCAAATACAAAATTTAATCAACTCCAATCACTAGAATATCGAAGTCCTAAGGAACAAGTACGACTTTCATGCTTTGTCCTTTCAAGGAGCTTCGTGAATGGATCCGCAATGTTTTGATCAGTGTGAACTTTGCGAATACATATCTTTCCCTTTTCAACTTCATCCCTTATGTAGTTGAACCTCCGTTCGATGTGCCGAGTCTTTTGATGAGCACGAGGTTCCTTGATTTGAGCAATGGCCCCTTCGTTATCACAAAAGATCTCTAGGGAGTCTTGAATGGTAGCAACAACCCCTAGATCGGCAATGAACTTCCTTAGCCATGCAGCTTCTTGAGCTTCCAATGAAGCGGCGATGTATTCTGATTCTGTTGTAGATAGTGCCACTACATCTTGCTTTGAGCTCTTCCAAGAGACCGCTCCTCCATTCATAATGAAGACATATCCCGACTGTGATCGTGAATCATCTCGATCAGTTTGGAAACTCGCATCCGTGTAACCCTTTACAACGAGTTCCTCCTCACCAGATCCATATATTAAGAACATTTCCTTAGTGTTTCTAAGGTATTTCAAAATAATTTTAACAGCCATCCAATGACTATTACCAGGATTCTGTTGATATCTACTTGTCATGCTTAGAGCACATGACACGTCCGGCCTTGTACATATCATTGCATACACGATGGATCCTATAGCAGATGCATACGGGACTCCATTCATTCTTTCTTGCTCAACCTTTGAACTAGGGCATTGAGATGTGCTCAATATAGTCTCCTTTTGAATAGGTACTAAACCTTTCTTAGAATTTTCCATCTTGAACCTTTTCAAGACTTTGTCAATGTATGCACTTTGGTTTAAACCTATCAACCGCCTTGATCTATCCCTATAGATCTTTATTCCCAAAATATAGGCGGCTTCACCAAGATCCTTAATGGAAAAACAGCTTCCAAGCCAGGTTTTTACACCTTCCAAGGTTGGAATGTCATTTCCAAATAGTAGAATGTCATCGACATATAATACAAGGAAAGTAATGATGCTCCCACTAGCCTTTTTATATACACAAGCTTCGTCAGCGTTTTTGATGAAGCCAAATTTCTTTACTTCATCATCAAAACGATGATTCCAACTTCTCGATGCTTGTTTCAATCCATAGATTGACTTCTTTAACTTACATACCTTATTAGGATGTTTTGGATCGACAAAACCTTCAGGCTGTTCCATATGGACATCTTCCTCAAGATATCCATTAAGGAAAGCGGTTTTGACATCCATTTGCCAAATCTCATAGTCATAATATGCAGCTATGGCAAACAATATCCTGATAGACTTTAGCATTGCCACAGGCGAGAAAGTTTCACAATAATCAACACCTTGAGTTTGAGTGAAACCTTTTGCTACAAGTCTAGCTTTATAAGTATCCAAGTTTCCATGCATATCGGTTTTCTTCTTGAAAACCCACTTACTTCCAACTACCTTGGATTTAAGAGGTGGTGTAACCAATTCCCAAACTTGGTTATCATACATGGATTGCATCTCAATGTTCATGGCTTCTTTCCATTTGTCAAAATCAGGTTTTGACATTGCATAACGGTATGTGGTTGGTTCATCGGAATCCATCCATGAAAAATCCATATCTCTCAGGAGGAACACTAATTCTACCAGATCTGCGAACGTTTTGTGTATCTTGATCATCCACATGATCATTCTCAACATCCTCATGTTGATTGCTAGTATCAACCAAATGTGTATCATCTTGTGAATCTTGAACCTCTTCAAGTTCCACTGTTCTTCCATTAGTTCCTTCCGAAAGGAACTTAGTTTCGAAGAACTCTGCCTTTCGAGCAATAAACACTTTCTGCTCTGTTGGATCATAGAAATAATATCCCATACAATCTCTAGGATATCCAACAAAGATACACTTAGTGGATCGGGCTTCCAATTTGTTTTGAGTGTATTGCTTAGGATAAGCCTCACACCCCCAAACTTTTAAATATGACAATGATGGAACCTTTCCATGCCATATTTCGAAAGGTGTCCTTTCCCCTTTCTTGGTTGGGGCCATATTTAAAATACGGGCCGCAGAGAGCAAAGCGAAACCCCAAAATGATAGAGGTAGTGTACTTCTAGCCATCATAGATCGAACCATATCCAATAGAGTCCGATTCCTCCTCTCAGACACACCATTATGTTGTGGTGTTCCAGGTGGAGTAAGTTGTGAGACAATCCCACAACTTCTAAGATATTCTTGAAATTCACTACTTAGGAATTCACCTCCTCTATCGATACGAAGAATCTTGACCGTTTTGTTGAGTTGATTTTCTACTTCTTTCTTGAAGATTTTGAACATTTCAAAAGATTCATGTTTGTGCCTTAACAAGTACACATACCCATAACGACTATAGTCGTCGGTAAAGGTAATGAAGTATCTTTCACCATTCCTAGTCATCGGTTTAAAAGGTCCATATACATCCGAATGTATGATCCCTAATAAATCTTTTGCCCTTTCATTAGTCCCACTAAAAGGGGCCTTTGTCATCTTACCTTGTAAACAAGACTCGCATACATCAAATGAATCATTTTCATTTTTTTTTAAAAGACCATTCTTTTGAAGTTTTTGCATGCGATTTTTGTTTATGTGTCCAAGGCGACAATGCCAAAGATAGGAATCACATGGGTTTATTTATTTTGAGAGATAATTTTATAAATGTTATTTAATGGTTAAGTAACATTTATAAAAATGTAACATGACTTGTAATGTATTACAAATTAATTAAATTGGTTTTAATTAGTGTCATGTTAAAGTTAGTTGTATATACAATATAATTTTGTAAGTGTTACAAATTTATTTTTGGTATTAATTTAAAACAAATGGGTTGGAAATCATGGCAAGCAAGCTCCTTCCATTAAGGCAGAATTTTCAGCAAAAAGGGGCTGCCATAAACCCTTCCCAATGTTTTAAAAGATGCTTATATACACATACAAGCAAGCCCCATGTAATAGACTTGAATCTCTCAAGTTCAAGAGCATCTCTCTCCCTCTTTTCTCCCTTGTTTTTTTTCGGCAAAACAGCAATAAAAGGGGCAGATTTTCAGCAACTAAAAGTGGTTTTTAAAAGCTGAAATTTGTGTTGTTGAATCCTAGCATTCAAGGGTGGTTGTTGGTGGCTTTGGGTATACAAGCTTGAGGTTTTCTTGGTTGAAGACTTAGCATTCAAATCATCATCTTTACCTTCATTCTTCACGTGTTCTAAGAGGTAATTAATGGTGTTCTTGAATGTTTTGATAGTATGTTCTTCCATATAAAGATCCTTGTTCATGGGTTTTGTTTTAATCAAATGTATATGATGCATAAACTAACTAAACTCAAAATGGTTTTTTGATATAAACTCCGCTGCGTTTTACATGTTAAATGGTTAATATGGCTTTGATAAACGTCTACAAAACCCAACAATGGCATCAAGAGACGGTTATATTGATACATGCTTCAAAAATCGAAATTTTCGGGTCCTTTTTTAATAAAAAGTTGGCTGGAAATTTCACACATGGAAATCCCTTTGTTTTTCTAGATATTATTTTATATGCATGTAAGAATCTTGAAAAATTAAAATCATGAGATGGTTTGTTTGTTTAGACAAAAATCCACTTGGATTTGGTTTATGTTGGCCAAAATTTTGGGTTAGAAAAGAGACCATGTTTATTTTTTTTTGTATATGCATTTGGATGTATTTTAGTGCATAAACCTAGCCATGACCTTGTGTTTGAATATTTGTGGTTGTGATTTTATTTGGTTGAAATAAAGGCATGTAATTTATATGTTTCATTTGGCATGTAATAAATAGATTAGTTGCACTTTATTTTTCTAGAAAAATGTATTAGGATTTTTCTATGTAATTGTACTTTGGGGTTGATTTGGATGACCAAGAAGGTGCCTAAGGAAAATGGAGAAATCACAACACAAAAGGGTCACTTGAAGCATTTGGATGCAAATTCAAGTGGGAGTTCATCAACACAACATTGTGTCATGTTTTACCCTTAGGAATGACCTTTTGACACACTTGTTATGGCAAGCAAGTGTTGTCAAAATAGTTGGGTATGGTTATGCACTTATATTTTATGTTTGGTTGATTATTTGGTTGTTTGGATGAGTTTGACTTTTAACTGAAAAATTGCATAAACTAGTTAAACAACTAAAATAAAACAAGCATAAAATTGGTTCTATAAAAATCATTAAAGGTATTAATAAAATGAGTTTATTAAGGGTTAATGATTTAATAAAAATGAGTTTTATTAAAAGGAATCATAAAAATTGTTTTTCATAAAATACCATGCATTTGAATGCATACAAATAGTATGGTATAAAAAGGTTTTTCTAAAAACTAGAATTTTAGAAACTATAAAAACCCTTTACAAAACAAGTTTTAACACCATCCTTTTAAACAACACTCGATTCACTTGTAACTCGTTTATGGGATAAAGGTCACCTAACCATAAATGCTGAAACTTGTGAAGTTGAGGTGAAATTACCGTATTTGTGGGATAAAGGTCACCTAACCACTTGTATTTGTAAAATCACACGTGTGTTTAAGTAGGACGACTTGATTTGGAAATCATGCATTAGGATCACCGAAGCATGACGTACAAACGGTGTTGATGGGATACACATGCCAAACAAAACATAAGACGTTTAAAACCGATCCCATACACTAGAAATTGTAATAGGTTACAATTGTCAAACGTTGACCACCTTGTTAATTTAAATAAAGGGATAAAGGTCACCTAACCGATATTTAAATATAACGTTGGATTCTACATTTTTAATTATTAATTGTCTATGAGATATAAAAGGGTATTAATAATTAAAATACATTGATATTAAAAATACTAAAATTGAACTTTGTAAAATTGTAGATGGCAAACAACAACAACGCAATCCCGACCGTCCATAACTTATCACTAAGAACCATCCTCGAGAAGGAACGTCTTAACAATGGGAACTTCATGGATTGGTATCGAAACTTGAGAATCGTTCTCAAGCAAGAAAAGAAGTCCTGTGTGTTAGACGATCCCATTCCCGATCAACCCGATGAGGATAACGTGGAGGCCTTTAACGATTGGGTCAAGTACGCCGAGGACTCCGTGCAAGTCTCATGTCTAATGTTGGTGAGTATGACTCCCGATTTTCAAAAGGACTTTGAGAACCACAATGCTTATGACATGATCACCAAGTTGAAGGAAATGTTCCAACAACAATCTGGGGTTAAACGATTCGAAACGGTTCGAGCACTTCATGCATGTTGGATGGACGAGACCCAATCGGTTTCATCTTATGTTCTCAAGATGAAAAGCCACATTGATCGCCTCGAGAGACTTAACTGCCGTGTCTCCACTGAGTTTGCTGCGGATTTGATCCTTAACTCCCTATCCAAAAGGTTTGAAACCTTTGTTATGAATTATAATATGAATGGATGGGACAAGAGCATTGGCGAGCTTCATGAAATGCTCAAAACGGCCGAGGCGGGCATGGGTAAAAAGGTTTTACCGGTCCGAACGATCAATGAGGGTGGAAGTAAGAAAAGGAACCACCCCGACCCCAAGGCAAGTGTTGCCAAAGGGAAGGGACACGTTAAAGGGAAAGGGAATGGTAAGGCTAAAGTGGAACCCAAAGAAAAGAAGCAAAAGGTTGCTAAAAATGATCCGTGTTTTGAGTGTGGTGAGATAGGCCATTGGAAACGAAACTGTCCGGTCTATCTCAAAGAGTTGAGAACCAAGAGGGATGCGGGGCAAACCTCAGGTATGAAATTTATGATACATGTTGAGCTAAATATTATTTCTTCTAACACATGGGTATTGGATACCGGATGTGGAACTCATATTTGCAATTTGTTGCAGGGGTTCAAAAGAAGTAAGCATTACAACAAAGGGGAAATTAGTCTCTTCATGGGCAATGGAGCAATGGTTCATGTTGAAGCCCAAGGAGACTATATTTTGAAGCTTCCAAGTGGTTTGGAAGTTATTTTAAAGAATGTTTTGTATGCTCCTAGTTTGACTAATGGCTCTGTTTCCCGTTTAAGACAATGTGGTTTTAATTTCAAGTTTGTTGACAATGATATCCATGTTTCTTTAAATCATGTGTAAACCATTTTTCTAAATGTTCTTAGTGTTGTTATTTATTTAACTGATCAAATCAATAAATAAATATTGCAGGTGTTTGTCTAGCTTGTTATTGGGTATGACCCGACTTAGATCATATCACACTAGCCACATCAATTTAATATGTATCTTGGGCAGACCGAATCCTACGAATACAACAATTCATGTGAAACAACAGTGCGAAAACAAGTGACAAAAACATATCGGTTGCAATTTGATTTTCATAAGTGACAGAAATCAGATGGCCGATAATTCTATGAGAAAACAATGTGAAAACAGTTATAATAGGGCAGTTTAGCTGAGTCCGTCAGTGAGGACGTCCAATTCCAAACATAATTTCAGTATTATTTCTGACTAATAAACTAACAGTCTGTTTGCGTGGGTGACGATTCACAAAAATATATCTGTGGGTTTAACTTTCTGAACGATAACTGAAAAGTAGAAAACCAAATCAGAAAGTAAAGTCATCGTCGTGTTCGTTCGGGTGACGATTCGAATGAATACGTGCGAAGGTGATACGATCTGACGAAACATAATAAATAATACGTTTTCAAAACAATAAAATAAGAAAAAGAAGTTGGAGAAATTTGTTAGGAATTTCAACCGTAAAAAGAATAAAATAAAACTATTTTATTTAAACTTACGAAAAATACGCGTTACGTTATGGAAACGCGATGTTAACGTAAAACCGAACAACCGAATGAACCCGAACTTACCTAGGGTATAAAAACCCTTAATTCTTTCATTTTCTTCATTAAACACACCACCAACCTTGGGAGGAATTTAAACTATTGCTGAGGGCAGATTTTTCCCCAAGAAACGAACTGAAGAAGGTTGAGACAGAGTTGCTCAACCATGTGATGGTTGGCGTTGGGCATCTGGCCTACGCCACAATATCTCACGAGTTGGCAACCTTGGCACCGGATATAGTGCCAACACTTGAGAAGCGGATCGAGCGGTATGTCGGTGGATTACCGACTTGTACCCAGGGACATGTGATTGCTGCCCACCCAACTACCTTGGAGATGGTTGTTAATCTGTCACCAACATTGACGGATGTAATGGCTGCCTCGGGGGACACTGAAGAAAGAGGTTGAAGCAGCCGAAGCTGGAACATCAAAGAAGCCAGATAGACACCCAGCTAAGAAACAAAAATTGGTCAAGAACCTTGCTGCAACCACTCATGCTCAACAACCCACACAACCACCACCACTGCAAATCAAGAGGCAGTATACTGGCACGGCTCCCCAATGCAACATGTGCCAGTACCATCATCAACCAACTTCCCAGTGCAGGCAATGCACTAATTGCCGAACGTTTGGTTATTGCGCCAACCAATGCAAGAGCACAGGGGGTCAGAATAAGAACAACAATCCAGCGGTGATGGCTGCTGCTGCTGCTGCTGACAACAGGTCTTACTACAACTGTGGCAAACCTTGCCATTTCTCAAGGGATGGTCCCAAGAGAAATCCGCAAAGGGCTCTAGCAGCTAGAGGACGGGCCTTCCAAATTGGAGTTGCTGCTGCATGACAATACCCGAATGTGGTCACTGGTACATTTCTCTTATCTGACTTTTATGCATCTATATTATTTGACACAGATGCGGATCAGAGTTTTATCTCGTCCTATTTTGCATGTCAACTTAGTCACATGGAGGAATCTTAGGACTCCCCTTACACAATAGAGATAGTAAATGGCAAACATATAACAGTTAACTCAACACTTAAGAACTGCCCACTAACACTCAATGAGCACACATTTTCCATTGATTTGATACCAATGGAATTGGGCAATTCGATATCATTGTCGGAATCGAATGGTTATCTCTTAAGAGAGTTGAAATCGTCTGCTCCAAAAAACTATTATGTATTCCAGTAGAGAACAATCGCGTGTTGGAAATTCATGGAGATCAAGCAAATCGCAATATAAAATTAATATCTTACATGAACGCATGCAAATTCTTAAGGAAACGGTGTGTAGCATTCCTCGCACATGTTGTGGAGAAAGACAAAAAGGCGATCAAGGTTCGAGATGTACCGGTTGTGATAGACTTTGGGGACATGTTTCCGGATGACCTACTGGGATTGCCACCGGAGCGATCGGTGTAGTTCCGAATCAATTTGATTCCGGGAGCGGTTCTATGGCTATGTCTCCTTATAGGCTTGCGCCATCAGAAATGCAGGAACTATCCAATCAATTACTAGAATTACAAGACAAGGGATTCATCAGACCGAGTTTCTCACCATGGGGAGCTCCGGTTTTGTTTGTCAAGAAAAAGGATGGATTCCTCAGAATGTGCATTGATTACTGAGAGCTTAACAAGCTCACTATCAAGAATCGGTACACATTACTGAGGATTGATGATCTGTTTGATCAATTGCAGGGAGCTCAGTACTTTTCAAATATAGATCTGAGATCCGGTTATAACCAGCTTCGAATTCAAGATGAGGACATACCCAATATGGCTTTTCGTACCCGATATGGACATTATGAGTTTATGGTGATGCCATTTGGGTTGACGAACGCACCGGCTGTGTTCATGGATCTCACGAATTGGGTGTGTAAGCCGCATTTAGATCAGTTCATTATCGTCTTTATTGATTATATACTGAACTATTCAACGAGGGAGAAAGAACATGAACAACACCTCAAAACAATCTTGGAATTTCTAAAGAATGAACAACTCTATGCCAAATTCTTTAAGTGTGAATTTTGGCTAAGAGAAGTTCAGTTCTTGGGTCACGTGATTAACAGTAATGGTATTCATGTGGACCCTGCGAATATCGAAGCAATTAAGAACTAGGAAGTGCCCGCAACACCGACTGAGATCAGATCATTTCTGGGTCTGGCTGGTTATTACAGGAGATTCATTTCAAATTTTTCTAAGATAGCCTTGCCACTCCCAAAACTAACCCAGAAAAGAGCCGGAAGGAAAGAGTCAAACCCTTAGGCGTAAGGGCTATGGGAATGACTGTGAAAATAAGTTTAAGAGATCAAATACTACAAGCACAACAAGAAGCAGTGGTCAGGAACAACTTGAGGATCGTTTGTGGAGCAGAAAAACAATTTGAGACAAAACAAGACGGGGTTATCTATTATCAGGATTGTGTCTGGATCTCGGCAGTAAATGAACTCCGGAAACTCATTCTTGTCGAGGCACACAAAACACGTTATTCCATTCATCCTAGTGCCGATAAGATGTACCAAGACATGAGGTCATTTTATAGGGGGCCAGATATGAAGAAGGATGTGGCTACTTATGTTGGTAAGTGCCTCACTTGTGCCAAAGTCAAAGCTAAACATCAGAAACCGTCAGCTTTGCCGGAACAATCATAAATACCACAATGGAAGTGGGAACAAATAGCTATGGATTTTATTACCAAGCTACCCCGTATTTCTAGTGGACATGATTCCAAACAGGTCATCATTGATCGATTGACCAAGTCCGCTCATTTCTTGCCGATCAGAAAGAAATACAAGATGGAAAAACTAGCAAGACTTTATGTCAATAAAATAGTAGTACGGTACGGTGTGCCATTATCTATTATTTCAGACCGGGACAGCCGATTTACATTGCGATTCTAGCAATCATTGCAACAATCCTAAGGGACAAGTGTAAACTTGAGCACCTCTTACCATCCACAAACGGATGGACAAAGCGAGCGAACCATACAAACCCTGGAGGATATGTTGAGGACATGCGTCCTGGACTTCGGTGGAAGTTGGGACAGTCATTTACCGCTCATTGAGTTTTCCTACAATAGTATCGGATGTGCTCCGTTCGAAGCATTATATGGTAGAAAATGTCGGTCTCCGATTTGTTGGACCGAAGTGGGAGATAACAGAATAACTGGGCCAGAACTTATCCAGGAAACTACTGATAAGATAGTCCAGATTCAACAACAATTACATGCAAAATGTAGCTGCCAAAAGAGTTACGAAGAGAAATGGCGAAAGCCTTTGGAATTCCAGGTGGGTGACTGAGTCATGTTGAAAGTGTCCCCGTGGAAAGGCGTGGTTCATTTTGGGGCTATGGGCAAGTTAGCACCAAGGTATGTCAGACAGTGTGAGATAACTCAACTGATTGGTCCTGTGTCATACAGACTCAGGCTTCCTGATGAACTCAGCGGGGTACACGATGTGTTTCATGTGTCACACCTCAAAAGATGTCTCGCTGATGGATCGTTAGTCATACCATTGGAAGAAATACAAGTGGATGAACTATTACATTTCATTGAGGAACCTGTAGAGATTATGGATCATGAAGTCAAGAGACTGAAACGAAGTCGTATTCCTATCGTGAAGGTTCGCTGGAATTCCAAGAGCGGATCAGAATTTACCTTGGAGCGTGGGGATCTCATGAAGACAAAGTATCCCCAATTCTTTGAAGAAGAAGTAGTACCCGGCAATGATGCTTAAATTTCGGGACGAAATTTCTTTAAAACGGGAAGACTGTGACACCCAGTACCAGATCGTCCGGAAAATCCATATGGTATATGTACTTTCACCATTACTATGTGTAAATACAATGTGCGTAACCGTTGTGTGACAACAGGACTATGAAAACAAGTAACATTTGTATGTGTTTGAATGAAAATTTAAATACAGAAATACATGAATTCATGTGAAACAACAGTGTGAAAACAAGTGACAAAACAAATCGATTGCGATCTAATTTCCATAGGTGACAGAAATCAGATGGCCGATAATTCTATGAGAAAACAATGTAAAAACAGTTATAACAAGGTGAAAATAGGGCAGTTTAGATGAGTCCATCAGTTAGGAAGTCAAATTCGAAACATAATTTCAGTATTATTTCGGACTAATAAACTGATAGTGTGTTTGCGTGGGTGACGATTCACAAAAATATATCTGTCGGTTTAACGTTCTGAACGATAAATGAAAAGTAGAAAACCAAATCAGAAAGTAAAGTCATCGTCGTGTTCGTTTGGGTGACGATTCGAATGAATACGCACAAAGGTGATACGATCTGACGAAACGTAATAAATAAACGTTTTCGAAACAATAAAATAAGAAAAAGAAGTTTTAGATATTCATTAGGAATTTCAACCTTAAAAAGAATAAAATAAAACTATTTTATTTAAACTTACGAAAAATACGCGTTACGTTACGCAAACGCGATGCTAACGTAAAACTGAACAACCGAACGAACCCGAACTTATCCGGGGTATATAAACCCTTAATTCTTCCATCTTCTTCATCAAACACACCACCAACCTCTTCTCTCTATCATCTGGTTTATCTCTCTCTCTCTAGAAAACCCACACAAAAACCCACCTAACTCCCTCAATTCTTGACCAAATCGTTCATATAAGCTATCAAATCGAAGCTCCCGCCACTCCTCACACGAAAGTACGAAGGATCGGGCTTTGAATCACCCGAAATATAGGTAAAGCGAGCTCAAAATGTTCGGTTTTTAGGGTTTTCTACAAACCCGACAAAAACCGAAGTTTAACCAGCTTTAAACATCTTTTTTTACGACCCACACACCTTCTAAATGATTTTACTCACCTAAACCACTCAAAACGACTATATATACGACTAAAATATTGAAATCGCCACATTCCATGGCTGAAACCCGTTTAAGGGGAATGGCTCATAAGAACGAACCGCTCATTCGTTCGAACTACTCATTCGTAGGAACTACTCATTCGTGCGAGCTACTCATTCTTGTGAACACTCATTAGCATGGCTCATCCATACGAATGGCCATTAGCATGAGTCATTCTTACAGAAATCACAAAAATGAGTCATTTTCATTACACGAACTCAACCAACAACTCAGATATGAAAAAGAACAATCAATTTAGGGATCATAACTCATATAACATTTAATCAGACACAGGACTGTGAATACAAGATCAGTAAAATAGCAACTTAAGGATGTTTCATGATAACATAACTTCATGAAATCATCCAAACATTTAAATAACTCAAGTTAAATAAGATTTGATTTTATAACACTTTGTTACTTACAATGAGATAACATGAGACAATTACAAAAGTTAACAAGTACGGTATCATGATAACATAACTTCATGATATCATTCACCACCTGAGCTAACTAAGTGTAGTAAGACTAGTTCTTACAACACTATGTTTACAACATGGTGAAGACTAAGAGATAACACCGAGACAAATACAAGTGATAACAAGAATGATGATCATGATAACATAATTTCATGATGATGATATCATTCACCACAAATAATAACATCATGTAATAAGACTAGTTTATAACACTTTGCTAAAGACTATGAGAACACGTCACACTGCGAACACATGATACTGAGACATTGACAATGGGGGAACACATAACAACAATTGATTACTATTAAGATTGTTTGTATTATATCACAACAATCATGTGTTCATGAGTTCATGTATAGTCGTAAGTCCCTTCAGGAAAATCGTTTACCATTGATTTAGTGCAACTAAACCGACGATAGTGTATTGGTACCATAGGTTTGACAAACAGCCGGCGACTGAGTTCGGTACGTTAATCGTAAATATTCATTGGCCGGTATAGTATGACCGGTAATAAGGCTGCATCAGTCAGGTTTGGTAAAAGACACATGGTGATATTAATCTTCAGACAATGATGGTAATTATTCCTTCGTTTCTATTAACTAGTAGAATGAGGAATTGATTTTCTCTCATGTCATTATACTGGTAATAGTTTCGTTGAAGGCACTGATTCTATTGACACTAAAAATGGGATAGACGTAAATTGGATACATTGTGGTCTGATTATGTGAGCACCACAATGGATCTTATTTAGGCTCTATACATTCAAGATTGTGAACAATATCAATGAACTAACTATCACTCCTAATATTAGAGGTGAGTTTTAGTTAATTCTACATTGAGAGAAAACTAATAAGGATAAGATTAAATTAATCTATTCTCCTTAAAAATCAAGGGATTACCATAACTTAGGTCACGGTAATATATTCCCTTCAAACACTCTTATGATATACGTATAACACTGTGGGACGAGAACACAAGATATGGGATTAACAGGTTGGATATCAAACTAGACAAACACAAATATGATGAACATGGGTGTCTATAGTTGCATTACAAGTGGTATTGAATTCAGCCAAATGTGTGGTGGGCTGGCGAATTCATTCGTGATACGTATGCCATATATATAAGCATGCTTGATTTGAATGATACACTATTTGTAAGGGTAACTATGGAGAGGAAAAGGATGTGAGACAAGATAAGACAATATCAACAAGACTTATGTGTGATACTATCACTTGCAAATGACAGTTACAAGTATTTTCAATTACTAAACTTATAAACTCATCAACCTAGTGTTGACTTTGTTTAAATGCATGTTTTCTCAGGTGACGAACATATTTAGTCACCAAACATCAGGACATAAGCTAGTGGGACTATATAAGGGACCGATAGCTTACTTTTGTGTTGTGCATATTTTGGATGACATATTGGGAAATCATCTTTTGTAAATCTTGTGCAGATACAAGATAGAAACTCATGATTCTTTTTGGATAGATTTACTTAGTTAAATTACGAAAACGTATTGTGTAATTTAACTTTGTAATTCTATATCAATGTCATATTAGCATTTCTCGTTTTATATCATCTGCCATGTAAATAATCTGATCATTTCGATTATCACAACTATATCGCGCCCTGAGAACCTTCCGCCCGATGGGAAACTCGATCCAGCCCGCCGTCTCGGGGTGTGACACTAAGGGATAAATATATTATAATTCAAATCAAGCGTACACCTGGTATGATAGGATCTTATGAGGTTTCCAAAGATTCCTGAGTTCAAGTCCGTATACGTGCCACATTGCTGGGTCACAGCCTTGCTGAAGCTGTCCATTCAGATAGGATATGCTAGAAAAATACAAAAATAAAATAAGTTCGATTCTATATATGTGCCACATACTGGGTTGCAGCCTAGTTAAAGCCATCCATTTGGATAGAACTAAAATTCTAACTCAATACACTTCTAACACGTGCCATATTGCTTTGTAAAGTCCTAGCTGAAGCCGTACATGAGAATGTATTGAACTTGAAATTGTTGTTTGAAAGAAAAATTTAAAAATATAATAAATTGGAACCTTATAGAGCTTATGATCTTAGGTATTAATCTATCTAGAAATAAGCGATAAACTAGTTATGACTTTTGTTAGTTGACTAGAATGGGTAACTCGGTCAGAAGATATGGAGGATCACTGATTTATCTAGAAATGAAGTTTGGTTAGGTTTAAAATGGGCAAATATATAAATAATAGCATCATAAACCCAATGTGTCATAAGTATGACACTCAAGGATGCTGATTTGATATGTTCTAGTATATATGTTACTTTCCTGTAAGATTGCTCACAAAAATATGTGTTTTGCTTGTTATAGCTTAGTTGTACAGTTTCCCTTTAATCAGAAAAATACAAAAAGAGTTTTCATTTATTTTAAATGATCATTTGTTTGTTCACGTGTTCAATCTTTTCTTAACTTATCATCAAAACCAGACAAAACTTTAACATTGTGGTGTTTGGGTGCTCATTTTTGTCAAATGGTCAAAAGGTATTAATATTATTCAGTCATTCACATGAATGAGTCGTTTTGGTTGTTCACTCGCACGAATGAATCACTCGGACGAATGATAAATTCGCTTGAACATCATAGACGAATGAATCACTTGAACGAATGGTTAGTTCGCATGATTTTCACTAACGGATGGATCACATAAACGAATGAGCCTCGTGCACAAATGAAAATTGTATTTAAGTATTTTGATTCGTCCGAAGACACAGTCGTCCTCATTTCTCTTCATTAACTGTGTTCTTTCTTATTCGCCCATTCGAGACTTTTTGATTATCATTTCTTTTTAGCCGTGATTCTCAGCTATTCTAATAACAAATCATTTCTTCATTGTTACATGTATAGTTTGAATCAAGATTTGACCATTGTGAATCGATTTAGGGAAAAAATCGTTCGGTTTAGTAGGGTTTTAGGTTTCGGATCTGTCACTATCAACTAAACCATTAAAATGAAAGAAAATAAGTCTGAAACTCATCCAAATCACTTAATCGGTGGTTTCTGATCTCAATGGTATAATTGTTGCGACTTGATCTTGGGTTTTTGGATGTTAGGGTTTTAGAACATACGGCCAGATGAATGAGCTTTCATTCGTGTCACTTGTCACACGATGGAGTTAATTCATCCCTGCGTTCTAACAAATGAAGGGTGTCACACGACTGAGTTTGAACTTGTAACTTATTCGTGTGTAATTCTCATTCATGTGCCATCTTGATTCGTTTGAGGTCTCATTCGTGCCTATTAAGAATTCGTTGTATTCATTCGCACGAATGAAGAACCTTGTTTAAATGTTTTCAATTTTTTTCAATTATGTCAATCTAAACCGAATCGATTATTTTTACTGATTGCAGAATGGCTGATCATAGAGCATTTCCGAAGAACAACATTTGTGCATACCTTGACCTGTCCACGAAAAATGCTGCTCATTTAAAAGAGATCATCACATTTTTGAGACGCTGTCGGATTTTCACCACGATCTTTACGATGCATGTTCTACATTTGTCACAGCAGAGATCATCTTGGGAGTCAGCTGATATTGATTGCAATGTGGAGCCTTCTGTCATTCGGGGAGTAGTTGGTGGAAGAGACGTAGTGCTCTCTGTAGAGCACATAAGGAGAATATGCAGGTTTCAGGATATGCCTGATCATCCTGTCCTTTTGGACAAGCACCTTGTACAAGGATGTTTTCTGAGGTGGAAGTACGATGGAGATCTTACTATTGGAGTACTGGACAAGGCTTGCCTGGGTCCGTAGTTCAAGTATTTGTGTTATGTACTACTATACTGCCTGGGATCAAGATGGGGAGGATTTGATGAGCTTAGAGACACACTTCAATCCGCTTTTGTAGCATTGATCCTTAACATTCCATTCAACTTCTCTGAAATGGTCTTGACGCACATGAAGGAGACTGTCTAGTCAAAAGGAGGCAAGAAGTATCTTATGTATCCCATGCTCCTCCAGATGATCTTTGATTCACAGTTTCCCGATTTCCCCAAGATAAATGCAAACATCATCCGGTTGGAACATATGACTGATACTACACTCAACCATGTCAAGACTTACAGGCAGAAGGATGCCAGGCCTACAGATCATCGTCTCTTTAGACATCTCATCAACCCAGAGTATGTGGTACCTCCTAGGAGGAGATGGAGACATGAAGACTCTGATTCTGATGTTGAGGACATGATTGTTCCTCAGGGAGATAGTGATGATGATGATGGTGATAGTGATGGAGCTAGTGATGGAGGACATCGTGAAAATACTAGTGGAGATGCTGGTGATATTGGTGATGTTGCTGGTGCTGGTGATGCTCGTCAAGGAGTGGACACTATTATTGCCTCTACGGCTACTGCATCTGCTTTAGTTGAGATCAGTGTGCCTACGTCTGGTGATGAGGAGGAGAATAACAAAAGTACTAACATGGAGAACACCGAGGGTGGATCTAATGCTGCTATAGATGACACAAACTCCAAAGAGACTGAACATGAGTGTGTCATTGGTAGTATCAGATCTCAGGTTATTTGGAAGAGGAAGAGGACGAGGGAAAAATCCTCAAGTATTGAGGAGACTGTGGATCCCTCTTTCATTCCATAGTTTGACATTCCTCCAACTCCTTGTACCACTACTTTTACTGCTACATAGACATGTTCCCACCAACCGCCAAGAATAGGAGGACTAGATTTGTACTGCAGAGAAGGACAGAGTAAGATTCTTTTGCAGCTTCCACTGTTGCAGCTTCCACAACAGTTATGACTTCTTCACTGTCCTGGTCTAGGGTTTTTCTTGCACGTCATACTGCTGCTTTACTCCAGACCTCCTCTGCTGGTACTGCTGCCATTTTTACAGTTGCCTCCTCTGTTCCCTCCATTACACGTACCGATCCTTACATACCAACTGTTTCAGTTGATGAAAATCCCTACTGACACAAAGAGTTAATATGCAGGTTGCTCTATTGTTGCATGCTGCTGATCAGAGGGCTAATTTGATAGCCCTAAATGTTGATCTTGAGGATCGTTTGCTCAAGTATGCTGATGAGCGCAACCAACTCGCCCTGACTGTTTATGGGTAAAATGAGAGGATCCTCACCCTGGAGACTAACAACAAACGCTTATCTGAGGCAGTTGAAAGCCTTAAGGAGTCTACACCCAGGATTGAGGCCTCCAATCCTGATTCCGATGATTCAGAGAAAGAAGACGAAGAAGATGAAGATGAAAAATCTGATGAGGAAAAGCTGGATTATGATAGCGTTGATGATGACGATGATAAAGATGACAATGACGAAGCTGGGGATGCCGCTGCAAGTTCATTTATCACTTAAGGGTAGTCCTCTGCTGGTGAGATCAGAACCAAGAAGAAACATGATAAGGCTCCCGAGTCATCTTCAAAGCAAGCTGGAGAAGGCAAAACCACTAAGGAAGTAGAAGCTGTGCCCTTGAGACGCCGTCTTGACGACACGTTGACCATGATCCTTGACGCTCAGGGCATTATGCAGCACTTAGTGAGCTATGACAAGGAAGAGGGAGAGATCATTCACTGCCTGAAAAAGTAGCAGATTGCTGAGTTATTCAGGTTAAATCTTGACGAGGTTGTCATTGATGACTCCTTTGTTCCTGCTTCAGATCTCCCAATTCAAGAATCATTCGATGACATTGATGAGGTCATCTTAGAAGATCTGGATGGTGATGAGGCTGTAAAGTACACCTCTGCAGAAGAAGAGCTTCCTACTTTCACTGATCTATTCCGTCAACATTCAGAGGAGGAACTCAAACGTAAGATTGACGAGAAGGAAGGTGATAAAGAGGCTGCTGCAGAAGACATTCAGAAAAGAAAGGAAGAGTAGGCTGCTTACCGGCAGACACTTAAGAAGGATAGCATCCCTCCCACTCCAGTTCAATACATGAAAGTCTACAAGAGCAAAAGATACCAAATCCGGAGGTTGTTTTCTGAGTTGCGCGTACTTCAAAGACTTGGGATGTTATGGAATGAAGAGAGAAAGGCGAATTCAGTATTTCAAATTCTTGCATGACTTCAAGACATTGCCAGGTTTCGAGGTAAACAACTAGGACGTCTGAACATGCTTTATTGTGAAGACTCTGGTATGTCGTCTTGGTTTGCTAGGCAAAGCAAGTTAGAATACAGAAAGAGATGGGTGAACTTCCTACCTCAACAACCTCAAAGATTCTACGTGCCAAAGATTGATTCTCAGACAAGGAAGCACAAAGTCATCCTAAGGTGGCTACCTCCCAAAGTTATGAAGACTATTCCTCTAAGGAAGATGCCTTAAGGCTTTGCGAGTAGTTTCCAATGGTGGTATTACGACGGCAGAACTTCAGAGGCAGTGATAGTTCTGTGCAGGAAAGGCAAGGGGGATTTTATTAGGGTATTTGACCCTATGTGGTTGACAAAATTGATAGAGGAAGATGTCAAGGCCCTATTCAAGTGTCACATTTTCTTTGTTATTTCAGATATGGAGCAAGCACTACAATACATGAGAGTGATCAGACTCTGCTTTGCTTTTGATGTCTATGTTGGTGCTGATTGGAAAGCTCTTTCAAAGAAGTTTTTGAAGACTGATGCTGACAAAGTGTAGAACTAGGTCCAAGGGGGAGTATGTTGATGCATACAATGTCCCTAGTTCAATGTAATAGTCTATCTTGGTTGTACAAAGTTGATATGATTAACGGAATCAAGTATTTTATATTGTATGTTTGTGTTTAACATGTTTGACTTTGACTGTATATGGAAAACAGGACCATTCGTACGAATGAACCTAAAGTTAAATTCATTCCCAAGAATGAACACCTAACGATCTGCAGGTCCTTATAAATGTATGCAAAAATAGAATATTTCGATCTCCTGAACATTCCCTATCAAGTCTCTAAGGTTTTAGAGTCACCCCTTGCATTCCAACTTCTGTCTCAGACCTGTGGTGCTCGATTTCGAGCAAAACGTTGATTCCTAATCATCAGATTACCGGTGCTTCTAGATTTCCATTGGAAAACCCTCGAATAGGATTCTGCACTATTCGAAGGCCCGCTGAGCAGAATCCGCAAGGAACCGTGTTGTTTATGAGGTCCTACATCAACCAAAGAAAAGTAACACCGTAACCTTTTGATATTGTGATGTATCACCGTCATAACTCTTATATATAATGTTACTAACTTCTTGAATCATAACATAGGAAACATAGAAAAAGGCAAATGGTATCATATCCTGTGAGAATAGTAATGAATCATCGTCACTATCCTAAAGTATGAATCATGGATGTATAGATCATAGTATATAAATTATAAATTCAAAGAAAGGTAACACATTGCCTTTAAATGTAGTAATGTATCACCATTACAATCTTAGGAATGATATTATTAACTTTCTTAAATCATAACATATAATTATTCAACAAAGGAAAAAAAATGGCATTTCAAGTATGATATTTGAGTTCTTGAATCATAACATATACATTATCAATCCAAGAGAGATAACCTCATAACCCTTAGATGTAGTGATGTATCATTATCACAATCTTAGGAATGAAAATATTAACTTTCTTCAATCATAATATATATATTACTATTCATCATTGGAAATTGACATCATAACTTGTGAGATGTAGTGATGAATCTTCATCACTAATCTTAGGTATGATATCCTAAGGTTTGGAATTTTATAAGAAACGTATTGAAATCATTTTGATTTTGATTAAAAATATTAAGGAGTAGTATCCAAGCTGGACACCTTTCGGATTATTAGAATTAATTTTATTTGCATGTTATAGCATGCTTTGGCCTATAGATAAAATAATGATAATCCCCATGAAAACTAGACTGGTCCCTCGTAAGGGATTATGAATTGCTTACGTAGACAGGAGTCTCAACTACCGGTATTCACTCTTCCAATTACTCCATGTTCATCTTAAATAACTCAATTATAACGAGCACTTAAATCAAAATTGAATGAATATTAGAATCACAATCAGTAAATCGGTTGAACCCGTTTGAAAACATAAGTAATGATATTCAAAATTGAATATCGGGTGACATATTAAAATCATTTAGTTTGTAAAGTGTTTGGTATGATGTGCTTTGGCCTATAAGTGATTGTACTCTCATCATAAGTCTCTAGGAATACTAGACAGGTCCCACAGTACCTCAGGGATTTATACGAATAGCTTTCCTAGGCAGGAGTTCCAACTAACGGTACTACACTCTTCGAGTAAGTACATATCCACCTCACAAACTTAATTCTAATGATATCTTAAAATCAATATTAAAATTCCTAGTTTATCTAAGGAATAATATTAGGCATTAAACAAAATGAGTTGAAATTCCTAGTATCTAAGGATTGTTTGCACATAATATGTGTGTTTGGAATGGAGTTTACTTAAAATCAAGTTATAAGGCATTTGCTTAATCTAAGTAATCCCATGATATAAAGTTATCTTAAACTAAGGCATCCTTAGCTAAGTGTAAGCAAAGGCATTTTAATAACTATGTATGTGCTCTATGGTAAAAAAATATAAACAACTAATGAATAACTACAAGTCGTAATGAATAAACATAACACATAGCACATAAGATAGTAATGAACAATCAAGTGTTATATGAGGTAACTCATATTTCGGTAAACTTAGTTATAGTCTAGGTCACCATTTCTAGTAACCTAAATACTTATAACCATGGCTCTGATACCAATCTGTCACATCACGACGATGGTGAAATACCTCGGGGCGCGAGTTTGACTGTTCATAGGATTGTGAGAGTTTGAGTGCATGGTAGGTCCAAATCGTTACTGAGCTTGAATCGCATTTGGGAGTGTTGATGATTGGTTGTTTCTAGCCTAGACTAGTTTGTAGAATGGAAAGGAAAGTTTTTGAATGGTTTAATTGGGTTTTTATACGCGTTTTAGTTGAATTCTATATTTTGTTCAAACGGATATCTTTGGAATGTTTTCAACACAAGATTCGTGATTTATTTGTATTAATTCGTGATTAGGACTGTTAATGCATTCGAATTATTGCCAAAATGACGACTCATTGAGTTGTAAACTCGCTTAAACAAGCTTGCATGTGATATGGGTAGCGTTCGGGTCGTGGGTATCCGTGGGGAAAAACAAGAGGATGGAAACTTGGGATTTTTTCTGATCTGGTCCCTCATTTTTACTGTGGTTAACATTCTTGAGTTTAAATTCCCCCTCTCACATTTAGGTTTATAAGGTGAACACTTTCAGTCCCTCAACTTAAATATATAGTTTAAAATTCTAAATTTATAAAACCTTTTACATACTTATAATAATTTAGACTATATAAATTTGTATAAAACATAAGATTTTATAAAAACCCCTTTATAAATCAAACGTCTTATTATTATTATTATTATTATTATTATTATTATTATTATTATTATTATTATTATTATTATTATTGTCATTGTCGTTGTCGTTGTCGTTGTCGTTGTTGTTGTGGTTGTTGTTGTTGTTGTTGTATTTGTTATTATTATTATTAGTATTTGTTTTAGTGTTTTTATTATTGTTATTTATTATATATATACATATTATTTATGTATATTTATTTTATAATTTTGAAAAATAGGTTATTTACCAATAAAAATTAGATGGGTCCAGTAGATAAAGAAACCAATAAAAATTTTCATCACTTTCTTTTATGTGAGTTAAGGGTGTGGGAAGAAATTCGATTAATAAATCCAGCAAATGACTATATGGCTAGAATGATTGAGAGAACAATAAGGAAAGAGGTCAGAACCATGAAATTTCAGTTAATAAGACCTTAGAAGTTGAAGAAAATTCATATCACTGGGAATTTAGACTGGATTCCCAAAAGTGGAAGGTTCGATATGAATTTTAACTTGTTAAATCTTTAAAGAGAATTCCTCTTTTAAATTTTAACTTAGGTATTATGAATAACCTCCACCTGTGGTATTTAGATGGTTATACTTCTAAAGCAGTTTGTCAAGATGTAAATAAAGTGGAGATATGCAGAATTTTTTATCATATCCACTTAATAAATCTTTCAGAAGATGATCAGAAAAACTTACAAATAAAACATATACAATATCATAAGGATCACAGAGATGAGGCAATGCAATTCAAGAATGTTATACATGTATGCATCAAGCACAAAATCTATGCTAGTAGTCATCTACCTTCTCAGTGGGAAGAATGAAGACAAGGACTGAGCTATTGCTAAGCGGGACTCTTTTAATACCCTGATAGCATCAGCCTCAGATCTTGAATTTAAGACTGAAGCTATTGCTAATTTGAAGTGAAGATCTTTTTGATTTTGTGTTGAAATAGTTTGTTTTGTTTTAAACTTGTTAATTTGTCTAAGTGCTAGTATCGTCGATGCTAATTGTATCGACACTGCTACCATCGATACTATTAGTATCGACAGTAGTCATGCCATCGATACTAACAGTACCAATAGTAAAGTCTATATCTTATTTTCGAACTTAATAATATCGAAGTTGTTTAGAATTCATATTTTTCAGATATTGTTTTCTTTCTACTTTTACAATCTCAACTCAAGTATTGATACAAGAATATTGAATTTTTATTTTTTATTGTTTCTTTTCATCTTAAATCACACACTTTTGTTATGGATTCCGCACGTACAATTGTGTGATGCCGATTCACTTAGATCCTCAACACGGACCTACAAAAACATATGAGGATACTTTTCATTTATACGGTCCTCATGTTCCCATGAATATTCAGGTCCATGCTAAGAGTTCACTTAACTTTGACAATTGGAATTCGACTTTGCTTCAGCACTTTGACCTCTCAATCCATTACCTCAACTGGTTCTTCAGTGAACTGGAGTTTATCATCAATCTGAATTTTTTCAACGTGTACAATCAACGATTCATCCATTAAGAACGTTTTGAGATTCAAAACATGAAAGACATCATGAATGTTACTAAGCCAGGAGGTAATTCAAGTTTATAGGCTACCGTTCCAATTCGTTCTAGAATTTTGAATGGTGCAGAAAATCTTGGTGAAAGTTTACTTCGCTTTCCGAATAAGAATATTCCATTACAAGGAGATACTTTTTACATAACTCTATCACCTATTTGGAACTCCAGGGGTCTCCGACGATTATCAGCATAACTCTTTTAACGAACGCGAGCTGCTTTGATTCGTTCTTGAATCAGTACGATCTTGTCCGTAGTTTCTTGTATTAATTCTTGGCCAATGATTTGACTTTCACCTACCTCTGAGCAACAGATGGGAGATCGACATTTGCGTCCATAAAGTGCTTCAAAATTAGATCATTGAATACTAGTATGGTAGCTTTTATTGTATGAGAATTCAACAAGTGGAAGATGAATATCCCAGCTACCTCCAAAATCAATCACATAGGTTCTAACCATATCTTCAAAGGTTTGATTTGTATGCTCTGTTTGTCCATCTTTTTGCGGATAAAAAGCTGTGCTCATATTGATTTGTATGCCTAGAGCAATTTGAAAAGTTTTCGAAAATCGTGACATACATCGACTATCTATGTCATGAATGATTGAGATTGGTACTCCATCTCGGGATACAATCTCGTTTATATAGAGTTTACCTAGTCGATCCATGGAATAGTCTTCCCAAATTGGTAAGAAGTGCGCGGGTATTGTAAGACGATCAATTATAACTCATATAGATTCATGATTGTGCGACGTTATGGGTAGTTTAGTAATAAAATCCATAGAGATCTGATCCCATTTTCACATGGGAACCTCTGGTTGTTGCAATAATCCAGAAGGTCGTTGATGTCCTGCCTTCACTTTAAGACACCTTAAACATCTATCCACGTATTCTGCAACATGTTTCTTCATTTCGAACCATTAATAAAATTCCCTAATGTCTTTGTAAATTTTGTCGGTACCTAGATGAATAGAATACCTGGTTTTGTGTGCTTCATCCAAAACGATTGATCTAATGTTGTTGAATCCATATTCAACTTTAGAATACAACACTCCAACAGTTTTGGTTTTTAATTGTTTCTCTAATCCTCTTAGCTCCTCAGCTGGGTAGTTTGTTGCTTGTAAACTTTGTTGCTGAGCCTTTCTAATTTGAGGCATCAAACTTGATTGAACAGTCATTCCTAATTTATCAAAAGTAAAGGTTTGGCTCGATTTTGCGACTCAAGGCATCGGCTACGACATTCGCATTACTTGAATGATAACAAGTTTCACAATCATACTCATTTAGAACTTCTACCCATCGCCTTTGTCTCATGTTTAACATCTTTTGAACTAGAATATGTTGAAGACTTTTGTGGAGAGTGTATACAATACACTTTTGTTTCGTATAAGTATTGTCTCCAGATCTTAAGTGCAAGCACCACTGCACCAAGTTCTAGATCATGAGTGGTATAGTTCTTCTCGTATTTTTTTAACTGTTGATAGCATAAGCAATTACCTTGTCACTCTACATTAGCACGCATCTGAGACCATGACAAGAAGCATCACAATATACTGTGTAGTTTTCTATACCTTCTAGTAGTGGATTTCATTGCAGTGTGCTTCAATAGATGGAACTCCTCCTCGTGTTGAGAATCCCATATAAACTTTTGATTTTTCTGAGTTAAAGTAATTAATGGGAAGGCTATTTTAGAAAAATTCTTAATCAATCGCCGGTAATAACCTGCGAGTCATAAAACTGACAGATTTCAGTTGGGGTTCTTGGTTTTTCCCATTGTTTTACTGCTCTAATCTTGTTGGGATCCACTTGTATGCCATTTTCATTTACCACATGTCCAAGGATTGGACTTCCCAAAACCAGAATTCACAGATGGAAAATTAGGCATATAGCTTTTCATGTGCTAGATGTTCCAAAATTAGTTTCAAGTATTGTGCATGTTCTTATTGGTTTCGAGAGTAAATGAGAATGTCGTCAATAAATACAATCACGAACTTGTCCATTTAAGGTCTGCACACTCGATTCATCAGATCCATGAAGACTGTAGGTGCATTCGTTTATTCAAATGGCATTACCAAAAACTCATAGTGTACGTATCTGGTTCTTAAAGTTGTTTTAGGAATGTCATCATCATGAATTCGTAACTGATGATATCCAAACGTTAAATCGAGCTTAGATAAATAAGTAGCACCTTGCAACTAATCAATTAGATCATCGATACGTGGTAGTGGATTACAGTTCTTGATTGTTAATTTATTGAGTTCTTTGTAGTCAATGCACATCCTAAATGAGTCATCTTTCTTTTTCACAAAAAGAATTGGTGCTCCCCAAGGAGAGAAACTAGGTCTAATAAAACATTTGGACGATGCATACATTTTGTAGTAACATTGAACTTATCGTGAATCGGACATACAATATCCAACAGACTCACACTTAGACGATTCATCGACTGAGTGTTTCAACATAGATAGTGTTGGACGCGTAGCTGCATTACTCTGGCCTTAGTAAGGTATGAATTCTTAAGTCGACTAAAACTCCTCAGTTTAAGTAACTCTTTACTTTAAATAGCAATTACAGTCTCAGATAATCTTTATATGTATATCCATTCTATTTGGTATTCCTTGAACATGAGAAATGGATCTGTTTTCAATCTCATATATTGTTCAAGCATTCTTATTCTCGTTCTCAATTTAAAATTATCTAACAATCTACATTTAGTTTGAGCGTGGCCATGCATTTACATTAGCTTAAATCAACAAGGGTGCCAGAATATCTTCTCTTATCTATATAAGATTATATAATACCTTTAGCAGCATATAACTTAATCTTAGAACAAATCCCAATCGTTACCCTTATTGCTGCATATTTTTCAAAACAACGTTATGTAAGATCAAGGAGTTCTGACATCCGGTACGGAACTGTGAGGAAACTTTACGGTAATACGACAATTACATGCCTTAGAATTAATATCTAAGTGTATTTATATGATAAAATAAGGACAATGTACACTAAAATGGAAACAAATATGATATCATAGAACAGGATGAACAGAAAACGATGCAAGTAACAATGTGAGCAGAACAACAAATCACAATAGTCGTCGCACAAACATTCAATAACGAGATCAGATAAATGAAAACATGATGGGAAAAGACAAATGAATGAGAATCATTATCATGAAACCTACCAACGAATGTGAGGATATCAATTATTAACAATAACCTGATATCATTACGAAAATGTTAAGCAAACATCGTATTCGTGTGGGTTACGATTCATATGACTATATCTGTTGATTCAATATCTTAAATGATATTTGGTAAATAGGAAACCAAATCAGATTGTGAAACTGACATCGGGTTCGTACAGTTAGCGCACTGTATGAAAAGGCGTGTAAGTTGTGTTTTCTAACTAACCGATGAAAATAAACTTTTTCGAACTTTAAAATAATAAAAATAAAATGAAATAACATTTATTAGGAATCACCACCTAAAAAGATTTAAAATTTAACTATTTTATAAAAATGTTACGTAATTAATGTATCGTGTCATAATAACGTAGTTAAACGAAACCGATCGAGATCGAATACGCGTGTAAAAAAAAACGGGACTATAAAACCCATTTTTCTTCCTTTCCCTCTCATTTACAGCCTTCTCCCTCTCTCTCTAAAAGCTGGAAGCTCTCCTCGCTCTCTAACTTTCTCTCACTAAAAACCTAACTCTAAATCACTCAAAACTCAACCATTTTTGAACAAGGTTTAGTCTATACAATCAATTTCGAAGCTTAGAGTCGATGGTAAGGGACTGCCGATACTATTACCATCGACAACCTACACATATACAACTTCCACTAATGTTAACCATGTCGATACTACTTGGAACTTGTTGGTCGCTATCATGGATCATCAATGTTAGTTACATTCATGTTATCCAAGCCTGTTGAGTACAGAAATCATGCATATCAGTAGGTATTGCGGGCCAACAATCAATACCAGGGTGGCTGCCGATACTAATATTATTGACAGCCTACCCTTAAATGTTTCTAAGTGTTGGATGAGATAAGGCCATCGATAATAAACAACTCATCATCGATACTATTACTTCATGATAATTCAAGTAAAATAAACTTAAAACTAAGTATTAATCATCGAACATAAGGACATAGGGTCAGGTTAAATGTGATAGTATCGGTTGGAAACTATTAGGGTTTACTCAAGAGTTAACCAATCCTAAGACTCATCAATACTAACATATGCGCAGTAAAACCATCTTGCTATGGTTAGGTGGTACAACAAGGTTAAGGAGAAACAATGTAAGATGTATTAAAAAGAAAAATAAATAACATAAAGGATGCTTGAGTTGATTAGAATCTACACAATTCTAATAATTTGAACATAGAATTTTTAAAGTATCACGGTTTTAAATAAATCTTTCAAAATAGATTGAAACATAATGATTAATGGTCAATAACTTAGACAAGATTATTTAATTGATTTTAAACTAACCACAAAATTTTTTGGGAAACAAATTGATATCATTAGTATCGTAAGTTGTAACTTATAAATTTTAAAGGTTTACAAATATATTACGAGTATGATGTGGTAGGTTAAAGTCAAGCTAAATAATGAGAGGTTATGACAAGTTAAATCATACACTAAGGTTAATTATAACATAAACCACTTAATTTAGGATGAAGCAAATAATGATTTATCAAATTTTAAATACAAGTGATAAACACATAAGAATACTGATAACATTGAACATAAACCAATTAAAAACAGGTTGAATACACTCCATCTACAAACAACGAGCGCGGACATTCTTGAACTAAGTCAACAGTCTAACACGACACATGTGAGTTGAATGCCCCTTTTCAAATCTTTTGATTTATAACTGCAAGGCTGAGAAGCATGCTCATATACTTTATTTTGAATAGAAAATGTATGTAATGCTTTCTAATTTACTATGTCATGATTAAAAGTGTATGTGGGGTTTCAAAACCTATTATGCTAAGTATCCAGGAACATCTAGGGCATCCCTAAGTGTTCATATACTGAATTATTATAAAATTTAAAATGATTTCTAACAAATACTATGTTAGAATAAAAATTATTTTCTTGAGGTTACATTTTGAGTGTGTATCAAGTACATATCAAGGAGCAATATCTGGAAAATATCAGAGACAACATGTGCGAATGAAACAAGAATGAAAAGAGACAAATCTTGACAAACGAGACAAAACAAGAAGTCCTGTACCTCTAGAAGTCCTAGCTAGACTTTGGTTATAGGCCACATGTGTGATGATATTCCCATAATTCACTAAATAGTTTTGATTTCATTTTATTTCGAAACAGTTAAACTAAACTACCTATTACCTATGTATAATCGGATTTAAACATTTTGAAGTGGGATTATGGGTAAATGACAATTGTGAGAACATGTAGCATTGCGTGAACGACAATTGTGAGAACTTATGACATGAGTGTGGTTTTCAGTGAAATTGTTTATTTATATCACTATTAACATGTGCCAATTTTCTTTGGATCCATTGTGCATTAAGTACCGTTTAGTTTGTTTACCATTAAGTGGCAGTGTCCAGGACCGACGGTAACGTAATGGTACAATAGGTTTGAAAACCTCTGGCGAGTTAGGTTGGTACGTTATGTGCAATTTTGTATTTTATTTGGCTGGTATTATACGACCAGTGACAAGCGACACTAGTCATGTTTGGTAAACGGCCACATGTGTGATAATAAACGGCCACATTTTTTCTAGAGCACTAGCAATAATCCGGTTGACTGAAAATCAGCCTAAGTTTTGGTCAAGGGCAAAAAATTGTGAAGACATTTGCGAGGACATAATTACAAAACTAAGTGGGTGCATATTGGGAGCATTGTTGTTTGACTAGCGTTAACCATAATGTTGTTCAATTAAAATACATCTATTTAATGAGTTGACTGTCACTCCCAGTGGGAGTGACAGACAGTATACTCATTCATTTGAGAAAAACGTGAGAATAATGTGATGATTGTGAACAGGTGTGTGTGATTGAAACATGAAAGCGTTAGTTTCTGTTAAGGACATGATCGTATCGTGTCTTGTCAAGGGCGTGGTAGGCTTGCAGCTGGGCTGCTGGTAAGCTTGACCCTACGTATGACCTATATATAAGCGGTACTTGACAAGACGAGGGTGATGTGAGTGGTGACGTCTAAGGTGGAAGTTGTGCATGGGGAACGTCAAAATACTATAAAACAAGAGAAGCTCTTACTTAATGAAAATTTGGTAAGAGAATCCCAATATTCGAAATACCATTATCTGAATTGAGACTTACATAATTAACTCATCTTATCAGTTATGATAATCCTTGCGAAAGATAAAAAAATTGGGAGTATATTTCTATATGTGATGTGTTGAACATATTTGAGATTTATAAACTGATTTTAAACCGGGTAATGGATTTCTAAAACATTTTTGAACCAAATAAACAAATGAACTCACCAACCTAGTGTTGACTTGTTTTTGTACGACTCTTCTCAGGTGACGAACAGGTTTAGTTACCAAAATTAGGAGATTAGCTAGGGGGACTATTAGTAGGACCTAGCAGGTTTTGTTCATTTTGTGTAGGAACAACATGTGACTCATAACATTTTGTAGATCAAGATAGGGTTAAATTATCGAACTCGAACCGGTGCAATTTAACTTTGTAATTCTTAATGCATGTATGTTTAGTTTTTCTCAATTACATATCATATTATAGGTATTCAATCTCATCACACCGATGTGATCACTCCCCGAGACCATTCCGCCCAACGTGAAATTCTTTCCAACCCGCCGGCTCGGGGTGTGACAGATGGGTATCAAAGTGATGTGAGTGGTCCGTACCCTAAAAATAAGAGAAATAAAAATGCCTAACCTAAGCTATGACACTAAAAAAATCCTAGACTTAGACTCGACCTAAACACTTAGTTAAAATCAGAAATCATAAACTAGACTGCTACGTAGGCAAGTGTACCTATCGATGACAGTATAGCTTGTGGAAGACCGGATATCTAACCATAAGGACACTAGTTTAACAAAAAAACTAACCTAGAAAGTGACAAATAAAAGGGAGGGGGGTTTGGTGCAACTTGCTAAAACCTAATGAAAACTTAACTAACTAATTAACTAAAACTGAGAAATCTAAACTGGAACTAACAAAAACTGAAAAGACTAACTGCAACTAAAACTGGAACTGAGAATGGGATAACTAAGTCAAAATAGGAAAAACTGGTCTACCGAGGCTGAGAATCAAAAGTGTGATAAGTAATGAATTGGATTGACTCGTGAATGATGAAGACTAGGATCTTAACAGACAAACCTAGAATGACCTAATGGATCCCACATCAAGTACCTGGTGTAACCAATGGAAATCCTAAGAATGTAATGTATGCACTAGTCTACCGGGTCACCTTTCGGATTTTCCACATATGCAATAGCACTCAAACGGGTGGAACACCTCCTGGATTTCTCCACCCTCAAGTAACCTAAGACACTAGAGAGTTGTAAAGTTGACTACTTTGACACGGATTGACAAAAACAGTAAGAAAATCTAAGACAACGGCCTCCCGGGTCATTTAACCCAAATAACCATAGTGAAATACACCAACCGACTAACCTATCACATCTCAGATTTCGAGGTTAGGTCACACATAAGAATAACAATCCTCAATGATGTCAAATCCTATGAAAAGCGATCACCAATCCATAAACTACCTTAAACACAAGGTAATAAGCCTAACATGGAATCCAATAATGGAAAGACATTCCTAGGCACATGTGGATCTTACAATAATCAATAATGTTGGAAAATAAGGACTGATGAGCAAAACCACTGAAGCCAGACAAATAAACAAGCCGCGAATTGACCAACCGCGGATGCTTCTCTTCCAATTGAAAAACTGTTTCAGCATCAGAAGATCTACAGCAGAAGATTCGCCAAAAAGAACTTCCGCTGAACTTATCTACCTCGGAAGACACTAGCTAATCATGATACCTTCGGAAGACATCCATTGCATCGGAAGACATCAAATGACTCGGAAGACAATCTCTTATTACGAAATAACTTACTAGTTAATCAACTTCCGATGAACATCTTCCGAAAGAATAACAACTGAGCATTAGCACAACTACTTCAACCTCGGAAGACCTGAAGATTCCTAAAGACTCTTGTTTCCGTTGTTGTTGACTTTGTATTTTACTAGTCTGATGATTCAGTGTCCGTAACAGTGTCAACTATTTGTCTTATTATTTCTTGTCTTGTATCTCAGTATGTTGGGTATTTAAGTCCCAACATTCTCTGAGTAAAATGAATTACTTCCCCAAAAATTCCTTGTGCTTTCTATCTGTTCTTTTCTCTCTTTCTAAGCAAGAAACTCAACAACAAAAATAACATGTGAAAAGCTTTAGAGGGAGCTAATACCAAAGCTTTGACTACGTGTCTAAAGCCTTTGTTCCTAGTAAAACAGCCTCTTCTTGGGTTCCTGTTTTCAACAATTGGTATCTGAGCGTTGTCCTTAGTTTTGGTTTAACCATCAAGACTAAAAATCAAAGCTCTCATCGATATCTTGTGTTTAGTTTTCTGTGTTCTATCTTTTCTGCCTTTCTACTTTTTAAGTCTGTAGGAATATGGTTTTTGAACTAAACTGTGTTCAAAAAATCATTCTAATAAACTACTTTGAGAACTCATTACTCTTTGATTTACTCATAACCGTTTGTGAACCCATGGCAGAAAAATTCACCTTAGACCCCCATAACACCGATGTGCCACAAAGCCACCAATCCTGGTTAGGCATCAATATAACATACGGCAGGGAATGATGTTACATTTCTTGTCCAATAATCATACAGGATGTTGGAATTCCATGATGTTCGAACCTCATAAACCAATGGTCTTGGACACAAAGACTCGAGATCATGTCCCTAAGGATCCTCGGAATTACACCGAAGAAGACTACCAGAAGTTAGAGCTTGATGTCAAGGCACATGCTCAACTGTCTATGGCCCTCCCTAATGAAATATACTCTGGTCTTCTTCACCACGAGTCTGCTAAAGACTTGTGGGATGCTCTGAAAGAGCAATTCGGTGGTATCGACGATGTTGTGGCTAATACAAGGGAGATATTAGCTTAACAATATGAGACATTCTGCCAACTAAATAATGAGTCACTGACTCAGCAGTTTGAACGGTTCACTTATCTCTTTAGTGAACTAAAATTTGCTGGTCAAGTGTACCCCCTTGTGATGACTTGGAAGAGTTGGACATTCTTCATCAACTGGCCCTCTTGAGCATAAGAACGAATAAGTTCTACAAGAGGGCATGAAGAAAATTTATTGGTATTCAAGGGAAAACCAGGATTGGCCTAAATAAAGCTAAGGTCCAATGCTATAGATGTCATGGCACTGGACACCTTGCCAGGAAATGTAAAAATGCTCCCAACTCTAACTCTTCACCGTATCTTGCTTTCCCAAACAAATACTCACATACTTCTACAACACCTTTTTCTTCTTCTTCTTCTTCTTCTTCTTCTTCTTCCTCACCTTTTATAAGGCACAACAATTCTCAGGAGTCAGCACGCATTGTACAGAAGTCTCCTTCTACCAATGTACAATATGTACTAGTTGCGAATGGTAGCATGTATCAGCTCACTCCTGCCTCTCTTCAAATTATTGCACCATCCCCTTCATAAATAAATGCACCAGGCCCTACTGTCTAGTCCTCTTCTTCTAGTCAACCGGCTCTTTTCACCCAAGAGTGTGTAGACTGGAGCAGCTTTCCTGAAGATGTAGGCTATGCCCTCATCACCTCTGAACCAACAGAATTTGTTCCCATGGCTGTTGGTGAAAATCCTACTTCTTCTGATCAACCTGAAGTAGACACTCCTGATGTGTAAAGACCTTCTTCAAACCAAAATTATCTATGGTATGTGGACAGTGGAAGCTCTAGGCATATGACAGGATGCAGATCCATTTTAAATAACTTCATTCCAATGAATGGAGGATTTTTTTCCGTTGGAAATATTGCAAAGGATTGGATAGCAGCGTCTGGTTCTATCCTGAGTGGAAAACTGCACGTCAAAGATGTATGCTTAGTTGAAAACCTCAAGTTTAATCTCTTGAGTGTTTCTCAACTAGCAGACAAGTACTTTAGTTCATTTTTCTCCAAGGACAGTTGTAAAATTCTTTCTCCTGAAATAAATTCAAAAACAAAGATCTTAATTGATCAACACACCTTGCTAACGGAGAAAAGAAGTGGAAAGGTCTACATTGTAGACATGACCACTGATTCTCAAACATCTTCTCCAACATGTTTGATAGCCAAAGCATCATCTTCTGAAACCGCTTTTTGGCGCAGAAGATTCAGTCACCTTAACCACCAAACTCTTCATAAGCTTTCTACCCTTTCTTTAGTAAGAGGATTGCCTTCCAAAGAATTTCACTTTGAAGGTCAGTGTGAATCTTGCTTAAAGGGAAAGAAACATAAAACATCACATAAGTCTATTGAGGAATCCAAATCAACTAACTGTCTCAATCTGCTTCATACGGATTTGTTTGGTCCAGTGAAGGTAGCCAGCTTGGCAAGAAAAAGATATTGTTTAGTTGTTGTGGACGATTACTCAAGATTTTGCTGGACCTTCTTCTTCTTCAGCAAAGACGAGACTTCTGATAAAATAATTTCCCTTATCACTCAACTTGAAAGACAATTTTGTCTTCCGGTCAATACAATAAGGAGTGGTAATGGCAAAGAATTCAAGAAAGGAATCCTTAGACAATATAGTGTTCCTAGAACTCCTACTCAAAATGGAGTTGTGGAAAGAAAGAATAGGACACTTATTGAAGCTGCAAGAACTATGCTTGCAGACTCAGGATTACCTTTATCTTTATGGGATGAGGCAGTAAATACTGCTTGCTATGTCTTAAATAGAGTTCACATTATGAAGAGACATAACAAGACTGCCTACGAAGTCCTGCATAAGATAAAGCCTCTCATTTCTTTCTTCGATGTTTTTGGGTGTCCTTGTTTCATTTTGAATACAAAAGACTCTTTATCCAAGTTTGCTGCTAAAGTTGACTCTGGATATTTTGTTGGATACTCTCAGACGTCTAAGGCTTACCGAGCTTTCAATCTCAGGACCAAAATTGTTGAGGAAACTATTGATGTTAAATTCAATGAATCTGCATCAACTTCCTCTTTCCCATCTGCTTCTGATGACCTCTTTGATCTTGAAAGCTTCACCTATACTTCTTCTACTCCTTCTTCTTCTCCTTCTTCAGAATCGTGTCAAACCTCTGAAGACCTACCCTCTCTTGAGGAATTTTCAGTATCTCAATTATTTACCTCTATTCCTTCTTATCAAATAAATCCTCAAGACCAAGAGGAACAAATGTCTACTCCCTTATCCCCAGCTTTGGATAATGTACATGTAGATACTCCTAAACATATTCATGCTTCCTCACCAGAAAACTCTACTGGCCCCACCGAAAATTTATCTTCTTCCGATGCTGCCTCTACAAATAATTGTTTGTACATCATTCCCTTCAATAGAAATCATCCTCTAGAGCAAATCTTAGGTGAATTAAATAAAGGTGTTCAAACTATGAGACAGATTTCAAACTTCTGTCTTCATGCAGCCTTTTTGTCCGAAATTAAGCCTTCCAAATATCAGGAAGCTCTCAAAGATAATAATTGGGTGGAGGCTATGCAAGATGAACTATTACAGTTCAAAAGGCAAAATTTTTGGACTCTCTGCCTCTTGCGAGCAGGAAAATACTCTATCGGAACTAGATGGGTATTCAGATATAAAACAGCTGACAGAGGTATCGTAATCAAAAATAAAGCCAGATTGGTAGCAAGGGTACTACCAAGAGGAAGGCTTCGATTATGATGAAACCTTTGCTCCTGTGGCCAGACTATAAGCCATCAGACTCTTTCTATCATTTGCTATATCCAATAACATAAAGGTATATCAAATGGATATAAAGAGTGCATTCCTATATGAAATTATAAAGGAGGAAGTCTATGTTTGTCAACCTCCAGGATTTGATGATGTTCATCATCCTGATTGGGTGTACAGACTAGACATTTGCTATATACCATAACATAAAGGTATATCAAATGGATATAAAGAGTGTATTCCTATTTGGTATGACACTCTTTCACAATTTCTTCTTTATAATAAATTTTCTCGGGAACCATTGATAAGACTTTGTTTATCAAGAAGGTAGACAAGGAACTTTTTCTAGTCCAAATCTATGTCGATGACATCATTTTTGGATCAACAAAACCTTCCTTGTGTGAACAATTTTCTAAATTAATGTCTTCTAAGTTTGAAATGAGTGCTTTAAGTGAACAAAAAACTTTTTTAGGACTCCAAGTCAAACAAACTCCCAATGGGACTTTCATTCATCAATCTAAATATGCAAAGGATCTTCTAAATAAGTTTGATATGAATGATTGCAAAATAATTTCTACCCCTATGGCAACAAGTCCAGATGAAAGTGGTGAACCTGTAGATCAAACACTCTATAGGTGCATGATGGAATCTTTGATGTATCTTACTGCGTTAAGGCCATACATCATGTATGCAACATGTGTCTGTGCAAGATACCAGTCTAGCCCCAAACAATCCCATTTGTCATTTGTGAAGAGGATACTCAGATATCGTAAAGGCACTCATGTGCTCGGTATCTGGTATCCTGCTAATCAAACTTGTAAGCTTGATGGTTTTTCAAACAGTGATTATGCAGGATCTCGCTCACCAGAAAGTCTACTTCGGGAGGATGTCAGTTAGTTGCTAATTGGTTAGTCTCTTGGCAAAGCAAAAGGTAAAAAGCAAACGTCGGTGCCAAATTCAATTGCTGAAGCTGAGTACATTGCAGCAGCCCATTGCGCTGCCCAAATCCTTTGGTTACAATACCAACTATTGGATTTTGGAATAACTGAACTAAAAACACCTCTCCTAATAGACAGCGAAGCTGCCAAAAACATAATAAAGAATCTTTTCCATCATTCTAAAACCAAACACATAGAAATAAGGCATCACTTCATTAGGGACTATTTTTAAAAGGGACTAATTGTCCCAGAACATCTCTCTACAAGTGACCAAATAGCGGACATATTTACCAAACGCTTGGACTCTTCAACCTTTTCTAAGTTTGTGGCCAAATTGGGAATGATAAACATGAGCTAATTAACATGGTTATGAATATGTTTCTTAAACCTTTCCATAAATATATAAAAGGATAATTTTCAATAATTATCCTAATATTGGATATTTGATAAACCACTGATAAAGTGACCTTGGTCTCTCAGTGGTTATCCCAAAACACAGATAGGATCAGTGGTTATGCTAGCCACTGCTTCATATCTATCCGCGGTTAAAACCTCCCGTTGTTACACTTTAAACCTTCCGTTGTTTATTTCCCTTCCGATGTCTCTATTCCTTCCTAGACTTTTAACCTCGTCACATATCCATGGTTACTTTGCTTCCGAGGATAACGCTCTTCCGAGGTAAAAATCTCTTCCGTGGTTAACTTCTTCTCTCTATAGTTAACAAATTCTTGAGACTCACGCCTGATTTGACCGTCACTAATCACTCTGCAAGATTACACTCCCTACAATTCATTAAATTGGCCCTCATTAATTGTTCTCGCGGCTCGATAATATCTTCTCATTTTACCTTTCTACCCTTCTCCTCCCTAATGGCGACTGATCTTATTTATATCAGTAGTTATCCTCTTAAGTTCTTCAGTTCTTTCATAAAAACTTAACGTAGTTTCTTGAGCATCTTTTGATCAAGAAAAAACTTCGTTCAAATTCAAATCTTCTGAATGTTGCTTATGGCGAAGGACAACTGCTTGTCAGGCATGTCGCCTGGCACGACGCACTTACACTGATTCTGTCTGAGCTTAATGCTCATGATGAGGGTGTAACGGCATCGGACCAGGCTTCATTCCTTACAAAGCTTTGTCTGTACATCAGGGTGTGCATGAAAGTACTCATTTGTCGTTTGCTACTCTCTCTCTTGCTCACAGGTTTGTCCAATGGGTAAAAACCGTAACGTAAATCTTATTGTAAGTTATAAGTAGTGGAGGCTTTAATTTTGAAACCGCCCTTGTGTGTAAACGGTTAAACATCTTCATCTTTTTCTCTATAAACGTAAGGCAAAGATTTGTACTCACACTTTGCACTCATAACTGCTCGGTGTTCATCGTCACAAAAAAGGCATCCGAAGCTCTGAAAATCAAGCTGATTTACAACCTCGGAGCCTACCTTGTTAAATCTTCTGAGCACCCTCACTATAACGAAGCAATCGACATTCTGGTAAATTCCTTCGTTCATATTACTCTCATTCTAAATCCCCTTATCTCAGAAGTTGCTCTAAACCAGTTTTGGCCAAACTAAACCATGGTGACAAAGGATGACTCTGTTGAAAGCATCGCTTCGGTGATCGTTGGTCAACAAGTCTCCCTCACCCCTTCCAAAATAAGTGTTGCCCTAAATCTGAACCACACCAAGGCTCTCACAAATTTTCCTTAAAACATCTCCATAATGCTTTTGTTCAGTGTGATTATTAGGGTGACCTGAAAAAGTGGACCTTGTACAAAGTCTTCTTCTACCCTAAGTACAAGTTCTTGTATCACACGATTTTACAATGTCTTTCTCAAAAGTCCACCAGTTGGTGAGAAATGCCGTATGACATGCAATATGTCATGTACGTTGTTCTGTCCACCGAAAAAGTCAACTTGTCACAAATAATTTTTCAACATCTATTACATCACCAGAAGAGCCCCAAATTTATTTTGTATCGTATGTTTGTGATGGCTTGCCTGTTTGCTGATCTTAATAACGTTTGTCATATTGTTCCTCTTTCTACTATCAAGATCATTGACAAACAAGTGTTCACTAGATTGAACACTGATGCAAGACACATGGATGACAATGAGAAAACACCCATCCTTGGTGAACCCACATCCACCTCTTCTTCCACACCAGTAAAGGTACCGGCCAAAAGAAAAACTTCTACCAAAGCCTCTAAACCTAAAAAGCCCAAAAAGACAGTTCAGAAAGATGAGTTCCCTGAACATGTCTCTGCCCCCACTGGGCAATTGGTTACATCTGTTCCATCCTCACAGATGAATCAAGCATCTACTCCCCATATAGCTCCTCATCAATCCTCTGAACAGGATGATGTTGCATTCCAAAGGGAACCCTCTCTAACCACTAATGTATCACTTGACACTCAGATGGCAGTCCGATCTCCCAAGGACATCTCTATTTCTTCTCCACAAATAGCCCCTCACTCTCCTACCCATGTTCTCCATGAGATTGATTCTATCTTTGAGCAACTTAGTTCTCATCTACCTTCACCAAATGAGGAACAACCACATCAAACCTTTGCTCAAACTCATCAATCTCCTACCCATGGAAAAGATGATGAGATCATGGTGTCCAGCCCGTCTAGACATCTTGATCATATATCTGGAGCATCCATCTCACATGAGGACCCAGTGGGATCTCATCTGAATGGATCAGGCAATAAGACTTCCGATATGGCAACAGCCCATGAAGTTCTTGAAACTGAGGCTGGAAATCCCCGGAACCAAGAAAAAGGGGTCCATGACATTCCTTAGATGGACTCAGGTCATGATAAAACTGACTCACTAGTCAGGGATTCAGATGACATCTGTAAAAGGATGGACAAATCAGATCTTAAATTAAAGGAATTGACGGATTATATTGCTCATATTCAGGCTGATGTGACCAAACTCACTGAGTTAGTCACAACAGTTTTGAATAATCAAGCCCAGCAACCAAAATCCATCCCAATGTAGGCAGGCACCTTCATTTGAAGGTACTCCAAACACTCCACCTACTTCCACTGCCCCGACCTTCTCAACCCAAGCTTTCCAAGAAGTGTTAAACCCGCTTCTTATTGCCCATCTCACCACCCTGCTTCAAAACTTTACCCAACAATTCCTCACCACTCAAAAGATCCAACTGGATCTACTGAAAATTTCAGTAGATACCGAAGTCTCCTCTTTACAACATGAGGTTTCTAACCATACTCGTTTTCTAGAGTCTCTTACAGTGATTGCTCCACCTTCTCCCTGGTTCAAGGACCAGGCTGATAAAGGCAAAAAGAGGGAGAATGAAAGTCTATTGTTTGCTGCCCAAGTTGCCAAGAGGGCAGAAGACAAAACAGAGCAAATGAGGATGAAGGAAATAAGAATGAAAAATCGGGAAGCACTCCTCAAAGCAGCACTAGATCAGCAGCTCCAGACTGAAGCTGCTAAGGCTAGCTCTAAGCATAAACAAAGGGAAGCTAAAGCTCAAATAGACACTCGAACATCTGGAGTATCCAGAAAACCCAAACCCACCAATTCAGATCCCACAGAGACAATAAAGCCCACAACCGTGGCCCCATCTTCTTTTGCCTCAACTACTCATGACATACCAATTCCAGCAGGTTCTGTCCAATCTGAGCATAACCCCATCTTCCCTAAACAAATATCTCCCACCATATATATATCCCTTCTTCACCCATACACACAAATAAAGAAAGCTCACCTACCCATTTTCCAAATTATGCCTCTCAAACCCTCCTAGAACTATCCTCACATACCTCCCTTCCTTCTACTCTTAATGCCTCCAAAATTGGCCAAAAACCTGCACCAATAATCACCAAGTCTTTCTCAAGAAGACAAAAGAGTGTGGCCAGAAAAACCAAAAGCCCCAATAACAAACCTGTAACCCCTGCTCAAGAACCTTGCTCAGACTTAAATGATGATCAACCAATTGCCTATCTTATTTCAAGAAAGAGAAGGCTCATTCTGGCTGATGATGATGAGTCTGATATGCCCAAAACCACCACAGCTCCCTCACCAATAAGGTCAGCAGATGCTGAGAAATCACAAACTTCTCCAATAAAGGAATCCTATTCACCTGTAATGACATTCCCTTCCGAAGAAGACCTTCGGTAGACAAAGCATAAAGAAACGGAGAAGGAAAATAAGATCATAGTTGGTCTAGAAGCCACTGGTCTCTCAGGAGATGAGCTGGCAGACATATCAAGAACAAATTGCTCTGTTGGATCGGCAGCAAGATAAAGCCTATCAGGCTGAGAAGGAGCAACTGATCAAGTTTCTGCTGGATGATGGGAAGTACAAGGTTGAAAACTATAGCAAATGGGATATTACTAGCCTCAGAAATGAAGCTAAAGTCTTATCCAAAAGAATAAAGGCAGAAGTCAAGAAGGAAAAGACCATTGAGCAGAGAAGAAGAATAAAACACAACCTCATCAGCATGCTATAGTAAAGAAGGTACTTGCTTCAAATGATCAAGTAAAAAGAAGAGAAATAATACATTAGCCCGCTGGAGCTCCTCTTCCTTTGTGTCTAACTTCTAAATCCCAGCATCCTCAGATAAAAAACTCCAGAACATGAATAAAAAGATGGTTCCGTGACTCTGTTTCCAAGAGCATGCTCATTGAAAGATATAATGGTTCAAGAGCTTTCTTCACAAATTGGGATGAAATTCTCACTCTACCAAATAGTGATCTGAAGGAACTACAGCACAAGACTCTGGACAATGCTGATATAGAGTATGAAGTTCTGAAGTATGTTCGAACTCCTAGAAATAAAATTGGTCTGGCTTTAAAACAAAAATAAATGGTTTTGGCTTCATCATTTCAGAGTGAGGTTGTTGGAGAATAAGGACTGATGAGCAAAACCCGCCAGACAAATAAATAAACCGCGGATTGACCAACCGCGGATGCTTCTCTTCCGATTGAAGAACTGCTTCAGCATCAGAACATCAACAACGAAAGATAAGCCAAAAAGAACTACCACTGAACTTATCTACCTCAGAAGACACTAGCTGATCATGATACCCTCGGAAGACATCCTTTGCATCGGAAGACATCAAATGACTCGGAAGTGAATCTCCTATTCCGAAATAACTGATTGTTTAATCAACTTCCAATGAACATCTTCCGAAAGAATAACCACTGAGCATCAACACAACTACTTCAACCTCAGAAGACCTGAAGACTCCTGAAGACTCTTGTTTCCGTTGTTATTGACTTTCTATTTATTGTAATCTAAAGATTCAGTGTCTGTAACAGTGTCAGCTATTTGTCTTATTATTTCTTGTCTTGTATCTCAGAATGTTGGGTATTTAAGTCCCAACATTCTCTTAGTAAAATGAATTACTTCCCCCAAAATTCCTTGTGCTTTCTATCTGTTCTTTTCTCTCTTTCTAAGCAAGAAGCTAAACACCGAAAATAACCTTGTGCAAATCTTTAAAGGGAGGTAAGACCAAAGCTTTTACTAAGTGTCTAAAGCCTTTGTTCCGGGTAAAACAGCCTCTCCTTGGGTTTCTTTTTTCAACAAATAATCATCATTCAAACATGAAAAATTCATCAAAGATCAACAATACAACTTGATACAAAGCATATGATCTTCAATAAACACTAATTGAGTCCAAACCATCTTAAAAATCACAACTTTATCATCTTCAACCTTTCCATAACTAAAGATCCAGCCAATAATCATCATAAGAGTACCAAAAAAGAAGTAAACAAGGTCTAATGACATGCTAACCCACTGATTACACGATAAAAATAAAGAAAGAAGACAATTACTCAAGCTCTTCCTAGATTTGCACTTCAAACTCCCAAATCAAGCCCCAAACATCCAGGGTTAAGCTCCAGCAGCTCCAAGGGTGACATTAGGTTTATAAGTTAAAGTAAGACTCCCCAAATCGGCTCAAATCGCTTCCAATTTATAGAGAAGCATGAAATTAGGGTTAGGGCTGATTTTGGCGTGGGGCGCACAGCATGGTTCGGGTGTTTGAGGTGGGGTGATGCACGTGGGACAATTTAGTCAGGCAGCTGAGAGAGACAGGCGCATCGTCTGCAGCCATGCATCCTGACAGGGCGGTGTGCACGGAAATTAGGGTTTTTGTCAGAGAAATTCTGGGGCGCTCCGCCTGAAGTGGAAGCCTGGTGTGGGTCCTACCGTCTGGGATCAAAATCTTCAATTTCTTCTTTATTTTCTTCGCTTGATCAACCGCACTCGATCCCAATGCTCATTTGCCTTCGTTTCTGCTTCTCCAGGACATAATCATGTACAAAAACAGGAAACTGTAAAAAGGAATGAAAAACGACTCAAAATGTAAAATATATAAACAAAAATGGACTCGATTATGTACAAAATAGGATGTGTTAAACTAACACATCAAAAACACCCACACTTAAACCTTTTTTGTCCTCGAAAATGCTCGCAAAATGGAATCATAAATCAGGGACTTGGCATTTATTTGCAAAAGATATAACAATCCTAAATCCTTGCGTATTAAACTCGATTGTTGGTATAGTGGTCCAATCTAAACCCAAACACTGATTTCATCTTATGGGCCCCATCCCTTGGTCAAAACAAATTATCCTAATTCCCAGCAAAAGCTTTCAAGGAATAGGTTTAAGTCTAATGAGTTAAACCAACATCCGTATGCAAAACACCTAGAGACAATCAAAATTCAGCTTAATGATGGAGACGGAAGAAGGAGTGAGCATTTTGCCTTTTTATTCTCTCATTTTTCTTTTATTTTTACCTTACATGAGCATATTACAACACTGTTTCACCCGGTTGCTAGGCGGGGTACGACAACTGCTTTTTAGCTTTTATTCTCTCTTTCTTTTATATGCACATGCTCAACTTATTTGGTGGAGTGTGGAATTTCTTTTATTATGTGGGCGCCATAAGGCTTGGATTTATTTCCATAAAAAGAAGACATGTATGCCAGGTTTAAATTAAAAAAAAAACTCTAGGTCGCAGGTTTACAGAGGTTTTTTAATCACAATTACCCCGTTTCAGATTTCCCGAATTTCCCAAGTTTTAATCCCACAAGAATCATGAATTTAGATGTATTCTATTAACCCTAAATAACCTTCTATCGGCTGGGCCTACCAACAAATCCAAATCAATACACAAGGTAGCCTCTAAAGACCAAGCGTTAATCACAATCTGATCATCATCCATTATTAATTGCAAGCTAAAATCAAGGATATTTTGTAGACTCTAGCTATATACAACCAAAAACTCTTGACTCGATCAAAATACGCACAATAAGCAGTAATAAATATTTAAAGAAAGAGTAAAATAAGGTAAAAAGTGGAAAAGACTTAGCTGATATCATGGGATCAGCATGCATAAATCTAATCCAAAACGATGTCGATCTCAACTGCCGGTCATTTGCCTATGACTAATGTCTAAGTAGTCACCACTCGAATGGAAATTGAGTACGAGCAGTTAGAACTAGACTGCAAATATGATCTGAAACAACCAAGCACGATCAACTGTAAATAAAAAGACTCAAGGACTAACTTGATTTACATATTTATAAATGACTCAATTAAAAGAAAAATCTTTTTTTATTTTTCTAATTAAATTTTTTTAGTGTTTTTGATTGAAATATTTTACAATTTTTATTATTTGTTTAAGGTTTCTTTATTTATTTTAACAACAATTCGAAAAGTTTTATTCAAAATTGACTCGATATATACAATGACTTGATTTTACAAAAATTAAAACTAAAAGGCGTCAGCCTGACATACCCACACTTAGAACAATACATTGTCCTCAATGTAGCCTCAGAACAGGCGATTGATAAGAAAACTAATAATACAACAAGATAAGCGACGGACTCCACGATAATGTGGAAATCGTGTCATGATTCGGGTCGCGTACCTTTCAATCGTATGTGGACATGTAATGATATCGATCGTAACGTGTAATGGCAATCGGATAATATAAACAACATATAACAATATAAACAATAATATAAAATTTGAAACAACATACAACAACAACCACAATATTACAAACAATTTTTATACAATAATACAAACAAACATAATCAACTACAAACATTAATATACAATCAACAACAAACAACATATACATTTAATCACAACCACAAACATAAACATAAACGTAAACATAAACATAAACATAATCATACATACCAAAAGATAAATATATACAATGTACGTGTCAAATACATACAAAGGAAAAGAAAAATACACAAACTAAACTAAATGCAGACAATCACTCCTCATCCGACCCGTCATCGGAGTCGGAATCAGAGGGAATGCTTGGGGCAGGCATCCGAGCGGAACGAGAGCGCCGACAGTTGTTGATGCATATAGTGTCCCTAGTTCAGTATATTAGTCTATCATGATTGTACAAAGTGGATATTATTAATGAAATCAAGTATTTCCTATTGTTTGGTTGTGTTTGTATATGTTTATCCTGTTTGACTTCGACTTTATATATCAAATAGGACCATTCGTACGAAGGAACCTAAAAGTGAGTTCATTCGTACGAATGAACGCTTAGCGAATGTCCATTCAAATGAATGAATCAAGTTCCTAATTCAATTTTGTGATTGGCTCATTCGTGGATCGTCATTCATGTGAGTGAGTCATGAGAATGACTCATTCACAAGAAGTGTTGATGCCTATAAATACCTGCAAAAATAGATTATTCATAATCACTGCTCATTCTCCTGTCACATCTTATAGGTTCCAGCGCCTCCGTGTCGTCACACTTGGATTCCAGACCCGTGGTGTTCGATTTTGATCTAAACATTGATTCCTGATTATCGGATTATCACGTGGTGCATAGATTTCGATTGGAAAACCTTCGAATAGGATTCCACACTATTCAAGGGCCTGCCGAGCAGAATATGCATGGAACTTAGGCGTTTCTAAGGTCCTAAAAAGTGGTATCAGGGCTTTGGCTCTAGATTATGCCTGGTTTCAATCAAATCTATCGACTTACAACTTGTTTCATTGACTTTTTGCAAAAACCTTGTTTTCTCCTATCAAAAAGTCCACTTTTTTAATAGTGAAACATGTGATTTTGATCTTCTTTCTATGGTACATTGATTCATGAACCTTGGGAAGGTTATTATGAAGGTGTACACCAATTTTGGTGTTAAATTTGTTCTGAAAATTGTGTTTGAAGGATTTTCGTGTGGCTGAAAGCCCAGACCATATGAATAGGCATTCCAGGCGAATAGACACTCATTCGTTCACATTACACACGAATTGATCATCATCTGCTAGTGCATAGCACGAATGGCCTTCTCATTCGTCAGTTAGAACACTCATTCGTTCTCCATTCCTCTTTCGTGTCACCATTTCATTCGTAACTTAGAGTTTTTCACGAATCAAATCCCATTCGCATTCATTTTTTTATTCGTCTTTACCTTCACTTGTGTCTGTTATCCATCCGTTTGAACATACCATTCGTTCCTTCATTCGTATATTACATAGTCATTCGTACCTGAAATTCGTGTATTTCAGTCGTTTTCATTCAAAGAAGCTGAAAATTATCTAAGTGATCAGATTATTTTCATTGATATGGGTGAACAGGAAATAATGGCTAACCAAAATCACAGTATTCAGAACCTTTTACTTACTGAGACGTAGACGGGAACTCCAACAAAGCTCCGAAGTTGCCTTCTTTGGATGATTATCCCCATTGGCAGTTTAGCTTTGAGATCAACATTAATGGGGTTGATACAAATCTTTGGATGATAATTGAAAGTGGGTACGTTAGACCTCTCAATGAAGATGGAACTCCTATACTTGTCATCCTGATTACTGAACCTCAACGAAAGTCATATGATTTTGAGAAGAAGGCTTATGCTATACTGTCTTAGTCTATAGCCACTGATATATTTCATCAGTTTAGACAGTTTACTTCTTCCAAATTGCTATGGGACGCATTGCAACAGAGATATGAAGGCAATGATGCACTGAAGAACATCGAGTCTAAAGCTTTGTAGAAAGAGTTCAACAGCTTTATGTACGTGGGAAACGAGTCCCTGGATGAACTGATTGCCAGATTTTATCATATTTTCAGTGAGCTCTTCAATCATCAAGTGAAGACAAGAACTCAGGAGAAGATTAAATGTCTAGCTTATAGTTTACCTCCCAAGTGGGAATCCTTTCTTATGGTATTGAAGCAGAGCGAGATGCTTGCCACCATAGACATTAATGATTTTATTCAAAAGCTGAAGGAGTAAGAGATAGAAAACAAGTGGAAAGCCAAGAGAGTAGCTCAAGTTCAAGATCCTTCCATCTACTACTCTACTCTCACTGTGGATAGAAGTTCTTCACATGCTCCTTTTAAAGCCACCTGTCGCACCCCGAGAAATCCCGTCCCTTCCGAGGCGCGAGCAAGAACAGTCTGTCAGTATCGCAGTCTCTGCTCACACAGTTGCGAGACCTACGTCTCTGGTTGCATACGTACATCCAATTACTTGGATATAGCAGTTTTGTAAAATCAGAGTTTTGGAAGTTTAATAATATCAAAGCAGATATAGTTCATAAGTTGCGGAAGCGTTAATTAAATAGATTTCAAAATAACATAAGTTTAAAGTTTGCGGAAGCGATTAAAGATGTTTAACAACACATGACATAATGAAATGATAATGTTAAATGTTCTCAATATCCTAAGACAATTAAGCAGATGCATGCGACTCCAGCCTAGCATCGTAATCCTTGTGCGTGTGCCTTAGTTACCTGACAGAACATGCGAGAAAAAGGTCAACACAATGGTTGGTGAGAGCACAGGTTTTTCATAAGCAGTAAACATCCAATGTTTAAAGTAAGAGTTGTGATTTACATATCATTACAATGCAGTATCGATTGATAGCTAGTCAATACAGTTATATTATATGTGGGTTCGTACCGAAGCTGACAGTTGTGCCTCCCGCCATGTCCATCACAAGACAATGGCAAAGTGTTGGTCAATATTGCACCCATTCCGACCTCCAGTCGTGTTGGCCTCCCAGGCGCGATGGGTGGGGCTTGTCAGGCCCAAATAGTACGATTTGAAGATTACCACGCTTGGCGCTACGTGCTACTAACGGACAGTGGAGTAACGCGAGGAGTTTTAGTACTGATGTGGTCCACACATATACATATGGTGATAAAGCATGTCCATGTGTAAATAAAATGAGTTGTTGTTCAAAAGCAGTTGTAATGCAATGTTTCCTCCCCCAAAGGTGGAAAAGATAATAAGGGCCGTGAACTCACATGGTAAAGTAGTTCCGGTTTATGTGTTGTTCGCTACCTGCGAATGCTAGCTATCCTGCTAGTAAGCACCTAAAGCCATATAGGTGTGAGTATGTGTTTTGTGGTGTATTGTATCCCATACCACTCCAAGTGTCACGTGCGTGTCTTGAGTTGTGTTGACTAGACGAATCGTTGGTGACACGTTTGTTTTGTTAAGTCCGATTAATGTGTCATAAATACTAGTAGGACCCCTACGTGCATCCTATGACTCTAATCGTACAACGTTCTTAAGTGATGAATCGTAAAAGTTACCATTTTTGGAAAGTTTTCATTTCATAAGGCTAATACCATTAGTATGTTTATAGAAATACGTTTAAACACTTAAAGTATATCGTTTGCGCATAACTTGCCATTTATGGCCTTTTCCCCAAAAAAAGTTTCCTTATTTGGAAAGCATCCGTTTAAAAGCTCATTTTCACAAAAAAAAGTTTCCAAATATGTTAGAAACCATTTCTAAACATATTCCAATATTCAAAGTGTACTAATACACCTTAAAATATCAAAAGTCCTCTTTTGATTTACAAAAGTTTCCTTATTTAGTAAGTTCTTACAAAATCATGTTTTGGACCAAAGCAAATACTCAAATGTGTTTCTAAAAACATCAATATACATTTGACAACATCTAGACATGTCTAACATGTCTAGATCATCACAAATCTATGACATGCAACATAAAAGTTTCCTTTTATGGCAAGTTCAACAAAATCATCATCAAATCCACAATAACTCATCCAAACTCAAATCCAACATTTCTTAACTCTAAAATCAGTTGATCAAAATCAAATAACACATCAAATCACCAACAAATTCATGTAAACTAGTCACATGGAGTTGCATGTGTTCAAACACACTTGCATTTGTGTTTTTACATCCTGCATGTACGATCTAACCATAGATAAGCACAATAAACTACCATAGTAGTGTAAATCCGTGCTAGAACAGCTCCTGGAACCGGGATGAAGGCTGAGAGGCTTAGGAGATGATTTCAGTGTGTTTTGGTCGAGAGAGCAAGTGGGAGTTCGGAGAAAATGAGAGAAACCAGTTAGGAAGTGAATGGGGTTGGTTTTTATAATTTTTTTGATCTGCATGACCTTCACGTATCGCCGAGGTCGATCAAAACCGTCTTCGCGTACCACCAAGCCCTTCGCCAAGTGGCCTTGGCGTACCGGGAAGTATCTATTTTTCCAGTTTTTCGATTTCGTCTATTAGATTTCGCTCGTGTTTGATTCCCAAAGTTTATCCTAAACATCTAATGCATGTTCAGCACATAAATCCTATAATAACACATAAGTTTGATTACTGTTTGATCCCCAACATTCGTGAGACTCGTGTGCGTGTTTCGATAATTCTCCGAATTATCTTCGATACTTTCCGTTCGTTGCTACGAACTGTTTGCATGTTTGATTAACCACAATCAACATGTATTGCACAATCCCATAATTCCCCGAATTATTGTTTTGCGTTTGAGTTTGTGTTTGTCACACTTGGTTTTTAAAACCAATGTGCAATGTACGATTCGATAGTTCCTTGAACTATCGCTTCGCAGTTGTTTGTGTTCAACTCATCTAATTAAACATAATGAAATGAAATCCAACGAATATGAATGTGAAATGCAAAGTTCTAAGAGTTGTAATTTACCTGTAATTGCCGGGTGTCACATCATCCCCTTCTTCAAAGAAGTTTCGTCCCAAAATTTGGTTGTTGTTGTAGTGTTTGAGAACAAAAATTTTCTCCTTGTCACATCATCCCCTGGTTGAAATGAAATTTCGTCCCGAAATTTATTCATTGTTGCCGGCGTTTGACGTTGTCTATTTGAATAGATGAGGATATTTGCGCATAATCTGATCTTCACGTTCCCACGTGAATTCAGGTCTGCGTTTTGAGTTCCATTTGACTCTAACAATCGGAATCCGACTCAGTTTGAGTTATTTGACCTCACGGTCCATGATCTCTACTGGTTTTTCCACGAACCGTAGCTGTTCATCCACCTGGATCTCATCCAGTGGAATTACAAGTGTCTCATCTGAAAAACACTTCTTCAGGTTTGAGACATGAAATACGTTGTGAACTCCATCGAGTTCGGCTGGTATGTTGAGTTGGTATGCCACCGGACCGATCCGCTTCAGGATCTCAAACGGTCCAATATACCGTGGGTACAGTTTGCCTCGTTTCCCAAAACGAATAACACCTTTCCATGACGAGACATTTAGAAAGACTCTATCTCCTACCTGAAATTCTAGAGGTTTCCGGCGTTCGTCGGCATAGCTCTTTTGACGATCGCGAGCTGCTGCCATAAGACTTCTGATTTGCACGATCTTTTCGGTTGTTTCGTGTACAAGTTCCGGGCCTGTGAGCTGACTGTCGCCCACCTCCACCCAACAGATGAGTGATCGACATTTCCTGCCATAAAGTGCCTCAAAAGGCGCTGCTTTGATGCTCGTATGCTAGCTATTGTTGTAGGACAATTCCACCAATGGTAGGTGAGTTTCCCAGCTATTTCCGAAGTCTACTACGCACGCTCGTAGCATGTCTTCGATTGTTTGTATCTTGCATTCGCTCTGACCATCAGTTTGCAGGTGCTATGCTATACTCATATCCAACCGCGTACCAAGTGACTTTTGCAATGATTTCCAGAAGTTAGAGGTGAATCTAGCGTCTCGATCAGATATGATGGAGATTGGCACTCTATGACGCGAGACTACTTCCTTAACATAGATTCGAGCTAGTTTTTTCCATTTTCTTTTTTTTCCTTGATCGAACGGAAATGTGCTGACATGGTCAGTCGGTCCACAATCACCCAGATAGTGTCACATCCACTAGGAGTATGGGGTAATTTGGTAATAAATTCCATGGAGATATGTTCCCACTTCCACATGGGGATCTCAGGTTGTGTGAGTAATCCAGAGGGTTTCTGGTACTCGACCTTGACTTTGGCGCAAGTCAGGCATTTGCTTACGTATGTGGCGATATCAACTTTCATGTTTGGCTACCAATAAAGGATTTTTAGATCATGATACATCTTATCATATCCAGGGTGAATGGAATATCGAGACTTATGAGCCTCGTCAATCACAAGGTCTCATATGTTCCCGTGATGTGGAATCTGGACGCGTTCCATGAAATAATGTAAGCCATCAGCATTGACTTCCATTTGTTTCTCCATTCCCCTTAGTGATTCAGCCTCTAGGTTTTCTGCTTTAAGTGCCTCCACTTGGGCAATACGTATCTGCTCAGGGAGATTGGGATGGATGGTGAGTTGTAAAGCTCGTACCCTCTTCGGTTTCGAGGTGTTTTTCCGGCTTACGACATAGGCCACAACGTTGGCTTTCCCAGGATGATATTTGATAGCACACTCGTAGTCTTTTAGGAATTCGAGCCCGCGACGTTGTCGCATGTTTAGATCCTTCTGCTCGAATATGTGTTGGAGACTTTTGTGATCAGTGTATATCGTACACTTTGTACCATACAGGTAGTGTCGCCAGATCTTTAGTGCAAATACCACGGCTCGAAGTTCCAAGTCGTGAGTGGTGTAGTTCTTCTCGTGAACTTTCAGTTGACGAGAAGCATATGCGATCACCTTCTCTCGTTGCATCAGCACACAGCCGAGTCCTTGTATCGAGGCATCACAATATACAACAAAGTCGTCTGTTCCTTAAGGGGATGATGTGACAAGATAGGTGCGTGAGAGGTGCACTACAGAGCTTCTGCTTAAGAAGTTGGAATGCAGCTTCTTGTTTGTCAGTCCAGAGGTATTTCTTGTCTTTATGTGTGAGAGCTGTCAGTGGTTGGGCTGTTTTGGAAAATCCTTCAATAAATCGTCGATAATAGCCTGCCAAGCCTAGGAATTGTCGCACCTCAGTTGGGGTTTTTGGTGCTTCCCAGCTCTTGATCGCATCTATCTTGTATTTATCCATGTGTATTCCTTGTTCATTAACAACATGACCCAAGAATTGGACTTCTCGAATCCATAAGTCACATTTGGATAGTTTAGCATACAGCTTCTCCTGCCGTAAAAGTTCAAGAGCCAATTGAAGATGCTCTTTGTGTTCTTCCAGAGTCTTTGAATATATGAGAATATCATCGATGAAATTAATGATAAACTTGTCGAGGTAGGGTTTGCACACTCTGTTCATGCGGTCCATGAATACTACAGGTGCATTAGTCAGCCCGAAAGGCATGACAAAAAATCGTAATGGCCATACCGAGTGCGGAAAGATGTCTTGTGGATATCCTCCTCTTGCATTCTTAGCTGATGGTATCCATATCGCAGATCGATCTTGGAGTAGTAACTCGATCCTTGCAGCTGATCGAACAGATCGTCGATGCGAGGTAAGGGGTAACGGTTCTTGATTGTCACTTTGTTTAGCTCACGGTAATCGATGCACATTCGAAACGTGCCATCCTTCTTTTTCATGAATAAGAACGGGGCTCACAAGGTGAGAAGCTTGGTCTAATGACACCCTTGTCCAGCAACTCTTCTAGTTGATTGGACAGTTCCTGCATATCCGAAGGTGCAAGTCGATAGGGTGCCCGTGTAATAGGTGCTGCGCCCGGTGCAAGGTCTATGCGGAACTCCACTTGTCGAGGTGGTGGTAGTCCTGGTAGATCCTCAGGAAATATGTCGGGATAGTCGCATAAGACTGGAATGTCTTCCATTTTCTTCTCTTCTTCAGTCTTGTCGGTGATAAGCGCCAGAATGGCTGTGTATCCCTTTCGTAGACATTTGTGAGCTTTCATGCACGAGATGATGTTCAGAGGAGTGTCGCTCCTTTCGCCGTTGATATTTAAAGTTTCTCCACTAGGGAGGGGGTTACGTACAACCATGTTGTGGCAAACTATCTCAGCTTGGTTTTCAGACAACCAATCCATGCCCACTACGACATCAAAACTGCCTAGTGTAACTGGCATGAGGTCAATCTTAAATTTATGCCTTGCTAGCTCTAAAGTGCATTCCTTTATAGTGTGTTTAGTTACAATCAATTTACCATCAGCTAGCTCTACTGCATATTCAACCTCTAAGGGTGTTGGGGTTATGGAAAGTATCTCACTAAAATCCTTCGATACAAAACTTTTCCCAGCCCCAGTATCAAACAATACAGAAGCATAATGATCGTTTAGGAGATACGTACCTGTTGCATGATTTGGATCCTTTCTGGCTTTCTTAGCCCCGATCACGAAAGCTCGTCCCTTCGGACCGTTGTTGTCCCGTTATTGTTGTTCTTCATGTGTGGGCAGTCCTTCTTGAAGTGCCCAGGTTTTCCACATTCGAAGCAGCCCTTTGGTGCTTCGAGTTATTGTTGTTGTGGTTGTGGAGCCTTTGTCAACAACTCACCCCTGCAGTCTTTGGCGAGGTGTCCTCCTTTGCCGCAACGTTGACATCGGATAGAACAACACTGTCCCAAGGCATGGTGTAAGTTGTATTTCTTGCACTTGGGGTGTTTGCCTGCATAAGCTCATGAGCTTTGACTGGTTGGGATGGGTGGTGTGTAAGCCTGACGCGTCCCGAGCTTATGTAGTTGTGGTGGTGGTTGGAGAGTGGAAGTTTTGCTCAGGGTGTTATCCAATTTGTGTTTGCTATCAGTGGTGGAGGTTACAACACCATGGGGTGGTAGCTCATACGATCGGGCAGTGTATGCCTTGACCTCAGAACCAATCATCTTGTGGTTCCAGAATTCAGTCTCTTGAACCCATCCCAAGGTAGGGCGTTGGCTGCATCGAGCCCAAGGTTTTGGACATTTGCATTCAACCATGTGAGGGCAGCTCCCTCAAAAGTTCCAGCAGCGAACTTGACCATGTCTTTGTTCCTGCAGTTGCTCATGGCAAAGTCCGACTCCGCCTTTTCCATCCAACGTAATAGGCCGACGGCACCCTCAGTGCCGTTGAATGAGTGTGGTTTGCAGTCCATAAACAATTTGAATGTGCAGAGAGGTGCATTGAGGTTTGCTCCTGAGATATACAAAGGATAGAATTTGGTTCAGTACCGGGTAAACTTTTTGGAATGGAAACAAGTGATTATGATGCAAGGTGAACGTGAAATAAGGCTCATCACCTTGGTCCAGTGGGTTTTGATTGCGAGTAGCTTCCCATGTAGCAAGTGCTTCTTCAAATCCTTCGTTGATAAGGGCGTTCAGTTCAGCCGCAGTGAGGATGATATTCCCGCGTCTCGTCGTCCTCTGCGTCTTCTGGCCATGAATCTTCATAGCGAGAATAAGCGTTATTGTATGTCTAATGGCTAATATAGTGTGTGTGGTAGGTACTGAAAGAAAACATGTAATGTTATGCATAGAAAAAATTTCTATTAGTGGATTCTTATCGGGGTTCTCATCATAATCCTCCTCGGGATCGTCCGTTTCATTCGCCTCAAACAATCGGGGATACTGGTCAGGTGACCCTACAGTCACTGGTAGTGGTGATGCGGGTAGTTCTGGAGCTATCGGCTCCTCCTCGTCATGTGCAATCACATGCGGTGATGATGGTGACGTCATATCTATTATGCGCGTAATAAGTATATGTAAAATAACGTGTCCAAGTATGTTAGTACTATTACTACTAACACTATATGTGTGGAGACTAGTGGTTATAGACTAAGTTCACTAAATGCAAACCTAATTCGCAATAACAAAAGTCTCTAATACCAATCTGTCGCACCCCGAGAAATCTCGTCCCTTCCGGGGCGCTAGCAAGACGAGTGTTGGACCGATTAGGAGCTCGGAAACAATCCGAATCCAATGTAAATCTACCCGACAGCCTCTGGAATAGTGCGGAATCCTATTCCAGGGTTTTCCAATCGAAATCAACAGGAACCGTGGTGATCCGAAGGTGTAGGAATGACTTGGAAGCAACAATCGAACACCACGGGTTGAGAATCGAACTTGGACGATCAATGGCCGCTCAAATCTCCTAGGGTTTGACTCTGGGATCACAGGGAAGAAGGAGGGCTCTTGAAAGTTTTTGTTGAAATGATTTGAACAAGTATATATAGGCTGTAGTCATTCGGCCGAATGAGTGGCCGAAGCAGCTCATTCGGCGAATGACCTTGCCCGAATGGGCTGTCAATCGAATGAGTCATTCGGCGAATGACTCATTCTATCGCCAGCCATTCGCTATGTCGTTCATTCGGCGAATGACTTCATTCTAGAGTCATTCGTCCGAATGTGCATTCTTCATACTCAACAATTAATTTAATCAAATCAACTAGTCATAGAATCAATAATAAACATTAAGAATGATATATAAAAACAACTTCCATTAATAAGTTGAATTTTACATGATTAGAGTTACAAAACAGAACTAGGGACATTACATGTATCAACAAACTCCCCCTTGGACCTAGTTCAACTCTTGGAAGTGTCTTTCTTGAAATACTTCTCTGATATAGCTTTCCAGTCTGCTCCAGCGTGGATCTTGAAAATGCTGCAGAAACGGATCACTCTCATGAATTGCAAAGCTTGCACCATGTCTGGAACGTCGAAGAAAATCTGGTGCCTGAACAAAGCTTTAACATCCTTGTGAGATAAGTTAGTCAGCCACATAGGATCGAAAATCCTAACAGTCTCCCACTGTTTATCTTTGCACAAAACTATCACAGCCTCACCAGTGCGCCCATCATAATACCACCATCGGAAGCCATCCATAAAGTCTTGTCGCATCTTCCGTAAAGGAATCTTCTTCAAAAATCTAGGGGGAAGCCACTTCAGGATAACTTTATGCTTGCGGGTATCTCCATCAATTTCTGGCAAGTAAACGTTCTGGCTGTTGGGGGTAAAAGTTCACCCATCTCTTCCTATACTCGTATTGAATTTGCCTAGAAAACCAGGCAGACATTCCTGAATCTTCACTGTACAGTAACTTCAGACGTGCTAGTTGATTGACTTCAAAGCTCGGCAACGTCTTCAAGTCGTGAGGGTGCTTGAAGTAATCAATACCCTTTTCTCGTTTCACAGCATAGCAACCGAGGTCGTGAAAGTATGCCCAGCTCAAGATTTGACCTCTAGCTTTGTAGCCTTTGGTCCTGTTGACTTTCTTGTGTGTAGCTGGCATCTTCTCGGTGCTTTGTTTCTACAACGCCACCCAATAGGCCACCCATTCTTCTTTTCTCTTCTTTTGTTCATCGGCTTCGGATTTGCTGGCTTCGACTTGCTCTTCCAGATATCTGACCAAAGATCCTTTGTTTCTTGATCAAATGGTTCAGTGAATGTAGGCAGCTCATCCTCAGCCGATGTATACTTGGGATATTCCTCTTCAGTGATATCCTCCAAAATCACTTCATCAATATCATCAAAAATTTCTGGCTCAGGCTCCTCAACAATAGGAACAGAGGTATCATCAGTGATCACCTCATCAGGATTTAACCTGAACAGTTCAGCTATCTGTTCCTTTGTCAGGCAATGAATAATCTCTCCCTCCCCTTTGTCATAGCTGACTGAGTGTTGTATGATGCCTTGAGCGTCAAGAATCATAGTGAGTGTTTCATCCAATTGACGTCTCACAGGCACAGCTTCGACTTCCTCAGTAGCTGTTGGTTCTTCAGTTTGTGCCGGAGGAGATGGAGGAGGAGCCTGTTGCTTCTTATCATTCGCCTTCTTGGACCGGATCTCCGATGAAGGAGGGGCTTGATCATCATCGTCATCAGTACCGGATGATTCAGAAGACCCACTCCCAGATCCGTCCTGATCACCATCTTGATCAGATTCCTCATAATCCACCTTCTCCTCATCAGATTCATCATCCTCTTCTTAATCTTCATCTTCCTTGGATTTCTCCGAATCTGAATCATCGGATCGGGTTTCAGTGCCTTCATGCCTGGGAGTGCCCTCCTTGGAACCCTCAACAAGTTCAGCAAGGCGAGCATTCTCAGCTTCTAATAACAAAATCCTCTCGTTGAAACCAGTGGCAGTCATAGCCAACTGGTTATGCTCATCGATATATTTCAGCAGTCGCTCCTCTTGTTGAGCAGAACGAGCCCTAAGATCAGCTTGTTGATCAGCTGCCTGCAGCAACAAGGCATCCTGATCATTTATTCTTTGAGTGAGTTGAGCAATCTTGTTCTCCTGCTCCATGTTCTTCTCCATCAGCCTCAGAACCATACTGTTCAGTGTGCTCAGCTGATCCACAACTGAAACAGTAGGTATGAACATATCAGCTCTGGATGTAGAGGGGCCAGCAGAAGCAGCAACATACACTGGCTCATGAGTAATAGGAGTGGTCAGCGGGGCAATAGTAGAATGTGAAAGAACAGCCCTTGACCGTGTCAGTGAAGAAACTGAAACAGCTGCTACTGATGTAACAGTAGATGTAGCAGCTGTAGTCAGTTCTGACCTCCTTTGAAAAGAAAACCTGGACCTCTTTCCCCTTCCAGCTCGGGAGGATGTAGGCTGAGAAGTGGCAGCAGAAATAGCCACTGAAACAGAAGCAGAAGACCGAGGTGGAGGAGACAAATCAAACTCAGGAATGAACAGTGGATCAGTAATCTCCTCCATCTCCTCTTCGGTTCTCTGCCTCTTCCTCACAACCGTCTTACCACCAACCATGACCTTCTCATAACCTTCCTCCATGAAATCATCAGAATCAGTACTTTCTTCATCACCTTCTCCAGCCACACCATCATCATCACCAGAGTCCTCTGACTCATCATCACCTCCAGTAACATGAGGAATTGTAGTATCAAAAGAGGCAGAAGTAGCAACTGTGGTGGTAGACAAGAAATCCAACTCTAAGAAAGAGTCAACATCTATGTCTTCCTCTTGAGCTGTAGACACACCAGCATCACCACCAGCAACAGCACCACCAACATCAACCATGCTCATATCAGCAACAGTGGTTATGACACCTGTACCCACACTCATCACAACAGAACTCACAGCTGCAGTGCTCACAATCACTGAGCTCTCACAACCTCCTGCACCACTAACACCTGCATCATCACCATCATCTCCTCCATCACTGTCACCTCCATCAACTGGTACAACAATGTCTTCAACATCTGAATCAGAATCATCGTGCCTCCATTTGCGACCAGCAGGAGCTCTGTAATCTGGTCGAGAGAGATGACCAAATAAGGATCGGGTGGCTGGCTTCCTCTCTTTCCCCCTGTATGACAAGACTCTGTTCAGAGTGGTGTCATTCATGTGCTCCAGACGAACAATATCAGCATTGATCTTTGGCAGATCAGGAACTTGAGCATCAATAATCTGTTGCAGAAACCGAGGGTACATCAGAAACTTCTTGTCTCCCTTCAAGACTACGTTCTCCTTCATGTGTATAAATATCATCTCCGAGAAGTTGAACGGCTTGTTCAGCACTAAAGCAGCAAAAGCACACTGTATAGTCTCTCGCATGTCATCGAATCCACATCTCCTTGATCCGAGACAGTGAACTAGAACATGTGCGAGATATTTGAATTGCGGAGACATGAAAGCTTTGTTGAGGATTCCCGCTCCAATATCACCCTCATACTTGCATCTCAGAAAACATCCACGAACCAAGAAACAATCAAGCAGAGATGGTTGATCGGGAGTGTCCTGAAATCCACACACTCTCCTAATGTGCTCAGCAGATACTACAACATCGTGCCCTTGCACCTTCCCTCTAATAACTGTAGGCTTGGCCTCACAGTATATGTCTGCTGAAGACCAGAAATCTTGCTGGTGAGAGTGGTAAGGCACATGTACAGTAGATATCGCTGTAAAAATCCTCGAACGCCGTAGAAAAGTAATGATCTCTGAGTAGTGTTTGGCGTTCGGTGTGTTCAGATCCAGATGAGCACAGATGTTATGCTTGGGAATGGATTTGTAACCTGCCATACTGAACAACAGAAGAAATAAACATGTTAGTGCAATTCAGTTGAACAGAAAACAGAAATCAGAAAAACAGAATTAAAGTTCAACATTCTGGTCGAATGAGCTTCATTCGGCCAAATGAAACCTATGAACGAATGACTCAAACGCCGAATGGAGGTCATTCGTCGAATAGACATCATTCGCCGAATGAGACATAAGCTAGGCTAGTCATTCGTCGAATGAGCCATTTGCCGAATGAGCTTCATTCGCCGAATGAGTCATTCGCCGAATGACGACATTCGGCGCCCAGTTTGAATTCAAAAACCCCTTTTTCAAAATACAAGAATCAGTCCATAAAATTTGCATACACACACTCAGAATCAACCGATTAAGCTATCTAGAACAGGTCTTAGATGGTTTCAATTCCATTTTGATCGTCTATTTAACAGGCGAATATCAAAACCCTAGATTCTAAAAATTTGATCTGTTTTTGATGAATCCACAGTTGGAAATGGTTGTTAATCACTCTCCAAGTACCTGAGATGAATTAGAACTTGATGGTCAGACGCAGGGTTAACAATAGTCACAGAAAATCAAACGAAAGAGATGCAAGTGATAATCGCCGAATGAAAAGTTCTCTGATGTGGCGAAAGACAATTTTGTCGAATGACCTTCATTCGGCCGAAGGGTTCTTATATAGCCACGTTCATTCGCCGAATGAGCTAGCCAAAAGGTCAGTTGAGACTCAGTCTCATTCGCCGAATGATTTTTGCGAGTGAGGTCATTCGGCAACACTTATTCGCCGAATAAGAATGTCGAATGAGACATTCGACACCCCTCATTCGTCGAATGATAAAAACTTTGTTTGATTGATTCGGTCGAATGACTCATTCGCCGAATGAGGTCATTTGCCGAATGAATGAATTTAACCTCTCATTCGAACAAATGAGAGATGTTAACACCCAAAACTCAAATTTTTCAATATATGGCATTTTGAACAACAAACTTTTGACAATTTATGAAGGTATGTCTGGGTGGTTCAGGATTCAGATATGACAGACATCCGAATCTACAAATGATCATCTAAAATAAAATTTAAAATAGAAAATCTTTTTGTATTTTTTTGAAGCAACAAATACGACTATACAAGTAGTAACTAAAGACAATTAACCACATGTTTTTTTGAGAAGTCCATTAATAAAATAATACATATCTCTAATCACATCACGTTGTCTTCGATGAATGCTTTACTTCAAACACAATTTTATTATGATACGATTACTGATATGTTTGTCCAAAAATTAAACCGAACAATACACAACTACTAAACAAACTTTATGATCACTCATATTTTCTGATTGAGTTCCCCATTTCATTTCACCATTAAAGATCAAAGTCAGTTCAAAACTCATTTCTGCATATCTTAAAACCAGTCATCATGAATTCAATAAGATTCAAACATTATTATCTTTTTGTATTTTTCTTGTTCTATCCAAATGGATGGCTTTAGCTAGGTCCGTCCCAGCAATATGGCACATGTATGGAATCGAACTTAATTGTTTAAGTATTTCTCAAGCTTAATACCAGCTTGCATTAGGTTTTCTCAAGCTTAATACCAGCTTGTTTTTGTTTTTCATCAAGCTTAATACCAGCTTGTTTTTGATTTTCTTCAAGCTTAATACCAGTTGCCTTTTTTTCTTTGAATGAAACCTCATTTGATTCCATGATGACAGGTGTATGCTTGATTTGAGTCAAAAACCGTTTCTCACTCAAGTGGTTTTATAAAATGAGTCCCATAGATCAAACTTTCTAAGTTATCACAAGTTGTTTATTCATTCTGTATAGTCAGCCTATCAGTACATCCCATCACAATTCTCTAGTGATTTTAGTTCATACATTCACTTCTTTTTCTATGACATGATAGATTAATGTATTACTTTATAAAACAAGACCATCTCAATTTTTAATTTTTCTATTGTTTTTTTTTCAAATTTTCTATTGTTTTTTTGTTTTCAATTTTTTTTAAATGTTTTTGGTTTTTCAAATAACAGAATATCTCCCCCTAAAAACCTAAAAACAGAAAATCTTTTTGAGTTTTTGATGAAGAAAATAAACTATACAAGAAAAAATTTAAGAACTGGACTAAAATAAACAAATCAAAGACTAGCAAAGAAAAATGATGATCATTTGTTAGACTCAGATGAGGATTGAACTTCATCCTTTTGGAAAACACACATTAGCCGATAACAGATATAAAAATCTGGGTTTGTCAAATGCTTTTGTAAAAGATCGGCTTTTGGTGATCGGTGTGAATTTTCACTACATCGATTAATTTCTTTTCAAAACAATCACGTATGAAGTGATATTTAATGTCGATGTGTTTGGTTTTGGAGTGCTGAACAGGATTTTTAGTGACAGCTATGGCAACAGTATTATCAACATATATAGGAGTGTTAGAAAAATGTAACCCATAGTCCCTGAGTTGCTGTTGAATCCAAATGATTTGTGAACAGCAACTAGCAGCAGCAATGTATTCAGCTTCACAGGTTGAAGTAGACACCGACGTCTGCTTCTTGCACTGCCAGGTGACTAATCGGTTTCCAAAGAACTGACATCCTGCAGATTGATTTGAAATCTCTCTTGCATCCACCATAATCTGAATCACTATATGCGGTAAGCTCAAAGTTATCATCATTAGGGTACCATAAGCCAAGTTCTGGTGTACCCTTCAGATAACGCATAATCCTTTTGACAGCAATGAGATGAGATACTCTTGGTTTTGACTGATAGCATGCACACAAGCAAGTAGCAAACATGATATCTGGCCGAGAAGCAGTGAGATACATAAGAGATCCAATCATTCCTCGGTATAGAGTGGCATCAATTAACTCCCCTTTTCATTAGGAGTAATCCCGTGATTAATCGCCAGTGGGGTACCAGCAGGCTTTGCATCAGACATACTGAATCGGCTCAGAATGTCACCAACATATTTGGTTTGATGAATGAAAATCCCTGCCTCAGACTGATCCACCTGCAATCCTAAGAAAATTTCATCTCTCCCATTGAGCTCATTTCAAATTTCTCTTTCATAACCTTCTCGAATTCCCTTGCACAAACTATCATTAGTGGAAACCAAAGATGATGTCGTCCACATACACTTGCA